>JAJQQW010000019.1:43285711-43618211 GCA_025583905.1 Ia io
AGCAGCACTAATCACAAAAGCCAGAAGGTGGGAACAACCCAAATGTTCATTAAAGAATGAATGGATAAACACAATGTGGTATCTACCTGATAAAAGAGTAACATGCTAATTGACCGTACCTTTGCGATGCCCACCAGCCAATCAGGAGTGAGTATGCAAATTAACCCAACAAAGATGGAGGATTAATTTGCATACACAGGTGCTGAGTGGCCGGGGGCGGGGCGGGACGCTTGCGTCGTTGCCATGGTGATGATGCAGGCATTCTGCACCACCCCAGCCACTCCAGGCCTCTGGGCAGCATGGGAAGGTGGAAAGGCAGCTCCGGCCAGAGCAAAGGCGGTGCCAGCAGCCAAGGGAAGGAAGGCCTATTCTTGCACAAATCTTCGTGCATCGGGCCTCTAGTAGATATATAACACAGAATATTTTTCATCCATGAAAAGGAAGTACTGATACATGCTACACCATAGATGAACCTTGAAAACATTATGCTAAGTGAAAGAAGCCAGACACCAACGATCGCATATTGTATGATTCCATTTATATGAAATATTCAGGATAGGTAAATCCATAGAGAAGGAAAGCAGATTGGTGGCTGCCAGGGGCTTGAGGGTGAGGTGAGGGAAGGAGGAATTGGGGGCAACTTTTTAATAGGTAAAGGGTTTCTTTTTGGGGAAATGTTTTGAAACTAGATAGAGGTGTTGGTTGAGCAACATTGTGAGTGCACTACATGCCAGTGAATTAAAGTTTAAAAAGAAAAAGAGAAAATTCAAATGGTGCAAGAGGATATGGTGAAGGTCTGCCTCCCACACCTATGCTCTGGCCACCAGGTCCCGCTCCCCAGGTGTAACTAGTCTCACACTTTCTTTACATCCTCAAGGGCCTGTACCTTGGTTGCAGGCTTCTCCCCAGCCCAGGCCCTGTCAGGGCTCGTGCAGGAGACAACAAATCGATGTGTTTCTCTCACATCGATGTTTCTCTCTGTCTTTCCCTCTCTCTTCCACTCTCCCTAAAAATCAATGGAAAAATATCCTCAGGTGAGGATTAACAAAACAAAATTAAAAAAAGGCTTGTGTCCTTCAGTTCTAGGACAACTTCTTGTATTATTTCTTTGATACTTTCCTTGCCATTATTTTTCTCTGTTCTCTCCTTCTAAAACTACTCATTGGGTGTTAAACGTCAAGGATTATTCCTCTCATTTTTGTGTTCTTTTTTCCATCCTTTTGTCTTTCTCTTTGTTTACTTTCAGGGAAGTTTCCTTGACTATAAAATTTCCTACAGAATTTTTGAAGTTGTCACTTAATATATATTTTTTTATTTCCAGGAACTCTGCCTTGCTATACTTGTTCCTTTTCCATCATGTCCTATGGATACAGTACCTTCTCTTTGGCCTCTAAATCTACACTAATAAAAGAGTAAGATGCAAATTGACCATACCTTCGCAACACCCACCAGCCAATCAGGAATATGCAAATTAACCCAACAAAGATGGCAGGTTAATTTGCATACACAGGCACAGAGCGGTCAGGGGCATTCCGCACCACCCCAGCTGCTCCAGGCATCTGGGCAGTGTGGGAAGGCGGAAAGGCGGCTCTGGGCCGGAGCGAAGGCGGTGCCAGCAGCCAGGGGAAGGAAGGCCCATTCTTGCACGAATCTTTGTGCATCGGGCCTCTAGTATATACATAAATAAACATTCTTTTCAGTTTCTGCTGCTCATTCATTATTTCTGCTTCCTTCATTGGTCCTTTTGCATTCCCATGTGATTATCTTATTCTCTGCCATGTTGGATGCCTTTCTCTCTGGTGACCCTGGACTGGTAACATTTAAGGGTGAGGCCCTCAGGAGCTGATTGGAAGTTCTGTGTTCATGGATGGGACTTATTCCAGGGTGACCGGGTCGACCATGGGCTTTTTCACCAGCAGCCTCCAAATGTCAACACGTGTGTGTCTTTTTCCTGAAGTGGGTCAGTTGCTGCAGGAAAGAACCTGTCCATCTCCTGTCCTGTTCTGAAGCGAGGTGGGGGAAGGAGTCACTTAGTGTGCAAACTTTCACCCTGCCCCAGCCTCCCTCCGAACCGAATGTCCCTAGCACAGAGTCTCTCCGGTTCAGTTTTCCTGGAAAATAAACTTCCTGTCTCCTGCAGAGGGAGTAGGGGCTGGGACCTGTAAGTCGTCTGCCTCTTATAAATACTTGTATGTAACCCTTCTGTCTTCAGGCCCCGCATTGTGCCCCCTCCACAGCACTTGGTGCCCCAATTCTTGGTGCTTACCAAGGTTCTATGGGCCATAGCAGCTTGCTTTTCTCTGGTGCCCCCAGGCACTCGGATTTTCCTCCTCTCTGCTAATTCCTTTTTTAAAAATTTTTATCTTTATTGTTGAAAGTATTACAGATGTCCCTTTTTCCCATTGACCCCCTCCACCTTGGCCCAGGCCTTTGCCACACTATTGTCTGTGTCCATGGGTTATACATACACACACACACACCACACACCACCCACCCCCGCCTTCCCTCTGAGATTCCACAGTCTGTTCCATGCTTCTATGTCTCTGGATCTATCTTGTTCATCAGTTTATTTTGTTCATTAGATTCCACATATGAGTGAGATCATGTGATACTTGTCTTTCTTTGACTGGCTTGTTTCACTTAGCATCATGCTCTCCAGGTCCCTCCATGCTGTCTCAAAGGGTAAGAGATCCTTCTTTTTTACAGCTGCATAATATTCCATGCTGTAAATGTGCCATAGCTTTTTTACCCACTCGTCTACCGATGGATACTTGGACTGTTTCCAGATCTTAGCTATTATAAATATACTGTGGCTCAGGCTCCCAGCTTTAAGAAACTTTTTTTGGGGGTGGGAGGGGGGTTGCTCTACCTGCCATCTTGAAACTTGAGGGCCTAGCAGCCTTTAAGTCAGTGCTAGGAAAACTCTTTTGTGTTCAGATCAACAAACAAGTGTGGAACATCTCAAAGGCTCTGTAATGATAACAAGAGCAAAACCAACAATAACCATTTTTAGCACCTACTACGTGCCAACATTTTGCATATGTTATCTTTAATCTTCACCACAACCTACAAGGTAGGTATTATTATCCCCATTTTACAGATGAGGAAACTGAGACCCAGCAAGGTTCAATAACTTGTCCGGGTTCATCCCTTTGATAAGTGGCAGGGTTAGGATTGCAATCCTGGTCAGTTTTGGCCCCAAATTGCCTCTAACAACCACAGCCTTACAAGTCTACCTCAGTGGGTGGGCCTCCAGTCTTGGGTAATCAGTCACGTCCAACACACTGTGATACATCAGGGCTTAAAGGGGACGACGCCACAGCGCATCTGTTCATGGCACGAACAAGCTTCCTTGGTGTATATGTTCTGTCTAGCTGTTCTCATCTTGGTGTTTGTTTGAGGGGAGCCCTCCAGGTAAGCGGCTCGGCCTTGAATCTGCAGTGTGCAGCCATGAGCTGATTTTAAAAGAACCTGGTTCAATAGGAAGACTAATGAGACCAGCTGCCCTCCCCCTGCTCTCGCTCCTGCTGATTGTGGAGCTGCAAGCAGGAGCAAGCGTCACCATGGTGATGGTGGCAGTCTGCTGACAGCCAGCGGAGGGAGAGGGAGAGTGGGGGAGAAGAAGTAGGGAGAGAGAAACTGGGAAGAGGCCTCCTGCAGGGGATGGGACCAATGGATGTCTCTGAAGAGGCTCCTGGGGGGAGGGGCTGTGGGGGAGGCACTGCTCCCCCCAAAGCTGGGTGCCTGCCCTGAGCCCACCTGCCTTTCCCGCCTCCTCAGCACTCACGTTCTCACCTCTTCCCTGGACTCACCACGCAGGTGGGTGACTCACGGCACCTGGGGTGTAACCAGGGCAGAGGCGGCACACGGAAGCCTCCCGCTGGAGTGTTCTCTGAACACTGGCTGGGGGGGGGGGGGGGGGGGGGGCGGGGAGGAGGAGGAGGGCAACATCCAGAGAAGGCAGATCGGATGGACCTGGGCTTCACTCAGACAGGGTGGAGAAGGTGATGCTGAAGGCCACGCCCGCCTCTGTCCCTGCCCTGCCTCCTGCTCCACCATTTCCTCGGTCCCTCCACCACGTCCCTGCGAATGGCTGAGCCTGGGGGTGGCCCCTCAACACTGCTTGACAGGGAGGACAGAGGGGCCTCTGGGCCCGTTGCTTTCCCTGGGCTGGGTGCCCCAATCTCTCTCCAGTGCTCGATGAATGTCCCTCTCTGCTCCACTCCCTTCAGGGGCTTCTCATCACCCCCAGCATGGAGACAAGCCCCTGAAGGAGTGGGCGCAGATCCCATGCTCTGCACCGGCCTCCTTCCCTCCAGTACTGACCCTGCCTCGGCCCCATCCACATGCTTCCCTGGCCGCACTGGCTCTCCTCCGTCCTGTGTCCCTGCAGTTTTCTCATCGTGTCATGGCATGTGCCCTTCCCCGCCCGGGTGCTCCCACTCCCTCCTGACCTCTGCCCCTTCACATAGCAGCCTAAACGTCACTTCCTCCGAAATACATGTCTAGCCTTTCAAACCAGTCACTTCCCCCCGAAGGCCCCGAGAACCTCCCTCCCCTGGCAGCGTTCCTCGCTTGGTATGGATGTCTCTCCTGGCACTGGGCTGGGAGGGTCAGGAGGGCAGGGCCAGGCCTTGTCTCTGGTCCCATGGATTCCCTGCACCCTGCACAGTGTCTGGCAGGGGGTTACCACTCAACTGGCAGGGAGGGAGGGAGGGAGGGAGGGAGGGAGGGAGGGAGAGAGGGAGGGAGGGAGGAACATCCATTAGCTGTGTTCAGGCACAGTGCCTGCACCCTGCCCTGCCCCTGCCTAGCTGGGGGGCAGAAAGCAATGTGGCTTTCTCCTGGCCTGCTGTTCCCCCATCTGCCCACAGGCCGTGATGATGGAGAAAATACTATGAAAATGAAAGGCTTTGGGCTATGTGAACCCAATGATCATCTATCTTCCTCTCGAAGATGTATTTCTTGAAGGTGGGAGTCGCTAGTCCTTCTAGCCTGAAAGGACGCCTTTCCAGACTGCCTGCCTGTCGCCAGTGGGGCCCGCCATCCGGCTCACGCTGCAGAGCACTTGCTCTCTTTCCCGCACTCACCAGCCCCGCTTCCCGGGTGCCCCTCAAGGCCCCTGACAGGGGAGGAGCTGGTGCCAGGAGCAGTTTCTGGGTCAAGCTCCCCAAATGTGGCTGAGCCTCCAGCTGGGGGAGATGGAGACGATGGAGGTTTAAGAGGTCCTTGTTAGATGGGGTAAGAGAAGGCAGTTCCTCTCAGCCCTGCAATCCCAGCCCAGGTCCGCGCAGAGGGCTCCAGGGAGTGAGTCACCTCTGATAAACCCGGGCCGAAGAGACTTTGATAAGGTACAAGGGAGGGTATTTCCACGTGGCCCTTCAATGCTGGTATCTGGGTCAAAGAGCATTCTTTGAAAAGTAAAGGGAAGGTAGAGTAAATGATTGTCTCCAACTTCCACTTCCTTGAGCTTCTTTTCAGAGGCCTCTGAGTCAGTCCCACAGAGAAAAGTGTCTTGATGCGTAATGCGAATCAAGCGCGTTCCCCTAGCACTGTGACTAAGCACATTATTTTTCTTCTCTGCTTGATAAACTGCCTCGAAGCCAACTCAGATGATCTATTGAGGTCCCTTTCACTCCAATAAATGCTTGTGGAATTCATTAATGTCTCCTCTGTGATGAACATAAGTTTGAGTCTCGATTACTTGCATTTGCTGGTTTTCTACCTCTATGAAATGGAGCCTACTCACAGGGTGGTCTCCAGCCCTGCGCCCAGGTCCTGGAAGAAAGGAGATGGCTCGGTTAGGCACGGTCCCCCCTCTTCCCTCAACTTCCAGCGGGTGTGGAATGGGCTGTGGTGGATGTTCAGAGACCAGGGCATGGCGCTCCTGAAAGGAAACTCCTGGCTTGATAAGACTGATCCGGGAAGCCCAACGAGTTTGTTCCTTTACTGAACAGGTGGCTGCACCCGGCCTTGGCCTTGGCCCCACAGAGCGCTTCTGTGTGAAACCCTTCTTCAGACAAAGCAGCACTGCAGCAAGAAGAGGCAGTGGGACTGGGGAGCCCATGTGAGCAGAGGAAAAAGCCACAACGCAGGGCAGGGAAAAACGCAGAGCAGAGGAAAAAGCCACAACGCATAGTCCAGCTCTAGAAATAATCACAAAGCCCCATAAAACCACAGTCAGAACTAGAGTGTTCTTAGGGGTGACCCACCCCAGCCTCCTGGCCTAACGTGCCAAGGGACAGGTTCACAGAGAGGGGGGTGAACCACCCTAGATCACCCCGAGAGCAGGTGGCGGGGCTGGAACAATAGCCCAGTTCTCCTGCCTCAGGGAGAGGTTGTCTTTGGACCTTGATTTACCTTCTGTCAGTTCTTTCTGAATCTTAGGGTCAACGAGGAATTGAGGTATAAAGTTCAGTGGATTGGAGCTAACTTTCGAGCAGTTGCTTCCTCTGCGTTACACGCACACAACAACAGCAACAACGAAATGTAATATTAGGTAAACAGGGAAGAATGTCTTATCAATCATAAAAACTCATTTCTAACTCTCAAGGTTCTGATTCGTTTGCTTGCTTGTTTTTAATATTAGCCAAAGATAATCATTCCTCTACAGACCTCTTGAGACTCAGGCAATGTGTCAAAGGTCTCACTGACTTGCCAGCAGGTACTGTGATCGGAAGGGATGCCAATGGTCTCTCAGGACTGACCACGAGGCAGCCCGCACATCTGCACCCCCCGCCTCCCTGCAAAGGCCCACGGAGAGAGAGTCTGTCGCATGTGACTGATGAGCAGTGGCAAGCGTGCCTCTCTCAGAAATACCCTGCACAAGCCAATTACACTTCGGGGGAAGCCGGGCAAGGCGGGGCAGAATTGCAGGAACTGTTCTCATATTTCTGCTTGTTCTGGGCTGGCTGAGCACGTACCCATTTGCTGACCCCTGGGATTAGGCTTCTCCAATAAAGGGGATAGGAGTCAAAACATGAAGGCTCCTCTGTAGGAAAGGCCCCCCAATTGCGTCAACAGCATGCACAGGCACAGAGCCCTCTGCCCAGCTGGAAGTAAATCATTTTGGGGGGGAAAAATCTAACTATGGTGGTTTGTTCTTCTATGAATTCCCTTGTGGGTTTGCAAATTCCATCTTCCAACAAGATTCTGTCGGACCCAGAGGAGCCCTATTCCACACCAAAATGCACCCCTCCATCAGCCCGGGATCCCCAAAAGATGAAGTGCCATAGGCTTCCCAGGGGCATTGCTGGCTGCTGAGGAAGAGACAGAGCCAGTCCAGTGGATGTGGCTCATGGGGAGTCCTGGACCCAAATGGAGCCAACAGGCCTTGAGCACAGGGACATCAGGTCAACTCGGGAGGGGAAAGAGAATTCACATGTGTTATTCAATTACAGTGTGTCAGACTGAGCGCTTAATCTTCATGGTCTTACTGAATCCTCAGGAAAGCCTGGTGAGGTAGGGGGTATTTCCCCCGTTTTACAGATGAGGAAACGGAGGTTCAGGGAGCAGAACGGCCTGCCCCAGGTCACACCACTAGCAAAGCACAGGACGGCTCGACTCCATGCCTATGTTCATTCCATGATCCTCTCTTACAAATGGCCGTGGAAGAACAGAGGGAAAGGCTGGGCTCTACTCCAAAAACAGCGATTACAGACCAAGCTTGAGGTTTATTTAGTTCTCCGAGTTTCTAAATCAAATTTTAGCAAGGCTTCCCGTATTGTTCCTGCGCTGCAAAATAAGCAAACCTTCTATGGTGCCAACTTGGGGAGATCCTTACGCCAATGAAAAGGAATAATAAAATAGGTAACATTAATTAAGCACAGCCCCTTGCCCCCCATTACCACCCCACCTTTATCGAAGATAGGTCTTAAAGGTGATGACACACCAGAAACTTAACAAGATGGGAAATCCAAATCTAAAGATCAGCTTCCATTCTTCTGGGAACCATCTCCCTCTCTCCTTACTCTTCCCATTCGGGGTTTCTGTTCTTTTAAGATTGGACCCGCTTTCCTGTCCCAAAGAAGAAGACTCCCAGAGGAAGCAGAAGGCTGAAGCCAGGAACAGATGCAGGACTGATCCAAGGCTGTGGGGTAAGGAGATGAGCCCACAACTGTTGATGCCGATCCTTTTCTGCTGGCCTCAACCTGATGACATGGATTGGTTTAAGCTGCTGCTGAGTCTTCCGGCAGCGTGATTATGGAGGGACAGGGGGGTGTAGAAAAACCCACTCAACAAAATAGCAGCATTTGTCCTTTGATTTTTCCCATTTGTCCTTCGATATTCAGTTAGCACAAACCCTCCGCCAAGCACAGGGCTAATCGGTGCAATGGGATTCAATGATCAGACACTCAGACTCTGCGCTCAAAGAATCTAGAATTCCATGGGGGAAATATAATGTGCACATCGCACTTAAAAATAAGGCAGCGTGTTATAAATTCCATTGAAAATCAAATCAAATGACTATTCCTTAAATAGGAAGACAATTCCGACACTCGCTATAATGTTAATGAGCCTTGAGGACATTATTCTAAATGAAATAAGCCGATTACAAAAAAGACAAATACGGAATGATTCCCCTTATAAGAGGTACCTAAGTAGTCAAGTTTATCGAGACAGAAAGTAGAACGGTGGTTGCCAGTAAAATGGGAGACGTTGCCTTAATGGGTATAGAGTTTCAGTTTTGCAAGAGGAAACAGTTCTGGAGACAATGTGACTATGTTTAACACTATTGAATTGTTCACCTAAAAATGTTTAGCCCTAGCCGGATGACTCCGTGGATAGAGCCTCAGCCCACGGACTGAAGGGTCCTGAATTTGATTCCTGGTCAAGGGCATGTACCTGGGTTGCAGGCTCCATCCCCGGCCCTGGTCAGGGTGCATGCAGGAGGCAACCAATCGATGTGTCTCTCTCACGTTGATGTTTTTCTCCGTCTCTCTCCCTTCTTTCCACTCTCTTCAAAAATAAATGGAAAACTATCCTTGGGTAAGGATTAACAAAAAACAAAACAAAATGCTTAATTAAGATGGTTAGTTCGATCCCAGGTTTTGGCACCAAAAAAAATTTTTTTTAATATTTAAGATGGTAACATATACATCATGTGTATTTTAGCATAATTAAAAAATTTTTAAAAAGTAATGGAAAAGAATTACTGTCGACCTGCAGAAAGTAAAGCAATTGTATATCTAACTGGAGATACCAAAGCAGGCTTCGTGGAGGAGAGGGGATGGGAGCTGAGCCTTCTAGAATAGATGGGCTAAAGATGGACAGAAAAGGGCATTTCAGGTGAGCAGAGCAGCAGGAACAAAAGCACATCTTTTTAAAAAATAATCCAGAAATTTCTGTCTTTCATTGCATCAACGCTCCACAGGCCCTTTTCAGTGATCAAACTGCTGGCGCCTGTGTTTGTGACTCTGCCCTGTGACATCTCAGCCAGGCACGGCTGTCCTGCCTCCTCCCTCCCTTCATCTCTCTGTGCACGCCTCTTCCTGCCTCTTGTTCTCCCTCTCCCTCGGGGGTCTTTTGAACCTTCTAACACAAAATCCTTGACAAAGGTCTGCTTTCAGCCCAGAAGCAGGCTGCCTTGAGGTCCCTTTAATACCAGCCAACACCCAGGGACTCGCACGCCTTCATTAGCAGACCCTGTTTGGATGTTCTTTTTTTTCCTCCTCAGATAACTGACGCTTAAGAAGAAATCACTTCATTGCTCGCCACAGGCCGCGGTCTCCGTGGTAAGAAGTCTTTCTGGCACACATTGCCCATTCTGCCGGAGTGCAGGGCGGCTCCGACAGGATTGATACTGACTCCGTGAGCAGGAGCCCAGAGGAGGGTGGGCTCTGTGGAGATTATTTCTTCATCGGTGGCAGGGTTAATAAAGTCAGAATTTATTCTTGTCCTGGTTGATCATAAAGATGCGAGGCCGGACTCCTCCTGTGTCTGGTGAGCATGGTACCCAGGCCGGCCTGCCCACGCCTGGAGTCAGGGCCACAGGAGTCAGGGGGTTCACATTGCCCTTTTCTCATCCCCTCAGCACAAGCGGCAAGCAATGACATGCTGGAGAGAAGGCCCAGGTCAGGCGCCACTCTGACATCTTGTAGGAATTGACGACTGGGGAGCTGAGGGGCAAAATCCAATATAGGGAGCATCATCCTTCCTTGGTGTCTATTCAGTTCCCCTAGAAATTATAACCACAAAATCCTGGGCTCAGCCAAGCCCAGCAGGATGCAGGAATCCATGAGCATCAGCTGGCTGCTGCCAGCTCAGATGATCCTGATGGAGAATGCATTCCTTTTAGGAGTGAAATGAACTATTAGAAAACTTTTTTAGACTAGATAAAAACCAAATTTCTGTTCCTTTAATAGCTCCCACCCACAGATACTATGTGCCTATAATATGTATGTTGACTGACCAGCTGACTGATGGATTGGATGAATACATGAATAAATTATTAAACAGTAAATTAGCAAGGAGGAGAAAAAGGGAAGGAGAGAAAGTGATTGCAGTGATGAGACGTAGTGGGATGGTGGGAAGGGAGGGAAAAGGAACATTTTTGCTAAGCATTTTTTCCTTCTTTTTGGGTGGGGAGAACACAGGGGAAGGCCTCGCTGTCTCAGCAAGTGTTTTTATTCCCTAACATCTCTTAAATCAACCAACCAACCAAAACAAACAAACAAACAGTCCAATTTATAAGTCAACAAGATTTTACATTAAATACTTTTGTTAAATGAATTACATTTGGTTAGTATAAAAGTTGCTAAAGATAAATGTTGCCTATTTTCCCTAAGTTGCTTTCTCATGACCTTCTTCTCTCCCTCTCCCTCTCTCCCCGCCCCCCCCCCCCCCCGCTCTCTCTCACACACACACACACACACACACACACACACACACACAGGGCTTGTAAATCATTTCCAGCCTCCTCAAAGTGAGTTGGCTAGATAAACCAGCTAACAATTACCTTGATCTAGCTCACGTACCCTCCCGCTCTGCCTCTCAACCCCAAACAGAAGCCCCCTGCTTATTAGGGTGGCAAAAGACCCACCCTGGCATATCCCCCTCCCGCCCGACACACACACTCCCACACACCCATCTATAGCTCCATGCTCGGCAGACAGGCGGCCAACACATCGCATCTTTCCTGCTGTGTGGGAAGGTTGGGGAGAAGTCCCAAGGTGCAGGCTGCAGGCGCTCCCCTAAATCTCAAGATGAAGTGGCTCACGCTGCCTTGCAGGGCCTCGTATGGTGGTTCTGGACTTGGGCTCAAATAATCTGTGTTTCCCCTGCGCTCTCTCCTTCCCACCCCTCGCACCCCCTAGGAACCATTCCCACGGACCAGGCACCACCGTCACACGCTCTCCCCCGTAAATGGAAGGGGGGCCTTGCCAATGTGTCCGGTGTCTGAGTCCTCCCTGCCTGGGAGGACAGTCCCCTCTGGAAGGCACTGGGTGCCGGGAGAGTAGCAGCAAAGGATGCAGAGGCTGGTGCTGAAAATGCCACTTGTGTGCTGGATCCTTCCTGGATAGGTCACCTCCCTCCCCCCCCCCCCCCCCCCCCCCCCCGTCGTCCCCACCAGCTGGGATTGGATGCCATGGCCATGAGCATCACGTGAGATGGAGAGTGAGACACTGTATACCGTTTTCTGGTACAAGGACAACAAATCCAGATAACACCAGCCAGACCCTCCCAATGTTCCATAATTCGGCTACAAATAAACCCTTGACTTTCTGCCTCTCATTTTGAAGGTAATGGTAGCTGTGCCTCATCAAACATCCAGTAGGTATTCTCTGTGCACTGGCGCTTAGAATCCTCCGGGTGGAAAGGAACCTAGATAGGAATCAAGGTGTATGGAGCTCCTACTGTGCGCGTTTGACCTTCTGCTAGATTTACATCCACTCATCAAACACAGACTGTCTTTTCCAACCCCAGGAATTGGAGCTGATCATCCTGCCCAGCCCTCCCTCAGTGCTTCCTTAGACCACACATTCCAGGGCACATGCCCAGGTTTCGGGCTCCATCTCCAGTGTGGGGTGTGCAGGAGGCAGCCGATAGATAGTTTTCTCTCATCATTGATGTTTCTGTCTCTCTCTCTCTCTCTCTCTCTCTCTCTTTCCCTTCCTGTCTGAAATCAATAGAAATATTTTTTAAAAAGACATGTGCAATGGAATTCCCATCTTCAACTCCCCCAACACCCCTCCACGGCCCCCACTGTACCAAGAAACACCCATTTCTCCTCAGCAAAGAGAGTTCGGCCTCCATGGGGATCACTGCCGGGTGTAGATGGGCTTTATTCAAGAACCTGCTGAGATGCAGAGAGGAGAGTTAGAAAGTGCTCCAGGTGCCCTGTCAGAGCCAATGCCAACAATATGTGGGGACCCAGGCCGCAGTTTCATGGGGTTGCGCTCCTCTGCCTGACCTTGGCCTTAGGACGGGAAGCCGGGTGCTTCCTCCGGTCTGCAGGGCCTGGAGCAGCATCCCAACCCAACGTGCTCTCCCATTAAGAGTTATCAGGGTGACAGCCAAACCTCCTGATTTTGCTGGATAATTTCCATGTCAAGTATTCTGTTCCATTGTTCCTAACTGCTCACGTGCCCGTGTCAGACTAAGCTATTTCTGATTCAGAAAATAGGATATGGAATTTTACTCTCCAAGAAACATGTTTTTGTTTTGGCTGTTTAGAAATCCCCTACAATTGTTTGGGTTCCCCCTAAAGTGGAGACGCAACGACAAGGACTCAAGTGCAAATCGTGTATTTAGAAGGTGCAAAGAGCACCCATAGCAGAAGAGAGACAAGAAAAGGAAGGCAACTAATAAAGGGTCAGTGGCCTAGCTAGTTGCCAGGGTGGCTGATGGAGCTCATTCCCTTGGGGAAACTCTGGAACTCCTTGAGGTAGCTCTGACGGGTGAAGGGGTCAGCGTATTCATCACCAATGCTCATCAGTCATTGATTACATGGTGCTCCCCCGAAGGCTCTCACCCTGCCATCTGATAGGGGAGGATATCCAGTGTGGAGGGGAACACTGCAAAACACCACACTGCAAGCTGGAGTGCTGCCCATGGATTGGCCACAGCCAAGAGATGCGTAGGGACAGGGAGAGCGTTCTACAACTTCTCACCTCGCGGAGATGCGACTGTAACTCACATCCGAGGGGCTATGGATTGTAATGACTGAGAGCAAAGTCCTTGAAGAGCAGGACCCAGGATATAAATCAGTGGCCAAAAAGGTTGAAGCAAAAGATACTGAAAAATATGGTGGTTATACATGAATGCCAGCTCCTCGCACCTCACACTTCTGCACTGTCCAGTATGGTTAGTCCTTCAGGGATAGGAGGTAGAGTATGCAGGACTGTTTCTAATAGGTGGGGTGGGTGAACTTGACCCCAACAAGAGGCCCATGGTCTGTGTGGCAGTTTCCTGGGACTTTGGTGGAAGAAAGCAGGAGGAGTAAGGAAGGATGGGAACAGGGAGAAGATAGATGAGTTGGGAACCAACACTCAAATACCTACTGCAGGGCAGCCCTTTGCATTCCTTGTATTATCTTATTCCAGGCTCACAACAACCCCTCAAGACCAGCACATGACCCTTGAGGGGGCTATTGGGGTAGTGTTTGCTCAGAAAGGCACCCACTTCTTCTGGGCAACGCTCATTTATACCACAAGGTAAGGTGGGGGCTGCCAGTCATAGTCCTCCATCAACCTGGCCCCAAAGACTGCTCCAGGGACGTCCATGTGAACCAACATGATTCGATAAGTGGCCATCCTGGGATTTCCCACTGTGGAGCAGGGGAAGAGGGCCTTTCCTCTTTGGGAGGTGTGTGCCTCAGGTAGTACGGTAAAGTCTGTTCCTTTAAAATGTGCCACCGACCCTCTAAGCTTCATTGTACTCATCCAGAAAACTGGGACGAATAGTAGCCGTCATTCTTTCAGTTGCAAGTGGCAGAACCCACCTGAACTCTGAGAATACTAGTTTGAAGTTGTTGGTGACCATAAGCCCTTACCTTTAGCAAAGAAAAACACTGACAAACAGAGGGAGACAGAGCAAATCCCAATGATGCCCCCATCCTTCGATTGTATACATGAACCGATAAATCCCCCCCTTTTCTCTTAAACTACTTCAGGTGGGTTCTGCCACTTGCAACTGAAAGGATGATGGCTACTATTCGTCCCAGTTTTCTGGATGAGTACAATGACGCTTAGAAGGTCAGGCAACCTACCTGAGGCACACACCTCCCAAGTGCCAGCGTAGGAGGCCTCTCTGTGTTTGTCTGGCCCCACAGTCAGGGCTCTGTCTGTATCTTCGTGTCAGTTTCAGTAACACTGTGCTGGGCTGGTGCCAATGGTGAGCTAGAGCTGGCTTTACATTGTTAATATTCAAGAAATATGCAAATCAGTTGACATCACATTGGCAGCTTGGAATTAGCCATGCTGGGAGTATTTACACCACAGTAATTGGCAAATGTTACAAAACCAGGGCTTCCCCCACCCCAAGAGCCAGTTGTTAAACATTAAACACGTACATCTTGGAAGTTCGTTCCCTCTCTGGGCCCAAAGGGGACAGTCTCAGTACATGTCCGATGCCCACCAGATGTCTGAGCCTGGCAGGAGATGCCCCCAGAAAGTCATGGGTATTTGGTTGCACCCTCCTCAACCTACATCAGGGGCCTCTGGGGCTCCATATCTCCAGATGGAGTCCCTATGGGCATGAACAAAGTCCCTTCTGCTTTTGATCTGACAGCTCGACTCAGCTTAAGACACATAGCGAATGTATGTTGCCTGATTCGGCAACGAAGTGATTCCTGCATCCAAACCTGTCTCACCCCCAAAAAAGTGAGAAGAATTTTAGGGACACGCAAGCTTCATCACCCTCCATTTTCTGGTGGAGTTCCCCACAAAGAAAGAAGAATGGGAGTTTATTCCCAAGAGACAAGGGCATCTTGGGCAGGAGACACCTTCTTCCGGCCCGGCCCCATCGCTCTGTGATGAGGCACCAGGGCTATTTTTCTGACATCAAATTTCTTGTGTTCCATTTGGGCTGTGATGATTAAGAACAAAAATCAGTGACACGTTTTAAAGGAACAGACATTACCACACTCAAAGCAGCCTCCAAATGCCAACATCTAACCGTGTGTGGGCCCACGTGCATGACTAGTTGAGTTTCATTTGTTTAATTGTTGTTTTTTTCAGACTCGGGAGAGCCTTCCAGAAAAACAAAGATGGGGGTCTTCTGTGAGCTTCAACCAGAAACCAGGACAAAGGCAAGTCCTGGGGGCAAGAACGGGAGGTCTCCAGGTGCAAAGAGGAGCCTGGGGAAGTAGGTGGACTCTTCCCGGCCAGGAGCCAGGGGCCTGGCCGAAAGAGCAATTTCCAAAGCTAACATTTTCCCCAAATGCCCGCCTGACAGCCTGGCCAAAGCCCAGCTCCAAAATGCATCTGAAGACTTTCAGGCAACAACTTTAGATCATTTTATTCAGAACTGGAAATAAGTGACCTTGGGCTAAAATGTCTCCAGCCCAGTGGGATGACTTAAGTGCACGTGTTATTGCCGATATTTAATCTGCTACCAGCACCCAAGAGAGCGGAACAATTCCTCCTTTCAGTTTCTTTCTCGGCCTCCTCCCATCACAGAACCTTCCATGGCTGAGCAATGTGGACTTAAAGAATGGTAACTATTCGTGCTTATTATCTCCCATAAAATGGAGTCCCCATCTTCTGCCCTGTGCCCTGGCTACTGTGGATCACGTAGATCCCATAGACAAAGCAGGGACTATGTAAGCTCTCATGGGGTTAAAAATTAAAATAAATGGTTGGGCACCACGCTGCCTTTGACTCACTCAGAGAACAGAAGCCAGATGCTTCCTTTAACTTCCGGTTGTACTCAGGCTGAGAGTGCCTCTGGGGGCATGCACTTCCCTGCGAGTCAGCCTCAGGTACGAGACAACCCCTCAGAAAGGATATGGGGTGGTGGCTCTTGGTCACCGCCAGGCCACAGCTGTCCAGTTCTGGAAGGCAAACTCAAAAATGTGCTTTCCTCTTATGTGTCTAAACACCTGACATTTGTGCCTGGTTCATCCTCAAGACACATGCTCCAGCCATCTGCTTTCCAGGGTGTGTCCAGTACCCGTGGCATTGCTCCACCTTTTCTTTGGTTCTGTTTTCAGAGGGGGTGTTTCACATACGTGAATGCAAAGTTTGCATCTTCTGAGCTAACTTATCTCCCTCTGTGACATGTACTACCCCATTTATATAAAGTGTTCATTTTTAAAATTCATTTTAGAGAGGAAGGGAGAAGGAGGGAGAGAGAGAAACATCAATGATGAGAGAGAATCATTGATCAGCTGCCTCTTGCACACCCGCTACCGGGGATCAAGCCCAAAACCCAGCATGCGTCCTGACCAGGAATCAAATTGTGACCTCCTGGTTCATGGGTGAATGCTCAATCACTGAGCCATACCAGCCGGGCTGTCCTACCCAATTTTTTAAGGGATGTTATTGAAAACTAGACTTTTGAATGGAAGTCTTTAACAAGATAATTTTTTTGTAGAAAACGTTTTATTACAACTTGAATAACTATTTTTACTACAAATTTTTACTCTATACACAATACATACACACACACACACACACACACACACACACACATTACTATAAATGTGTGTTTCTACCTAATTTAAGCTTTTAAAAACTCAAATCAAGTTGTCCATTAGTATGTGTAATGTGTTCAAGCCGTGTCCTAGAGGGGAATCACAGAAAATATAAACTGCATTATTTGGGTTCAAGGAATGCAAAGGTTTGTTGAGGAAAGACTACAAAATAGTGTAAAACACAGCATTAGACGGGTAGGATACATGGGCCATCAGCCCAAGAACCAGTTTATAACCCTGACATTTCCAGAAAAACAGGATTCCCACCACAAAACTGGCCCAACATAGAGGATGGATAACAGCCAGCATCTTAACTAGCAACTATTTCATAAACAGAACTGGAATGACCTCTAGCAGGACAAGTAAAAAACCTTCTCTAAAGAATCTTGTGGAAAACATTAACTGATCTTTTTACCAGATTCTACTTGGAGAAGCTCTAACCTCTGCATTTCCAGGATAAGATGGAGGAGAGACACCCATCTGGCTCCCAGAATAATCAGACGCTTCGTTCATCTTGTGTACATCCTAGTGCAGTGGTCGGCAAACTCATTAGTCAACAGAGCCAAATATCAACAGTACAACGATTGAAATTTCTTTTGAGAGCCGAAAACCAACTTCTGCGCATGGGCCACAAAGTTTCAATCGCACTGTACATGCGTGCCCGCACGTGGTATTTTGTGGAAGAGCCACACTCAAGGGGCCAAAGAGCCGCATGTGGCTCGCGAAGCTGCAGTTTGCCGACCACTGTCCTAATGGATATCATAAAGGCTTTGGGCATCTCTCACCAAGGTCAAAGGGGTTCATTTAACCAAAGCTTACATCAGTCATAAGAAGCTATCAGCCCTCCATTCTCATCTCAACCCCATGACAGTCCAACTCTCCTGAGAGATGACAGGCACATTATTAGGGGAAGGGGAAGGGCAAGCTTTGTCCACAGGTGAACCTTGGGGTCATCCTCCTTAGAGGTCTCAACATCTTTGACACATGACACCATCCATGGTCCTGGAGGCAGACATGGTTGTAGGCTGGCTTTACTTACTTGCCCCTTTGACAGCAAGACCTTCACTTGGGTCTTCCCCTCTGACCAGATTCAGTTAATCGGGTTAATTCCAAATTACACAAATCAGCTGGTATAATGTAGGGGAGAAGCAAAAGCAAGATGTTTTATGGTAAAAGAGAGAACAGGTTATCATCCTGCTTAATATGATAAAATTTAGAGTATCCTGTACCAGTAAAATAGTCAGCAAAGTAATTTTGAATCCATACCCCTTCTTCTAAGTGAGGAATCCAGAGGAAGTCCCTATTTCCATCTGAAGTCAACCTCAACTCACAGACTTATACGCTGAGTCTTGATCAATTGTCTATTCAAGGTTCGAATAGTTCTGCCTATAAGCTGAGTGATTTTGGCCAAGTTGGTTAATCTCTCTGATATTGTTTTTTGTTTGTGGTTTTTTTTCCACCCTAAAAAATGAAGCTGTGACCTGTAGGTTCTCTTCCAATGCTCAAAATCCACGGTGACTATGCTATCCAAGGATACCTTTGCCTTCAATAAGTGGGTTTTTATGCGGGAAATAATTTCTATAGATATTAACCTTCAGCATCCCAAGAAATGCACAGAGCCACAAAGAGTAGGTTGGAGCAGAGTCCTTCTCTGGGAAACCTGAAAAGAGTCTTTCAGAATGGCCACTCACCCTGCCTTTTTAGTAATACTTGACCCAGAAATAGTCAAGGGATGAGAAGTTCTGAAGAAGTAGGGCAGTCATGGGAACCATAGGACTTTCGATGCAGCCAGATGGGGGATTTCAAGAAGCAAAGACCCGGATGAGAAGCTGACTGTCGGCTGCAATGCTGTCAGCACGTTATTCTTGCAATGACTGGGTCTCCAAATACCAGTTGTTTTCCAGACCTGGGCTTGTCCCAGCCCCGGAGATATCGAAGATGTGGTCAGGAGAAGAGGCAGAGTGAGGGAAGGGCGAGGTGCGTCAGTGTGGAGTGAAGTTACCCTGACAACTACCTGAGCCCCTGAATGAGGCATTGCTTGTGCAACTGGTAACCAGAGTCCCCAGTGCGGCATGTACAGCACGGGCTCCCCACCCTGCCTGCTGGGCCTGGAGGGTGTGTCGGATTTGTTGAAACAGCGCTAGGCTCCAGCAGATCACTCAGCACCAACCGAAGACTGCACCCAGACACTGCTCTGGGCCTCAGGCACCTTGGGAATTCTGTGTCAAGGACCTACCTAGCACTTCAGTCTTGTCTTCCAAATGAGAGCCAGCAAGCAGGATCGGCGACCTTAGAGGGAATGCGTGACAGGGGACCGGGGAGCCCTAGGTGTGTGTGCCTTTTACCTGTATCCCTGAGGATGAAAGAGGATGCTGACAGCTATGGGAGCTCTGGCTCAGTGACCTGGCATCATAGGCACTTTCATGATTTGCTCTGTGGACACTTCCTAACTCAGGAAGCAAAGGGAGCTGCCTTCATGCAGTAGACATGAGCCCTGTTCACCTTGGGTGTGGAGAGTCTGCCCTGCTCCATCCATTAGAGGACAGTGGCACCCACCACACACAGACACAGACACAGACACAGACACAGACACATGCAAGTGCCTGCTCTGCGGTCATCATCCTGCCTGTGACTGAAGAGCCCAGCTTCCAGCACACTGCAACAGTGGGTGGGACCAGATGGACCCAGTGCTGAAGAAAGGGTCCTGTCTTGACGTTGAAGTTGCTGCTGTTACCCAGACAGGGGACTTCAGTCTCCACCAGAGCAGATGGGTCACAAAATCCACCCCTGGATCCAATTCCTTGTGGGGTCTCTGGGTCCATGTCCCGGGTCACTGCACACCACGCCAGACATTCCTAAACAGGTATGAACCCCACATCTGTCCTTGGGCTACAGTCAGCCCCGCAGATAAAGGCAGGGGTGGGGCGCCCAGGAAGGAGGCTCACCAAAGAACACCTGTTCTGAGAAATGGTGCGGATGACTCACCACGTGGCACTCTTCCCTCGGACTTAGCCCCGAGTCTGTGCCCTGCCTACTGGCAGGACCCTGGAGAAGTCATAGAGGGTGGCTCTTGGGTGAGTCATAAACCGAGAGGCTGAACACTTACAATCCTGAGGAACCCAAGACTTTCTCAGAAAAAAGCAGGCGAAACTGATTTTCATTCATTCTTCCTCCTTCTGGTCTCCGTTTGCCTGTGGTGATGACCACAAGTGCTAATATGTTTTTTCCACTGCTTTCAAAACTGTTGTCGAAAGTTTCTGGTTATATTAAACCAAAAAAAGTTAACTTGAAAAGACTACACAATTTGTTTTATCAATGTAAATGGTCAAATTATATAGAGAATCATCTACATCTACACCATTCAATATGGTAGCCACTAGCCACACTAGGCCATTTAAATAAAGTTAATTAAAATTTAACATTTAGTTTCCAGTCACACTAGACACATTTCTAGTGCTCACTAGCCACATGATATATGACAGCACGGATATATGTCTTTGTCATCACAGGAATTTCTATATGACAGCGAATAAATACATAGCAAGTGTTAGAGATCCACTCAACCACTCACTCATTCGTTTATTCATCAAGTATTGATGGAGGGTTGGCTCTGTGTTTGGGGGGAACAAAGATGAAAAAAAGGTGGTCCCTGTACTCCAGGAGTTTATAGTTGGTTGGGAGTACATATGTGTAATAAAAAATATAGACCTTTTTTTTTTTTAATCCTGGGAATGAAATAGCTACACATGAGAGAATGGAATGTAAAAAAAAAAAAAAAAAAAAAAAAGGTCAGCTTTAGAGAAGAAGAGCAGAGGAGGGAGTCAACCTAGTTGGACTTGAGCTTGTAAATCTTTCATTCAACATCTGATTGTAGATGTGTGGATAAGTTAGCTTAGATCTGAGTGACAGGTGTCACAGCCACAGAGCTACGCAGCCAACAAAAGGGAAGCCCAGGCCCAAAGCTCTCCTAGAAGAACGGTCTGTGCCTCCTACAGAGGGCAGCTTTGTGGACACAGCCGGATGAGGAGAGGGCCATTTTCTCAGGCAATCATATTCGGAGGACATGTGTAGGTTAATTTTGCCCTTCGCCTCCTGGAATTCTTGAACACTGTGCTTCGCCACACTTCTGAGAAAGTGGTGAGCAACCAGCTGGCTCTTTCTCCAGCACAGCTGCTCCTTGTTTGAAGGATTTTCACCAAGTGATTTTAAATGTTTTTACAAGGTGTTCAAATTGGGGAACCACATTTAATATGCATAAAGGCAGGGTCTGGAGAAGCGATCACAGAGCACCAAGAGGGACTAGTGCTCAAGGACTCCCAGCAAGGTCATCTTAGGGAGGGAATGGCTGAGGGAGAAAGACATCAAAATAAAGGCAGGAACTGGCTTTACTAAGTAGAAATACCACCTGAAAATGACAACTTGCGTGGGAATGAAGCACATGTGAAAATGCAGGAACCTGAATCAGAGGCCCCAGAAGGACAAGGGGGTATTTTCAATCTCAGGAAGTTGTGCAGCTGCCCTCTAAAGATATTTATGAATTTGTTTGGGTGGAATATTTTTATTTATTTATTATTTTTTAAAATCCTTACCCATTGGTGCTAGAGAGAAAGGAAGGAAGAGAGAGGGAAGAAGGGAGGGAGGGAGGGAGAGAGAGAGAGAGATAGAGAGAAACATTCATGTGAGAGAGAAACATTAATGGTTGCATCCTGTAGGTGCCCTGACTCAGAATCGAATTCATGACTCTTCAGGGCTTGAGATGATGCTCTAACCACTGAGCACACCAACCAGGACTGGGTGGAATATTTTTTCACACTGGGGAGAATCACTGAGATGGTATAAGTTATAAGACCAGGTTCTGGGTTCCTCTGGGCAGCCAGGCTACAAAGAACTATTTTGAAAACGACTATGGGAACAGGGAACTAATTTTTTTTAGTGTAATGTTTTGAAAAGGGTTCATATTTACATGATTCAAAATTCAAAAAAATATAAGAAGGTTCACAGTGAAGGGCCTCCTTCACACATCTATCCCCTGTCTGCCTGGTTCCCACACCTCTCCCGCCTCCACCTGGGCAGCCATTTTGTTCCTTTATGCATCTCCAAGAAAATGCAAATATTTATTCTCATTTCTACCCCCCCCCCAATGTTGTTTTACACAAAATGTGCCAACTGTTTACACTGGTCTACCTGTTGCTTCATCATTTAATAACTGTCTTGGATGTCTTGGAACTCTTCCCTGTGGGAGAGCCATCTCATTCTTTTTCACAGTTGCCTGATATTCCATTATATAGTTAGACCAGTGGTCGGCAAACTCATTAGTCAACAGAGCCAAATATCAACAGTACAACGATTGAAATTTCTTTTGAGAGCCAAATTTTTTAAACTTAAACTTCTTCTAATGCCACTTCTTCAAAATAGACTCGCCCAGGCCGTGGTATTTTGTGGAAGAGCCACACTCAAGGGGCCAAAGAGCCGCATGTGGCTCGTGAGCCGCGGTTTGCCGACCACTGAGACCATCATCTGTTTAACAGTACCCTGTTAATGGACACTTAGCTGCTTCCTACATTTTACTATTACAACAATTCCATAATTAATAATCCTGAATATACATTATTTCGCATGTGTACAGTATATCTCTACAGTAAAATCCTAGAAGCAGAGGTTAAATAAGCATTGACAAATTGGGTAGCTATTGCTTAATTGCCCTCCAGAGTAGCTGTGCTAATTTGCACTTCTACCAGCAATGTTCGAGTGCCAAAGGAATGTGTTATCAAATCCTGGGGATTTTGCCAATATAATAGGTAAAAATGGAATTGCAGTAGAGAATTAATTTGCATTTCTCTTATTATGAGTGAGGTTGAAGATCTTTCATATGCTTAAGAGCCATTTGTATTTCCTTTCCTGAGATCTATCTGCCTGACTATACACTGAGTGGCCAGATTATTATGATCTCTGAACGCAGAGGCCTGGTGCATGAATTCGTGCATGGGTGGGGTCCGGCCAGCCTGGCCAAGGGGAGGGGACATGGGCGGTTGGCCGGCCTGCCTGCTGGTCGAACTCCTGGTCGAGGGGACAATTTGCATATTAGCCTTTTATTATATAGGATAGACACTGAGTGGCCAGATTATTATGTGTTCAGAGATCATACTAATCTGGCCACTCAGTGTGTATTTTGCACCTTCTCCTATGGAGTTATTGGCTAGGTTTCTTATTAATTTTTCTAATCAATTCCAATTTATTTATCAAGGACACTAGCCCTTTGTCTGTACTATGAGGAACAATGAATATAAACACAGAGCCAATCAATAACATTCTTGCCCAAAGATGTTTTGATGATTTCCCAGAAAATTCCTTTCAAGGCAAGGCCTTTTATCCCCACGCCCAAGCTCCCTCCCCGCCCCCCAGCTCTCCAGGTTTCTGGCTATCCTTCTTTCCTGTGATTTTCTTCCTTGGGCTTTTGTATTGGCTGCTTCCTCTTCCTGGAATGAGATTTTTTCTTTTTTTTTCTCTTTGTCCTGGCAAGTTCCTGCTGAACTTTTCAAGACCTGTGACACTTCTCATTACAAAGAGCAAGTAGGGACAGAGGAGAGGGGCAATTTGAAACTGTGAGAATCTTCCCCTGAACCATAGTGACTTGAGGGGAGACCCAGGCTGGGCAAGTGGCTGTGAAGCAGTGTGAGTCAGTGGGCAGGGGTATCCATGGAGACAGAGAGGCAGAGGGATGTCAGGTGAGGGGGGTGACTGAGGGAGGAGGCTACTTCGGGGCAGAGTTGTGGAAGGTGGACCCGGGACAGGGGAGCCCTGATGGGGTGTGAGGTGCATGCATTCAGTTCACGCCGCTTTCAAAAGGGTCAGAGGACAGAGAACAGAACTGGGAAGGACTCAGAGTATGAATGCCAGGGACTCAGGGCGGGGCTAAGTCCTCTTTCAGGGGGGGTTACAAGAAGAGCAATTTCAACTGAGAAACTAGGAACCCTGACCTGAAACGGCCTGCTTTCCCAAGAACCCACAAAGGAGAGAAAGTGCGAGAGCTATCTCAACCCTTGGCAAGGGAAGTGAGGAAGGGAAATATTTACAAAAACAGAAAGCCCCTGGAATCTGGACTTTGTACAGCCAGAGACGGCGAGAGAAATGGGAAAGGCTGGGGAGAGACTCCTGAAATGCTTTAACCCGAAACCACACAGTAGAAATCACACCCGACCATGGACCCCGAGTCACAATACTATGCTATGCTCCAGGGTGGACAGGCTTTCCACTGGGAGAGGAAAAGGGCCAGATGATAAAACCTGGGGTTCAGCTTTGCAAAGGGAGCATCCCTAGCTAATCTCCCGGTGGAACCAGCAATAAGCCAGGAAAAGTCACAAGAACTGAGAGAACTCCCAAGAACTTGGATAGATCCAATGATAGATCCTCCCTTCCCCCAACTGATGGACGGAGTATGATGTAACCTGCACCTGAGGCCTGGACATTCCTGAGCACCTAACCAGGCACCTTATATGGACTATACATTGAACCACCAATCAGCACCTGCCAAATACCCTAAGCCAGTGGTCGGCAAACTCATTAGTCAACAGAGCCAAATATCAACAGTACAATGATTGAAATTTCTTTTGAGAGCCAAATTTTTTAAACTTAAACTTCTAACGCCACTTCTTCAAAATAGACTCACCCAGGCCGTGGTATTTTGTGGAAAAGCCACACTCAAGGGGCCAAAGAGCCACATGTGGCTCTCGAGCCGCAGTTTGCCGACCACGGCCCTAAGCTCTTGATTTCTAAGTATCTAAGTGCCTAATCATGTGCCTTATATGAAACCACCAATCAGCGCATGCCGAGTACCCTAAGCCCCATCCCTTCCCATTCCTCCCTCAAAAGGCATGTTCCCCTCTGCACGTGTTGCTGTTCTCCCCTTGCGAGACAGCCCGGCAGGGTCCTTCCCCTCTAATAAAGCCTGTAGTCCTGGTTTTTCGGTCCCCCTCTCTCATTCTTTCAAACTTCTGGTGGGGAGCAGTTGTTCCCCCTGGCTCATTCTGAGACTCCCCCGTGTTTCATTTAATACATGTTTTGGGGGCTCCTGCTTTGTACTGGCCACTCTGCTAAGGCACGTATCTGTGAGGAAAGCACCAGCCTGCCCCAGTGACTATTCTAGTGGGAGAGACGGACACATACCAGCCATTAGCAGTGTGCTCTGATGGATGTGAGCACCGGGGCTGTGAGGGTGCAGAGAGAGGGTCCTGGCCCAGACTTGGGGTGTCGGGGGAGGCTTCCTAGCACAAATGACTCCTAAGCTGACTGGGATCCCATCGAGAATGGCCCACCCCTAGAGACCCCTGAAAACCCCAGGAAGGGGTAGAGGGCTCCCCTGCAGCACAGAAGGAGCCTACGATGCACAGGCCAGGCTTCCAAACAGAAGAGGACACTTTAGGAAATCAAACTGGAAGATGAGTGCTTTCTTCCCTCTGATTGTCCTGAGCCAGACGGTCCAACTTCTACGCCACTTAAACCTCTGAAGTAATGCGTGTGCAAATTATCAGCCGAGAATAGAAGCCAGGCCTGATAAAATCCATTCTCCCTCTTTTATTGCTGACTTCTGTATTAGCTCTGAGCAGAGGGTCAGCAGTTTCTGATATCATCTTCTGCATTGAATCCTTCCTCCTCCCCCGACTCCTCTAAGCATCTCAAGTCTTCCAAGCAGCCTTATCCAATATTTATAGGATCTGACCCAGCCAGGCTGCCTTGACCGCAGTGACTAAGGACCGGAGGTTGTCAGAGCTGGGCCCTCAGCAGTGTGCTCTGGGGTGCTGTTCCCCGAATGTGCCGGCCCCTCCCCCCCCCCCCCCTAAGGGTCCCAGGAGCCCTGCAGGGTGAAGACACAGCTCCTTGTTCAGAGACCTGCCCACCCCCACAGGGAGGGGAACGAGCTCTACCACATACTTCAGCGAATCCTCCTTTAAAGCCCAGAGAGCCTATCCTCGTGTTTTTTTGTTTTTGTTTTTTTTTTGGTGTTTTTTTTTGCGACCAGTTAGCAGAAGCAAGACATCAACAAACCCTTAAGGGACAGCCCAACCCAGTAGGGCCAGCACTTGCAACAGGTAAGTGGATGTGAGATGAGACTGCTCTTTTCCCGCTGTAATTTAGAATTCCCAAGGCGGGGCTGCCTGTTGCCTTTCATCAGAGGAAGCTACCCGGTGGGGGGGCCTGTGTGGCTCATTCCCTCACACAGAGCACAGCTCCCGCTGGACCCGAGGTAAAGAAAGCACCCCGGGCCTGGCTGCCAGGACCTTCAAGGCGACACTGAAAACCAGTGCAGACACCTGCATTGATTTGCCTCCAGCACTGAGGGCCAGGGGAGGACTAAGCCAACTCCAATGCTGTCATCTTGTTTGCTCAACCTAGTGACAGACAGAATGCCACTCCATGGCTGCGTGCAGACAGCCTTTCTAAGTCAGCTAGAAAGGACAGTATCAGCCCCTGGGCCTCCTGGGAGGGTGGGAGGCTTTTCTGCCACAGACAGACCTGTTTCTCCAACATCTCAGAGAAGCAACATGGTAGCATCCAACGTCTAGGTCGGAGTGGTAAATATAGCATGGCCACATGATTCGCCCTCTCTCCGCCCTTCTCGCAGCCATCACTACTCATCAATCATCATGCTTTTTCCTTCTGAGAATATGAGCCATGATAGGAGCCATGGTTGCTGACACAGATCCTTGGGCTGCAGAAACAGTGAAGACGGGAGCATCGATCTCCTTTCCTGGGAAGATGAAGTATTATGATGAACAGAGTTGGATAGGGTCTTTGGCTGGCACTGTAGAATTAGGGGTCCAAGGGAATTGTTTTTTTCTCCTCATAGAAAAGCACTGAGCTGCTGGTTCCTTGGGTGAATACTGGCCGGCAAGAGCAGACATGGGCTCAGGAGACTTTCCCGTTCCAGGAAAAACTGACAAGCCTGCTCGGAGCAATGCTGGAGACAGGAAGGCAGGACGCGGGCTTTGCCTTTCCCCCGCCAGCGGGGAGACCCAAGGCCTGGGCTGTGGCTGGAAGGAGACACAGAGGACCAGCGGCCTGGCGTTCAAGTCTCTGTGGGGATTCCTGGTACCCAGCAGAAAACAGCCCCACCTACCTCCCCACCCTTAGGCTGCTTCATTCGCTCTCATTCATTCATTCATTCATTCATTCATTCATTCACCGATTCGCCAACACTTCTTGTGGCTCTGTCTTTGGCGAGGCCTGTGGTCGGCAAACTGCAGCTCGCAAGCCACATGCGGCTCTTTGGCCCCTTGAGTGTGGCTCTTCCACAAAATACCACGGCCTGGGCGAGTCTATTTTGAAGAAGTGGCGTTAGAAGAAGTTTAAGTTTAAAAAATTTGGCTCTCAAAAGAAATTTCAATCGTTGTACTGTTGATATTTGGCTCTGTTGACTAATGAGTTTGCCGACCACTGGCCTAGGCAGTAGGACTTAGATGTGGAGTATTAACTGAATGTCCTGCCTCTGAATTTTCTAACTGTCCCCAAGCATTGCCCGCTCCGTGCTCAGGTGTGCATTGCTTCCGATGGGGGATAACAGCAGGAAGCAGAGAAATGCCCTCCAGATTCCAAAGCCAGGCTAGGCTTCCCATGGACCAGAGCCCAGGATGGACGTCAAAAACCAGGGTCCTGGTGGTAACTTTTCCAGATGATGGATCTGCTTTATATCTTGATCGTGCTAGAAATTCATGATTGCATACATTTGTCAAAACACGCAGAAGTGCACCCTACACAGAGTGAAATTTATACATTATTACATTAAGAGTTAGAAAAAATAAACATAATATACAGAGAAAAAATAAGGTTAGGGAAATATTAGGGGTCTAAACACAAGAGCACATGCAAAACTCAGGGAACCAGCACACGGGGGTGGAGGGTGGGGTGGGGATGGGGAGAGCCGGGCATAAGCCAAGGTCTGAGCAGCCTCCTTAAGCAGGGTGATAGGATTAGGAGAGATGGGGCAGGCCCAAGAGGCAGGCAACATCCGGCAGTCCAGCCACAGGGCCGGGCCTCAGGCCCAGGGCAGGACTTCCCAACGTGCAGCCTAAACATGCGCTTGGAGACCCAGCCCCGCAGGAGCCTCCCCCAAAACTAACAAAATGTTCAGTTTCGGTGAGAACAGAACCAAAATTTTGCAGTCTAAACATCCCACGTAAAGTCATTTTAATTTCAGCATTCATGTACATTTTGTGTTTTAGGAGTCAGTCTTGTTTTTATTTTGTATTACATACCGGGGGTGAGGGATTACAGGTCTCCGAAGCAGGATTTCCTGGCTGGCATCTCACAGCACACGGGTGGACTGGTCACGGGCAAGCGCCCCCCTCCCCCCTCCCCGACACACACACACAGCTGTGCAGCTGATGGCTGCCACAAAGAACCTGGCGGGGGGGGGGGGGGGGGGGGCCCGCACACATGGGTGCTGAAAACCAGCTTTGTCTGGTCCACCAAACCTGGCATCACAGTGCAGGGTTGAGCCAGCCCTCAAGAAAATATATATTTGTTACACCTACTTTCTGCTAGCTGCTGGCTCTGCTGGTAGATTATAAACTAGTCAAGCTATGGATCCTCTGGCCCTTGGGGAGGCCAGGGAGGCTAGGTCAGGGCCCTAGAGCACCCAGGCCACATCCCTTCTGAGAGCCGCCTTGCCCAGTGCCCAACTAAAACAAAAACCAAAATGTGTGAAAGCTTGAATCCAGCTCTAATCGGACAGCTAACCAGTCAACAACCATCAATAACATACCTTGGGCAGGGTCGTGCGAGCCATATTGAGGTCTCCTTACAGGTCCCCTGCTTAGTCATTGATCCCCAAGTCTGGGGAGGACGGGCTTCAGGGCTAATTAAGGAGGCACAGTGGCAAGGCCAGCGGGGTTCAGGGAGACACACAGGGCCCACCCCTGGCCGGCTGAGGAGCAGTGTGCTGAGAAAGCTGATTTGGCCGCTTCAGCACCTCCACTGCCCATCTGCACAGAAGGCCATGCCTGGGGCCTCCTGGAGGAGATGCCCCCTCCTTAGGCGAGCTCCATGCTGGTTGGCCGAGGCCAGAGCAGGGTCAAGATGAGGGAAGGGAGGCCAGACCCTCTGGTGTAAGAAAGCCTGCATCTGATTGTCGGAGGTTGTGCTGGGCAGCTTTAGTTGCCCACAGGATTTGGAGTTGGGGCCTGCAGGCTGGGGTATGCCGAAGGAAGTGACATATGCAAATGAGTCACGTGCCTGCCCTGCTGAGACCAGACTGACACCTTTATCGTGCAGTGCCGGAACCTCTCAGGGCCTGCGTAGAAAGAGGCCGGGCATTTTCTCTTGTCCTTTGGCAATTCTCCAGCCCGCCCAGGCATGACTTAGCAAGGAAATTGGGTTTGACTTTTAAAAATGCTGCTTGTGCTGGTTGCTCTGCAGCGGAGACAGGCTCTGGGCTGAATTACTGAATGGCGTGGATGTTGGCCATCCCCAGTCACAGCCTTTCTTCTCTGCAGCTCCACAGCTTGACGAGCAATTTTAAGTATGCACCATCGCCAGGCTCTGTGCTCATCACCGTGATGCTGAGCCAGATTCCAGTCATACTTGAACGGCTGCCAAGACGCCCAGGGAACCAGGCTTCGCTCCAGGGTCAGAGGGACCATAGATTTGGGCAAATGGACATCTCGATGATCTCCAAGATATTCTTCTTAAGAAATCAAATCTTAACACATCTAAGAAGAAAATTATGACTTAACCCTAAACCAGCTTCTTCTTCTGTTTCCCTCCCGCTCCCTATTTTCATTTTAGGTGCCAACCCACCCAGCTGTCCAAGCCCACGTCTTGGCCTCACACTTGACTCGTGGTGCCTCCTCACGCTGCAGCATGGGGTTGGTCTCCAAGCTCGGTTTGTTGAGCCTCTAAAACATTTCTCACCTGTATCTTATCCCTTCCGTTCTCACTGCTCCTAACTTGTTGGGCTGTTCTCACCTCTCCTCTGGACTCCTCCCTCGTCCTTTCAGTCAAGCTCTGGTCCTTTGGCAACGGCAATCTAGTCATAGTATGGTCTAACCTTCCTTCATTGTTGTTCACTTAAGGGTAAAGTCTATAAACTCTTTAGCATATTGGTCAGAAAGATCTCAGTTTGAATAGGAGCTCTGCCACTGGAAACTCTATGACTTTGGGCAAGTCACTTAACCTATAAAATGAGAGTCATAGCAACAGGGAGGATTAAATGAAATAATATGTATAAGTGGCATAGTTCAGTCTCTGGTATCTAGAAAAGTACCAGAAACACTCACCTTTATTCAAACCCTGGCATCCCCTCCCTTTCCATCTTTATCTCCTAATCGGAGGGTTATGTCCTGTGCAGCCACACGCATTCCCTAACTATGTTCTGCCCACTCATGTGCTTCTGCTTTTGCATAAACCATTCTCCTACCTGGAAGGACCTTTGACTCTTTGTCTAGCTAGCGAATTGCTACTCATTTGTCAAGGCCCATCTCAAATGTTGCCTTCCCTGGGATGCCCCTCATGTTTCCGTCTTTGCATTTCCATAACCTTTGTACTCTATGACTATATGACTCTATAACACGATTGTAACCTATTGCCTTGAAATACTTGTTCTCATGTGTGCCTCTTTCATATTATGGTGCAGGGAGCACTCTAACAGCAGAGGAAATGGATCCATTCAAACAAACATTTCTGTGGCATCTCTCATGAACCAGGCATTGTGCTGGGCACTGCAGACACAAAGAAGTCTATTGCATTTTTATTAGCATCTACATTAACCAGGTGCTCATTTGCAGACAACAGCATCGCCCCTAGTTTAAGCGAAGAGTTTTACTCTAGAAAATTGGTAGCTTGCAGAATCTTGGGAAGGGCCAGAGCCAGGCTTGCGGTCTGTACCAGTAGCAGCAATGCAGCTTGGAATTTAAGCAGACTAAGAAAAATGACCAATCGCACCAAGGCAACGTTCCAGTGGAAACCCATCACCACAGCCACCCTGTGCTAGGGGCTGGACCCCAGAAACGCAACTGTACCTGCCCCAGAGCAACCAGATATCGCCACCCAGCTTGCCAGATGACCCAACCTTCGTTGTTCGCTTCTATGTGAAGTCTCACACATGTACTAGTATATCTGCTTGATGGAACTTACATCACATTTCTACATCCCAGCTGCGAGGGAGTCTTCTACCTGCAACATTTAGCCTTCCAACTCAAACAAGAAAGCAGGCTCTGAAGGGTTTAGAACTGGTGCTGCGTGAGCCAAACGAGAATATCCTGGCTCTTACAGAGTCCAGCTCGGGAAGAGAGGCAGGCAAGCAAGCAAGCAGACATCACAGTGGTATCAGCGTAGTGCGGAGGCTGAGAGCCGGAGAAGTAGTACCAACCAGGTGAGGGGGCTTTGCATGAAAGATCAAGCATTGTGCGCCAAGTTTTAAAAGCTTGCACTTTATTCTCAAGGCCCTGGAAATGATTTAAAACGGGCAAGTGAGACGATCAGATTTAAGTTCTGGACCAATCTACCTAGATGGGGAAGGAGGGGTAACTCGAGACAGGAAAGCCAGTTAGGAGACCATTGCAGTCATCTGGATAAGATGCTGATCATATGAAGCAAAAAGGTGTCAGTAAGGCTAGAGAATAGGGCCAGAGACCAGCTATATTTTAGACCCGCTGAGCGATGGACCCTGGAGGGGAGGGGTTCTGGGGCCTGCGAATCAGTACACAGGTCCTGGTGTGGCCGGTTGGGTAAGTTGGGATATGCTTTACCAAGAGGAGGCACACCAGGGAGTAGGCACATTTGCAGGGAAGGGTGGGTCCTTTTGCATGCATGTTATCGGACAGCTAGCTGTCAATATGGTCTCTTGGAGAGATCCAAGCGGGGATGTTAAATAAGCAATTGGATAGTCCAGGCCCGGCACTCATGAGGGAGGCCTGAGCTGTACAACAGCCCCCGACTGCTTCTTCCCTGGACATCCTACCTATCTTGTTTTGGGGGAACTAGCCTTCTGAGAAACCATGTACTTGTGAGAAACTGACCCTTCACCTATACCAGTCCCTATTTAACCAGGCTGGCCAAGCAGAGCCCACTAGCCTCAGCCACAGAGACTGGGCACATGGTTCCGTGTGGTCACATGACCCACCCTGGGCTGGACAACAAGAAGCTAGCCCAGGCTTTTGCTGGACCCATTGGGGGAGGGCTGACAGGCTGATAAATAGATCCCTAGAGTGTCCAAGGGCCATTTTTGCCCCGGTATCTCTGCCTGAATATCAAGGTGCTGGGTGTTACCAGGAGGCCGACTGGCTAAAGAAGAGGGGAAGTGAGTCACCCAGATTGACGTAAGTAATTTCATGTCTCTTGCACCAGGTACAGCAAGACCTGCATGCAGTAAGCCTGAGTGAGGAAGTGAAGGGAACTTTTAAAAACGTATTTACACGTAAGCTATGGTTCTATAATACATCAGATCACTAAAAAAGTCATACCTTGAGATTTTAAAAAAAAATGATCACAAGAGATCTAGTGGATATGCAGAAATTTCAAAACAGGCTTTTTTGGGGGTTGGGAGGAGGGTGAGGTAGGGAGGATGTCACAGGGCATATTGTATTGTTTGCCACAGCCATTCCCCTTGATTGTTTGAAGTCATCGATGAATCATATTAAACACACCACCTTATTAATATGCACCTAACTGGGTCCCCAATCCCTTCCCTTCCCATGGCTGATGTCCTAAGAATGATCACAGGGTAACCACAGGACCCGCTTTCCAAGTCTCAGAGAAGCTTGCTTTCCAGGGGCTGGTGCAGCGAGACTGCAGGTCTGATTAAGTTGCAAAAACAACAAAGGCGACATAAATTAAATTGCCGTTTTAATCCAGTAGGGAGTCAACATATAAAAAGATACGCAATACCTTTTGCTTAACACTATGTGCCATAATCCATGGCTGTTGTTCTGCAGGTAAGTGACTGAACAAAACTGAAAGCCTAGCATGCTTCTCCATGTTGCCTCTTCTTCTGGCTAACAAAGAATACAGGAAAGCAGGAGCACGCCCAGATCTGGCCATGGACAATTCATTCATTTAACCTCTCCTTTTCTTGCCATTTCTCCACATGTACCAGGAACCAACATATGTCCTGGGCTCTCATGAAACCAGTCACCCAGAAGGGATTAGACCACTCTCCTCACATGCTGAGCATGTCACGGGCTGCTGGCAGTTGGAATGTGTCTTGCTTGGGCTGGTGGGGAATGGAGGGACAGGGAGGCTGAATAGAAAGGAAGAGAGGAGGGGAACTGGGCAGGCGCGGTTTCTGCCGTAAAGAAGGGCTTTCACATTCCTCCTTCTTAAGCTATAATAATAAACAAGCCAGGCAGGAAGGCACCAACTCCCCTCGCCTGCATTTATCTTGCCCTTTGCCCGGTGCCTCCCAGATCCTACCCCTGCAGTCTCTGATTGCGGTCTCCGCGGTAGGATCACTCCTCTCCAGTGTCCCCGGAGCCTGATGTTTGCAGGAAGGAAGCCTGAACGTAGTGGGCTGAATGGAAGGGTTCCTTCTATCAGAGGACGGAGAAACACTGCAACACACATGCACGTGTGCACGCACACACACATACACACACAAGATTGCGGTTTTCTAATCCCTTGGGAAATTCTGGCCAAGGTTATTCAGCTAGACTCCCACCACCTTTGCCTGATGGCAGAGCTACCACAGGGGTGATTTTCAGCAGCATGGGTGCGGGAGTGGGGGAGGGGGGAGACGAGTTGCCCATGGCAGGAGGCAGTTTTGCTAAACAAATACCCTCCCTCTCCATTTCCTGCTCTCCTTTCTGAACCGGTCAGTCTTCCTCCTCTCTGACACTCTTCATTCACACCATTCTCCAGCTATTTCACACGCCCCTTCCTCTTCTCAGGAGGAAACAGTGTATTCCATTATAGTGACCTTCCCAAGACGGCAGCAGAAGGAGGTGGGAACGTGTGTGCTAAGGACGAGAGGATTACTCAGTCACAGCACTGGTGCTCAGTTAACATTGGTTGAATGACTGACAGACAGGAAGGGGTCCAGATAACTCCCATTGAGCCAAGGAGCTTTGAATGCAACATAGACAAAAACAGACTGTTCTTTCCCCACCCTCCTAGCCTGGCCTACCCTCCCCCAGGCTTCGCCGGACCCGGGGCTTGGCCCCCAGGAATTGCAGACCTAACAACGTTGCCTAAGCCACCGGATGAGTGTAAGGACCAGTATTGTAGGGAGAACCCCAGACCGCTGCCAAGTCGAGGTCTGGAGAGTTCTATAAGATCTGACATTCTATACACCACAGATTCTAGGACTGAGACGTCCCCAAAGTGTTTGATCCTTTTTGGACGACACAGACTAGAGTAACTAAAATGCATAGTGATGTTATCATCTTTGAGCATCTTCTACATGTCAGGCACATCCATAAATTATTTTATTCAATTGCCCAATAACTCTAGTTCTATCACCCCACTCCACACCGAGGCCCAGGGACATTAGAGGGCTTGTCCAAATACCACATTGGCAGAGTCGGGATTTGAACCCAGGCCTGTGTTCCTCCCAGCTGTCTCCTGTCCCACCTCACCTGAAAAGGAGAGTGGCAGAACTGGAGAGCATTATGCTAAGCGAAATAAGCCAGTCAGAGAAAGAGAAATATCACATGATCTCACGCATTTGTGGAATATAATGAACGACATAAATTGACGAACAAAAACAGATCCAGAGACAGAGAAGCATCAATCAAAGACCATCAAACCTCAGAGGGAAGGTAGGGGAGGGTGGGGGTAAGGGAGAGAGATCAACCATAGGACTTGTATGCATGCATATAAGCCTAACCAATGGACACAGACACCAGGGGGGTGAGGGCATGAGGAGGAGGGGGTGGGGAGGTTATGGGGGTGATAGGGACACATATGTAATAACTTAATCAATAAAGAAAAAACATATTAAAAAAGAAAAAGAAAAGGAGAGTGGACTCCTTTGCATTTGCTTTCAACAAAGGGGGCAAACTGCTCCTGGGCCTCCTGCATTTTAGAATTGAGGCCTGATTGTTTTTCCTGTAGGCCAGCTTTTCTCATAAGAGAATCCCATTTTGCCTGTTACGGAGACAGCTGTCCCCACAGAAAACCCTGGTGACCCATTAAAATGTTCTCAAGAAAACTGCCTCTGGCCAGACCAGCAGGAACCACAGCGAGGATGCGAACTATAGCCTCTGGTGATTTCAAGGCGTTGATTCAACGGCGCCTAGAGGCCTAGCGGCCTAGCAGGACTGGTCCAGGTACAAACACTACTAGGCAAAGCCATGGAAATAACCAACCAAATTAAGCTTACATCTCCAAACCATCGTAAGGATCATGAGCACACATCACAATAATTGCTGGAAGTGAGCGCAAGGAAGAAACGTTGGAAAAGGCCTCACCTTCAGTTACTCCATTTGCAAACCAGGGAATGGAGTGCCAGCCAGCCCCTGAGCCCACAGAGAGCTAGAATCAAATGCTTAGACATTAACGAGCTGGGGACCGATTTAGAAACAGGTCTGCTTTACTGGCAGCAGCTGTGCCGACCACAGGAACCACGCCCCCACCCTGAGGCAGGTTTCCCCTGCACAGTTTTCCCTCCGGTTGGAAATCCAGCGCCCTTAGGCAGCAGGCTTCTAAGCAACACTCACCTTCACGCAGGAGGCACTCGGGGCTATTCCCAATTCTGTGGCCTCCAGGGCAAGCACTCCCAGCCTCAGATGAATGCGGTGAATGGCCTGACGGTGCCTGGGGCCTGCCAGGACTCTCCTTTCTGGGTGTGTTTGCTTCCCCATTGTCCAGGAAGGAAATATTCAGAATAGGTGAATGCATAAATGCAGAGATTGTAGTTGCCAGAAGCTGGGGACAAGGGAAATGGGGAGTGATGGCTTCAGGGGCTCAGGGTTCCTTTTGGGGTGATGAAAATGTTTTGGAACTTCATCAAAGTGTGAATGTAATAAATCACACTGAATTGTACATTTTACAACGGTTAATTTTACGTTATATGAATTTCACCTCAACTATATGTCCCAAGAACTCCACTTCCACCAATAACAGTCTGATAGTTTCAGAATCATAAAAGACAAAAATCTTCATACTGTTGATATTACCACTGGTGTTTCTTAAAAAGCAGTAAGGCCTTTAAACCTCTTTAATGAGTAGTATTTACAGTCCTAGATACAGAATGCTCTACAGTACTGCGTATGTACCTCAAAGCTGAGAACCACCAAGCTAGAAAGAAGGGGGAAAAGGCAAGTTTATATGCCAATATATGGTCCTTCTAAATGTTATAACTTGATAAAGGTGGGCAGGAGTACAGCATGGTGATGAGAGCTAATAACCTCAAATTGCGTGTTTGATAGTTGTTAAGAGGGTAAATCTTAAAAGTTTTCATCACAAGCCCCAGGGCACATACCTAAGTTGGGGGTTCGATCCCCAGTCTGGGTGTGTACGGGAGGCAACCAATCAATGTTTCTCTCTCACGTCCATGTTTCTCTCTTTGTCTCTCTCTCTCCCCCTTCCTCTCTCTCTGAAATCAATAAGCATATCCTGGGTGAATATTTTTTTAAAAAGTTCTCATCACAAGAAAAAAACAATTTTGTAATGTATGGTGATGGATGTTAACTAGACTTTTTTTTTTGAGCATTTTGCAATGTATACAAATATTTAGATCAGGATGTTGTACACCTGAAATTAATTTGTTATATGTTAATTATACTTCAATAAAACAAACAAACAAAAACAGTCCAGGACACAGTAAACATTAAACAAATGGGAAAATATACCATATTTTCTGAAAAGTGACTCAATGTTTATTTTCCTTTCTCGTATCAGTATGCTGATCTTAATTTGGATTTTAAATTTAGCATAGTTTCAATAAATCTGTAAATAGAAAAAAAAAATGGAGGGAAAAATTTGAAAATGTTTCTACTTGTTTGTGAGGTTTAGCCCCATTCCGCATACATCTTACAGCTCTGTAAAATAATGTTAATACATGGTAATGGATGTATTTGTTGTGGAGGAAATTAAGTGAGATGATCACATCCCATTTGGAGGAGGTTTGAGAAAGGTTGGGCCCTGTTAAAGCATAATCTTTTTAGCTGTGGCACATTTACACAATGGAATACTACTCAGAGGTAAAAAAGAAGTAAATCTTTCCTTCTGTGACAGCATGGATGGACCTGGAGAGTATTATGCAAAGTGAAATAAGCCAGTCAGAAAAAGACAAGTACCACATGATCTCCCTCATATGTAGAATCTAATGAACAAAATGAAGTGATGAAGTGGAGAGGCAAGGACACCTATTTCAAACTTCTGGCCTCTAGATCTGGGAGGGGATGGATTTCTGTTGTTTTAAGCCGCCAGGTTGTGACAACCACTACAGCAGGCCCAGGAAACCAAGGCGCCCTGCTAGTGGCCCTTAGAACTTGTCCAAGGCACGTTGGATCAGGTAATAAAATAAGCGGAGGCGAAGGCAGAGTCCTGGCTATGAGGAGCTGTAAGGATATACACAGGTGTGTTCATTCATCCCCCTCACCAGGCCTTTATTGAGTGCCAACTGCGTGCCAGACATTGTGTTAGGTGCAATTATACAAGAATGATCAACACTTCTTGGGAAGGATGTAGCTTCAGAGCTGATTGTCCCAGGTGTTCTTTGGTCCAGGCCTGTGGTCGGCAAACTGCGGCTCTTGAGCCACATGCGGCTCTTTGGCCCCTTGAGTGTGGCTCTTCCACAAAATACCACGGCCTGGGAGAGTCTATTTTGAAGAAGTGGCGTTAGAAGAAGTTCACGTTTAAAAAATTTGGCTCTCAAAAGAAATTTCAATCGTTGTACTGTTGATATTTGGCTCTGTTGACTAATGAGTTTGCCGACCACTGGTCCAGGCCATTCCTCATGAACAAATTGGTTAATTATCAACCGGTTAAAAATGCAGATTGATTATTAACCAGTTAAAAATGCGAATTGACTCTCAACTGGTTAAAAATTTGGATTGGCTGTTAACCCGTTAAAGATGCGGATTTTGTAATCAAAGAAAACACAATAATTTCAAGAGAAACATCGAACGTGCTTTATTCAAAGTAATGTCCATCGCTAGCTACACATTTCCCCATCTTTCAGGTAATTTGTGGATACCGTCCCAATAGAACTTTTCTTGTTTTGAGGCAGACCATTCAGAGACCCAATTTTCCACTTCATATGTTTTGAAGTGCTGCTCAGAAAGTGTGTGTGCCATCAATCGGAACAAGTGGTAATCTGAAGGAGCAAGATCTGGTGAATACAGCGGGTAGGTTAATACTTCCGAGGCAACATCTTTTAACATGTCTTTACCTAGTTTTGAAGTGTTTGATGGTGTGTCATCATGAAGCAAAATTACTTTGCTGTATCTTCTGGCCCATTCTGATCGTGTTACAATCAAAGTGTGGTTCAAGTGGATTATTTGTCACTGGTAGTGATCAGTACTAATGATTTCATCTGGTTTTAGAAGTTCATTATACACCACACCTTCCTGATCCCACCAAATGCAGAGCATTGTCTTCTTTCCAAAGCAATTTGGCCTTGCAGTAGATGTTGATGGTTGACCTGGATCAACCCATGATTTTGTGCATATGGGATTCTCAAAATAAATCCACTTTTCATTACCAGTAACAATTCGATGCAAAAAAGACTTCTTTCGTGCCGTTGAAGCAACATTTTACTGATGACTTTTCAGTTTTCCATTTGTCTTTCGTTCAGTTGATGTGGCACCCATTTTCCTTCCTTTAAAATCTTTCCCATTGCTTGTAAAGGATCGGAAATTATTTGCTGAGCAACATTTAATCTTTCTGCAAGTTGTTTTTTAGTTTGACACACATCTTCATCCAATAATGCTTATACTTGTGGTCTTCAAACTTTTTTAGTTGACCTAGGTCTTTCATATTGAAATCATCACTTTTAAAGCATTTAAACCAGCCTTCAAAAGTATCTTGAGGTGGATGGAGCATGTTCACCATAAACTTCCCGAAGTATACAATAACTTTCAGCAGCACTTTTCTCCAAAATAAAGTAATGAATTAAAACTTCCTGCAAATGCTCTTCTTTTGGCACGAAATTCGACATTTTTAAGCGTAAAAATATCTATGATGTTAACACCTTCAGATAATTTGACATACAGTTTTGAAGCTTGTTGTCAATACAACAAAATAGCATACATATCAAATCGCCTACATATCAACATATGTGTAACTCCATCTATTGAAAAAAAAAATCTGCATTAGTAACCGGTACACCTAGTAATGCCTGCTTCAGAGGGGCTGTTGAATGGATTAGATAAGACAGTGCCTAGCTCCCAGTCAATGCTCAATAAATAGCAGCTCTTATTATTTTTGCAGAACTGGTTCCCTTTCCTAGTTTTCCTCTGTCTCCCATCCAAAGGCCTGGGGTCCCTTCTGGCCTAACCTGGGAAGTCTTGTTTGTCAAATAAAACCAGGAAAGCATCTTTCAGAATGTGTGAGGACAACTGGCCTTGAGCCAGTTGAGAAGAACAGCAATAAAGAGAACAGCCTGGCAGCGCACCACAGAGAAAGGAAAGGGGCCTTCAGACTGACTCAGTAGTGTGCCTGCCTGGATTTTCAGAGAAATAAGTGGCTGCAGCAAGGGTGGGGGGAAAAAGGGGGACAGGGTCTATAACTCCACCACTCTCTTTTCTGCTCAAAACCACTCTGCTCCACAACTCTGGGGGACCATGAAGATTGGACTTGGGTGTTATGGCAGCCCCTTCATGGTGGCCTGCTCCTCCGACATATTGAAGGAGAACAAGAACTAGGTATTTCAGATGCTCCTAATTCTCCTGAGTCCGGGGTTTTAAATTCACTAAAAATGGCACTTGGTACTCAAACAGATACTTTTTATGCACATGTTCATAACAGCACTATTCACAATAGCCAAAAGGTAGTTAGGACCCAAATGTCCATCAGTGGATGAATGGAGAACCAATTGTGGTACATACATGAAATGGAATATTATTCAGCCACGAAAAGGAGTGAAGTAGTGACACATGCTACAACCTGGATGAACCTCAAAAAACATGATGTTAAGTGAAAGACGCCAGATACCAGAGGCCACATACTGTGTGATTCTATTTATATGAAATATCCAAATAGGTAATTCCATGGAGACAAAAAGAAGACTGGTGGTTGACAGTGCCTGGGGGAGGAAAGAATGAGGAATAACTGCTTAATGGTAAGGGGTTTCCTTTTGGGGGATGAAAATATTTGGAAATAGCTGCACACCATAGTGAATGTACTAAATGTCATCAAAATGTTCACTTTAAAATGGTTATTTTATGTTATATAAATTTCATCTCAATTTTTTTTTAATGACACTTAACCTTCCAACATGAAAGGATCCAGATCTGAAAACCATAAATTCTACTTCCTCCTCTACAAGTCTGGTTCTGGGATTTTTTGCTTGTTATTATACCAGCAGAGAGAAAGATGCTACCAATTTGGAGTCAATGCAAAGAGTCATTCTTTCATTGGGATTATTTTGAAAAGAGGTAACCAAAAAGCCAGGTCAGGTTTTCCACAAAAGATGCATTTGATTTCAAAGGCAATTTGTTCTAAGTTATGGTATCTTTCTTGCATTCAATGAAAGCTTCCATTCCAGAAATATTAGTGTTTTTTAATACGTCCCCCACACCAACTGTAAGATCTCTCAGCAGCTTTCTGGATTTGCAGCAAACCCCACATTCCCTGAGAACGTGGTTGGCCAAAGTCTTGAGTGTCCCTGTCTGACATATGGAGAGAAAATCACTCCTCCCACTGCTGTACCTGCTCTCCAAAAGGTCTTCTCAAAAGATACTCCTCACAGCAATTGGGAAAATGTGTGGCTAAGATAAGGTTACATTTGGAGAAACTATTTCTAATTCAGATGGAACGAATGCCAGAATCTCCACTCGGTGCTATGGATGCCTGAGAGCAAATGACAGCCCTGTGCCTCTCAGACAGAATCCTCCTTCTTACTCATCACCAGTGTAGGCACTCAGGGCTGGGATGGCAGCTTGTCAATGCTGGGAATCTAGACTCCTTCCAGCTTGTCAGCCTGTTCACACAGTCCAAAATGGCTCAACACCATGGCCACACTCGAGCCTGCAGGGAAAGGGAAAGCGAAGAGTGGTGAACAAACCTGCTTCCCTTTAGAAACATGACCTGGGAATTTCACACATCACTTCTGCAGATACCCCATTAGCCAGAATCTTGTTACACTATCATACTTAGCTGCAAGGGAGGCTGGCCAAGTTCCCCTTCTCCTCCCCCTTAAACTTCTATTACTCTAAAAAAAAGGGGGGGGGGGAATGGATATAGGGAAGGGCAACTAGGACTCAGCCACACTAACCAACTTAATGTTGCTTCTCTCACCAACACCCACAGTCTCTTTGCTGTCATTCAAAATGGCAGGCTCATGTCCCACCTCTGAGCCTTCATCATGTTCTTCCCGAAACATGAATGTTCCATCTACTCCTCCACACCCATCTTGCCTTCACGGTCCCCTCAGGTCTCGCCTCTTCTCCAAACCTTGCCAACATTCCCACCCACAGTGACCACCCATAGCATTCCTTAACCTTTATGCTTTCACTGTACGTATGCTGTTCCATGTAGCTGTCTTCATTTCAGAATTAGACAATAGGCCTTTTGAGAACAGAATCCATATTGTAGCCCTTATGATTTGTAGCTCAGTGTTGAGCACACATATGTGTTTAACACGTGTGCTCTCAAATGAATTGAATTTGGTAGAATGACATGCTAAATAATTTAGGGCAATATTCTTATTTTCCTTTAATTACAGTGTTTTTCAGCTGAGTGTTCTGCATAATTAATATATATTTATATATAATATATAATTGTGTTTCTACCACTGGAGGCAAGCTCCAGACCACACCCAGCCCAGGGAACAGGAGAATTTGGAAGCTTTCTGAATCATGAAGGGAGGGAGCTGGAAGACATTCCAGGCTTGGGTGTAGCTAAAAAGGGGTCGGTGCACTGCTGGCCATGTAGACCCTGGCTGACCAGCTGCCTGCCTGGGGCTGGAGGAGCGAGGGCAGGTGCCGGAGGATTCGGTGGGGCGCCCGGCTCTAATACAGCTGTCAGGCAGGCTGGGGGGCGGGCCGCAAGGCAGGTGGAGGGGCAGGGATGTTTGCACAGAGATGTGTGAACCTTATTCAAGGGCCAGTTCCTGACCAGAGAGCATAGTGATTAACATTCCTGGGACGTAGGCCGCCCCTCAATCTCCCATGCGGCATATCCAAAGGAGAGGGACCCCATCCCAAGGGAAGAGAGGAGAGGTGGACAAGGGGGCCCAAGCGTTGATCCAGGGTCTGAGGGAGGCCTGTGCATGTAGCAAGAGATGGTTCCCTGATAGGGCCATTCGGCCCAGCCCAGAGGACCTTGCCCAAAGATGGCTGTGAGGAGAGAACGAAGGAGAAAGCTTTGCCCCTGGAGATGCTTTCGACACAGGGTGCTCCCTATGAGAGCAGGTAAGAAGCAACAGGATGAGGGAAGGAGACAAATAGGAGCCCCCCTACCCGGGTATATCAAAACAATCCTCTACAGCCAGGGCAGGGGCACAGAAGCTGAGTTACACCAAGAACATTTATGTATGTATGTATGTATGTATGTATGTATGTATGTATGTATACAGTTTATTGATTTTTAGAGAGAGTGGAAGGGAGAAGAGAGAAACATCTATATGAGAGCACATCTACTGGCGGCCTCCAGCATGCCCCACACCAGGGATGAGCCTGCAACCCAGGCATGTGCCCTGATCAGAAATGGAACCAGTTTGGTGCATGGACGCCCAACCAACTGAGCCACACCGGCCAGGGCCCAAAAACACTTCTTTTTACTCGCAGGGCATTATGCCTGGATAAGGCAGAGTCTGGGTGGGTTAGACACATCCAGGTTCGTATCCTTATTATGCAATTGCCTGGCAGTGTCAGAAGCCTCTTAGCCTGTCTTCAACCTCAGTTTCCTCACCTCTCAACCTCACACAGCGGGTGAGAGGTAAATAAGATACAACACTTAACATGGTCCCTGGCCTCTACAAGTCCTCCACAAACAGCAGCAATTTTTATTGTTATTATTTGTACAAATGTTGTGGACAGCCACAGGGTGGGAAGGGGGGCAGGACTTTGCATGGTTTCATTGCATGGCATCTCTTCCACTCCCCACTCCACCCACTTGGTCCTGGTGTCCAGCTAATCCTAGGGCTTGGATCTCTGCTGACAGGGGATGAGCAAGTGACTAAGTAGGACCAATCAAATTTTCTAGAATCCTAAATGCCTTCATGCAGGAAGACAGAATTGAGTCATCCTGTGACAGGAAATTTGTTGCTATCATCCCTCCCAGGGTCTGGCATCCAATTCACCCTTACAGTGAGTGTCCTAGATTTGTTCACTCATTTTAGTAAAACTCATCCCTTAGTAGGTTCTTAAGAAAGCGTATATAGAAAAAAAAAAAATTGAGACCCTGCTTGTCTAAACATGTCTTCATTACACATTCACACTTGGTGTAAGTTTGGCTGAGTATGCAGTTCAGTAAGATATTTCCTCCAATGTTCCATTTCCTTTCAGCATTTAGTGCTGCTGTTGAAAAGTCAGATGCCATCCTATCCCTTTGTATGGCTTGTTCTCTCAGAAAATCTCTCTGGAATATTCTCTTGATTCCTGGGGTTCTGAAATGTCATAACAATGTGTCTTGATGTGAGGTCTATTTTATGGATATTATTTATTGTCTGGTCACTTCATGGGATTTCTTGTATTATTTCTTTGATAATTTTCTTGCCTCCGTTTTCTCTGTTCTGTCTTTCTGAATATGCTATAAGTTGAATGTGAAACTCCAGAATCAATCCTCTCAACTTCATGATGTTTCTCTCCTACTTTCCAAATTTGTATCTCTTATTTCCTACTTTCTGTGATATTTCATCAGTTTCATCTTCTAACTTTCCTACTGAATGTTATTTCATTGTTGCACTTTTAATTTTTAAGAGTTCTTTCTTGTTCTCTGGGTTTTCCAGGATCCTATTCTTATTTCATACGATAGTGGGTTTTTGTGTTTTATTTTCCTGCTCCCTGACTTTTTCCCTGCTTCCTCCAAGTTTCCTTTTTTCTTTCGGTTTCTGGTGTTTTTTTTGTTTGTTTTTGTTTTTTATGCAATCAATCTCCCACATTAAATGTAAGTCTCTAGCCATTCTTAAATGTTGGAGTCTTCCAACTTGTAAATCCAGTATTTTTCAGATTGTTGACTTTTAAAAAATAACTACATAAGTAACACACAAATGTATTCCCATCATTGCCAAACATTCAAACAATACAAAAGTACACTGAGAAAAATGTAAAAGTCCCCACATCCTCCCACTCCTGTTCCCAAAGGTAACTACTGACAACAGTCTGGTGTGCCAAGGTGTCTCCCACCACACAGTCTAGTTCCTTCTGAGTTCATGCAGGCATAATAAAATGGGCTTCATAGAGGATCCAGACCATGTCTGTTCGTTTGTGTGTATGTTTTGTTTGCCTTATGAGAGTTATTTAATTTTTAAATGTATTACCGAATATTTGAAAATTAGGAGATCACATAAAAATTCAGATTCCCAAACGCTCTATAAAAATTTGAGAAGTCTGGCAACACTCCACTTGACCTGTGCTCACTCGTCATACGTGCCTGCCTCCTATAGGCATTGACGTTGGTGACACCTAAGATAAGATATTGGTGTGAGCTCTGAAAGTTGTAACACATCCATCACTAACTAACAGATTCATCTCCCAGACAATAGGAAGGCCTGTCAAACAGGAAAGCACAGAGGGAAAAGGCCTCCTATTAGAATGTGGCATGAAAAAGGGTGGGCGGGGGTGGACTGCACCTGGGCCAATGGGACTATTGGGTCTAGACGGTAGGATGGTTCACTAACTGCTGACCCCTGAGAAGTATTTCTTCCACTGATCTTCCAATACAGAATCTATGGCAGCAAAACACACTTTCTGACTTACAAATAGAAGAATGGGTACAGGCTGAAGGACAAATGAGGCAGGAAGCAGCAGAGATATTGACCTACCAATGGGAGAGGACATGTAGTATGAGCTGTCTGTCACCATGGCCACCACCAGTCACAGATGGCTGCCACTCACCCTCACACAGCTGATTACCAAGGCTGTCTCCTCACACTTTCTCCAGTTGTGGGGAGGGGACCCACTGTGCCATTTCCTCCTATGCATCATCGCCGTACATCATATGCAAGTGGGCTTTTGGTGTAGCTCTACTCTCGCTACACAATCCTCCTATCTTATTTAACCCAGTAAGTACTCACATACCCACTCATCCAAGGCAAATCATGATTGAATCCCAGATGAATGCTTTACATAATACAGGTTTTATGAATCCTTTTATGTTACAACTAGAGGCCCAGTGCACGAATTCGTGCTTGGGGAGGGCGGGGGGAGAATGTCCCTCAGCCTGGCCTGCACCCTCTCACAATCTGGGAACCCTCGGGGCTTAAGGGATGTCCAACTGCCAGTTTAGGCCTGATCCCTCTCACAATCCGGGACCGCTGGCTCCTAACCACTCGCCTGCCTGCCTGATCGCCCCTAACCACTCACCTGCCTGCCTCATAGACCCTAACTGCTCGCCTGCCTGCCTAATCGCCCCTAACCGCCTCTGCCTCGGCCCCACCACCCCGGCTTTGTCCGGAAGGACTTCCGGAAGGTCATTTGGCTGTCAGTCTAATTAGCGTATTACACTTTTATTATTGTAGAAGGGTTAGGGAGAACCTAGTAAAATCATTTCTGTGGGGAGGTACTTAGCTCTAAAAATATATTATATATTTGTTAGCAGGAGAGTACAGTCCCGGCCCTTTTTAATGCATGGCTATATGGATACATTTCCATGTTTCTTTTTTAATTGCACAGGTGTAGGAGATGGCTGGGGGGTGGAGGGGTGGGGAGGGAAGAGTGGCCAGACTTCATCATGTGTCTACAGAACACATAGCAAAGGGCCTTGACTTCTGCCAGTCTCCAGTTGAGCAAAGGTCTCATGGGACATTTTTCATAGAAGGGCAGTGTGACCCCCGTTTTGGCCACTGCCATCTCCTTACCCCACCTCCAACCTTTCTCCCCCATTCCCACCAGCCTCACTCCCCAGGGTGCTGTAAGAGTCCCCAGTTGGCCCTCAGCTCTGAAGCCTGTACAGAGATCATAGAAATAGCACAACAGCCACTGTTACTGTTTATTTTCCTGTTCCCAGTGAGATGCCAGCCTTTCCTCCACTAAATTGCTTCACTCTATTGTCGTTGAGAAATGAAAGGGTTGTCTTTGGTCAAATGTTCATCTTGAGCAAAAATAAAGAGTCATTGAATGGAGAATATAGGTGGAAGGACCCAGGCTTCCTCCAAAGAGAATATTTCGGGGTGCAGCCAAGGAGAAAAGAAAGAGATGGGAGTGAGGAGACGAGTTATATGATATTCCTCTTTCTTCTATCCCAAATTAGGTTTATTCCCGCCTTTGCTTTTACCTAATACTGCTGTTATAGCTTCTCTTGGTTGCTTCCCCTGGGAAAAATGGAGTCCTGTGCCCAGCATGGTGGAAACACAGAAGGTGAGCAGAAAGACTTCCTCGCTCCCCTTTCTGATCGCTCCTCCTGCCCCCTGGTCCCCATCCCAGTCGCTGCCAGGCAGAGCTTCCCACAGTTCTGATCGAATGTGAATACTAACATCATCCGAGCTAGACTACTCCTGGGACAGACAGCAAAATATAATAAGTTTCTCAAAATGTGACCTAATTATAACTGTCCTTTTAAGTTTTCTTTCCCACTGGGACTAAATGTCTGCAGTTAAAAATAATTCTTGACACAGGTCCATGTTGCCACCAAACTTTTCAGAGTCACTTAAATGTTATCCATATCCCAAATTTGTTTTTCTCCTCTGCTCCTGTGATAAAGGCCAGGCAGCCAGGAGAGGCAGGAGGCCAGGCCGCGTGTCAGGCCAAGGCCAGGCCCGGCCAGGATTCTCACCGCCGAATCTTCCCATCTGCCTGGACGGGGGGCCGGGTGGCCACTGGCTCACTGACACCTGGGCCTCAGGGACCCCATATCATTCCTGCCATCAGCTCCCAGGTAAGCCTTGGATGCCCAGCAGTGAGAACGCCTTCCCCCTCTTCCCAGGCCCCCATGAATCCTGGGCTCTAGTGTTTAAGCTTCATTCTCCTTTGTTGCCCCAATTGGCCTTTGATCCTCCTGCGTATCCGTGGTCCACACTGCTCACTCTCTCCTCATGTCTACGTCCATAAAGCTCCTTTCAGAGGCAGTCCTGTCTTTCTGAACAGACGTCCCCTCTCTGCTGGCCAGCAACCCTTGCTTTACTTGCTCTGACTCGCATAGACCTGGCTCCTAGCAGTGGGGTTTTCTAAGGACATTTTCAGAAGCTGTTGTTGTTTTTTTCAACTTCTCCACTTAACTCTTTCTGAAAAGGAGCAGAAGGCCACGTAACCTGAAGGTTCAACACACGTGTTCTGAAGTCAGACAGACCTTAGCTTGAATCCTAGATGTACACCTGTGTGGCTCCAGACGTGTGCTTGAACTCCCTAAGTCTCAGTTTCCTCGTCTGTGAAATGGGGATGATAAAGGAGTGACATTATACGTTTGTTGTGAGGATTGAAATGGACAAAGCATGCCAAGCAGTTAGCACGGGGCCTAGCGTGTCAGTAGATATGAGCTATTATTATTAGAGTTTTGGGAAGAAAAAAAATCACTTCTTTCAGCTAAGATAATGCCATTAGTGCAGATACAGGAGGCTATTTTTGCTTGTCAGAGGGTGCCAGAGGGATTTCAGCCAAAGGTGGCTAGCAACAAAATTGCCTTAGTCATCTGGATGCTCCTCTCTCCTGATTGCAGCTCAGAGGAGAAGTAAACAGCTAAGAAAAGAGAGGCCACAGCCAGGACCATACCCACGGGCCCCTGGTGAGAACCCACAGGCAAAGACGTGCCATTTCCAAGACATTCCCCAACCTCAGAAGGAGAAGCTGAGTTTTAAAATGCTGCCAGCTGCTTTGTGTGGGGGCAGCGACATTTTAATTTTTAATCTCAGGTATGCACATTAACTCTGCGCTACGTGGTACCCTGGCGTCTTCGTTGGGGGTGGAGGGGACCGGTGTTTGAAGCCGAATGTAAAACGCCAAGTCTGATATCGGGTGCTTTCTAAAGAGATAGGCACAGTCCCTGAGAGCTCCCCACCCAGTTTTGGCAAAAAAGCATTACAGGCTTTTACCCAGAGAGACCAGAAGAGAAGAAACAAAAAAAGAACATGACCGGCTAGGAGCAAAACAGAACAGACAGACAAGAAATGAGAGCTGTGGGAAGGTGTGATGAGGTGTGATGGGGACCAGGGGGCAGGAGGAGGGATCGGGAGGGGAGTGAGAAACCTCACAGAAACCTTTATTGCTCCCCTGCTGTGCGTCCACGCTAGGCGAGGTGCCGGGCGATCAGGGACATGGGAGAGCCAGCCCCACACCATGCCTGGCAACAGTTCTAGCATATATGTTACACGGAGATGGTGGATGTAATGCATGACTATAGAGCTCACAGGTAAGACAAACGTAACGGAAACATGAGCCCGTTTCATTAAATATTAATAAACAGGAGTTACCCTCAACAAGTAAGGAGTGGGCTTGTGGATAGCCAAGCCTTTCACCCCTTCGTCACTCTCTCTCAGAAGGCCCCCAGGGTAGAAAGGCAACTCCTTTACATTCCCTTCATGGCTTGCCTTCCTCCTGTGTCTCGTTTCCCCATTCCTGTACCAAGGATCACCTCCTGGATGTGTTTCCTAGGCTGCTGTTTGACACAAATTATGACAAACTTGGTGGCTGAAAAGGATAGAAATTTATTTCTCCCAGTTCTAGAGACCAGAAGTCTGCAATCGAGGTGGTGGCAGGGTTGCCCTGAGTCTGAACGAGGATGCTAGCGGAGGATCCCCTCTTGCCTCTTCTGGCTGCTGGGGCTCCCAGTGTGCCTGGCTTGTGGCTGCCTCACTCTGCTCTCTGTCCTCATCTCCACAAGGCCTTCTCCTCCTCTGCATCCGCGTCTTCCTTCTGTCTCTTCTCAGGGCATTTGTCTTTGGGTTAGGACTTACAAAGGTAATCCAGAATGATTTCACATCTTTTTTTTTTTTTTTAATATATTTTATTGATTTTTTTACAGAGAGGAAGGGAGAAGGAGAGGGACAGAGAGTTAGAAACATCGATTCAGCTGCCTCCTGCACGCTCCCTACTGGGGATGTGTCCACAACCAAGGTACATGCCCTTGACCGGAATCGAACCTGGGACCCTCCAGTCCACAGGCCAACGCTCTATCCACTGAGCCAAACCGGTTAGGGCGATTTCACATCTTTAACAGTCACATTGGCAAAGACTGTTTTTTCCCAAATAAAGTCACAGTCACAACGTGTGAGCATCCGGACATGAACAGATTTTTTTTGAGGGCCACCATTCAACCTCCTCTACCTGCCAAGCACGCAACTTCCACTCGTCTCAGGCTTTGCTTTTAGTGGAGTCCAAGCAAGGCAAGCAGCAAAAGGAAAACAGGTTATCTAGTGCATACCTCTACCACCGGGCATGTCTCATAGTAAACGTACCAAACAAATAGCTCATACATCTTTTCAACCCTCAGTGCTTGTGTGATGCAGCGCTGTATCCCCAGGGCTTAGCACACGGTGCCTGGCACATAGTAGGACTCAAAAAACTTTTTTTAATTGAATGAATAAAGCTTCATCATCAGATTCCCAGGTAGACACATGAACTTCTTAGCTTTTTCCCAGCAGCTTTATTGAGGTATCATTTGCCTACCACATAAATACACCTACTGTAAGGATACAATGCGATATTTTTAGCAAATGTATAGAGCTGTGCAACTTAATTATCACCACAAACCAGTTTTAGAATATTTCCATCACCCCAAAAAGTTCTCTCATATTTGTTTCAATCAATGCCCACTTTCCTCCTCCCCAGCCCCAGGCAACCGCTGACCTGCCTTCTGTCTATAGATCTTTCCCTTTCTGGATGGTTCCCATGAATACAATTATGTAATATGTAGTTTTTTGCTTCTAGCTTTTCTCACATAGCATAATGTTTTTGAGATTGGTTCACATTTTAGCATATATCAGTAGTTCATTCCTTATTGCTGAGTTGTATTCGGTTGCATGGATATACCATCGTTTACCCATTAATAATTGATGGACATTCGGATTGGGGCTATTATGAATAATGTTGCTATAAACATTCACATACAGGTCTTTGTATACTCATATGTTTTTATTTCTCTCTTTTTCAAATATGTTTTTATTTATTTCAGAAAGAGGAAGGGAGAAGGGGAGAGAGATAGAAACATCAATGATAAGAGAGAATCATTGATTGGCTGACTCCTGCGTGCTCCCATTTGATAGAAAGTTGCAGACATCATGACAGATTACCCCAAATACTTCACCTCCTAATAATAAGACCATTCTCCTACATAACCACAATACCATTATTATAATGGAGACTTTCAATTTTATTTTGAAATTTTTAAAACTACAGAAACGTTGAAAGAATAGCATACTGAAGCGAACCTTGACTTTGCCACCATTTCCCATATTGCTATTTTGGCCCTTCTTTCTCAAATCTTTGGGCCATTCTTGGTGCCCAGCCCTGGAATATTCCTGACTTGTCACACTCTTACTCCTTCGTGATTTATTCCCTGAAGTTTTCAGGGCTGATTTCACAAGACCAAGGTGCCTTTAGTGTCTGGTCCTGAGGGATACTGCAAAGTTCTCAAAATGTCCCTGACCCCCATAAAGGCTTGGCTCAGATGTGAACTTTTCGATGATACCTACCCTCCCCAGACTATTAAAAATTTCAACCCATCTTCCCCTTTCACCAGTACTCCCCAACTTATCTTACTCTGCTGTATTTTTCCCCAAAGCCTGTATCACCTTCTAATGTGATGTATAATACAGTGGTCGGCAAACTGCGGCTCGCAAGCCACATGCGGCTCTTTGGCCCCTTGAGTGTGACTCTTCCACAAAATACCACATGCGGGCGCACACGTACAGTGCGATTGAAACTTCGTGGCCCATGCGCAGAAGTCGGTTTTCAGCTCTCAAAAGAAATTTCAATCGTTGTACTGTTGATATTTGGCTCTGTTGACTAATGAGTTTGCCGACCACTGGTATAATATATGTGTTTGTTATCTTTACAAATGCCTCCCCCCACTAGAACATAAGCTCTATGAAGGCTGTATCTCCAGGCCCCATTTTAGTGCCTGGCATGTTGAGTGCGCAATGACTACGCCTAGAAGGGTTGAATGGATGGTGCGCACATGGATATGTGGGGGTGTGCAACCTGGGAAAACCATTAAAAACTGCAAAATGAACACCCCCACCCCTACCTTCAGTAGAACAGACTGGAGCTTTCCAAATAGGAAGTCTTCTTATACTTTTCTGAAGAAAGATATTTTTTGCCTCAGAGAGCATCCAAGAGCAAGTGGCTCTCCAAGGACCTCAAAGGCCTAGAGCTCTGCCACCCTGGATTTCCTGCTGGAGACAAATACCACACCCACATAGCCTTAAAGGCCCCCTGGGAGCACAATGCCGCAGCTGCCCCCGGCCAGGTTGGACCACGTGGCCCATCATCAACCCTAGTCCTGGACACAGCTGACCTGCGGAGGGAAAGCTCTGACTAATGAGGGAAGCCAGTTTGACTCTTGCTCTTGGGAGCCTGAGGTAGGAACTAGAGGGGGTCCCCCCATCAGCAGAGACACTGAAGGAAGCAGCACAGAGGCTTGGGTCAGGTGGTGCGAGAAGGTCTGTGAGCCCGCGGAAGCTCTGAGGAAGCACAGGGTAGTAAAAGCTATGAGACGGAGGAAAGCTCTTTGGAAAATAGAAAGAGGGTGAAGAATTCCCCGGATCCTTTCCCCAAAGGTCCCTGGAGCTGCCCTAGATCCAGGACCATATCTGGCTTCACTCTGCAAGGCCTGCCTAGTCCACAGATCCTGTTTTCCAGAAGCTTCCATCACCCTCACTGCTTTGCAGTTTCTTCACCACAAACCTCTTCACTAGAACCGCACTGAGTGACCCTTTATTTCTTGCAACCCAAGAAAGCTAAGTAAAAATAGAAACACATGAGCGTTTGCTGTGTTCGAGAGACTGCAGGGAAAGACAACATTCCTGGAGATGGTGCCTACGCTGGAGGAGCTTTTTGCTTTCACCTGTGCTTCTCTCCACAGCAACACACCCTCTGACGGTGATCTACAGCCTTTCTACTCCACGTGCGGCCCCAAACCCACCTGCAGCCCCAAACCCACCTGCATGGACATAGCCTAGAAGGTCCTTGAAAAGGCAGAATCTGGCCTCCATCCAGACCTGCTCAGCCCCAAGCAAACTGTAGGAACATTGAAGTTTGAGGAGCACTGACTGTGTCCCCCCAGCCAATAGTCCCAAAGCCATTGTCCGAATCACCTTGTCACTGCTGGGCTCCCATCTGCTGAGTTGATAGCCAACATCAACAATTCTATGGATATTAAAGCTGTTGGCAAAAGCCTCAGTCTGAAAAATGCAGGCTTCTTAAAGCTGTTCCTTTGCTTCAGATGTCTTTCATTAGATTTGGTTTGCAATGGTATTGTAAATGCTTATCTTTTTTCAGAGGTTCACCCTGTTTTTGGTAAAATCCTGTTGAGTAAATCCAAGGACTGAGAAAATCTGTTCATCTCCCCTGTTCTTTACTGTAGATGATCTCTAATGAGCATTTTAACTACATTCTTTCAACATGCTGTCATCCTTGAGAAGTATCTATAGTTTCAGGTTATAGCTTGTTCTCAGCTCAAGACACCGGAGAAAGAAAAACCTCATCAAGAGACGAAACAACAAGAAATAAAATGAGACCATTTTTCTAGGAAAGATCCATGTTTCTGGTTTCTAAACCAGAAGCCCTCAAGTGTCTACTTCATGGGTCAGTGGCTGGGCTGGGGGTCCCATGCCTTCCGGGCCAGCCATGCCCACCTACATTAGCAAGCCTGCCAGCAGGTCCTCAGAAAGGGGATCTGGAACTGGATGAAGCTCTGTGTGCACCCACCTCTGATTTTTTTTTTCTTCCTGCCATCCCTCCATGTCTCTTTTCTCTTTTGTGCCCTTTATTCATCTTTCCTTCCTCCCAATAGGATGTATTGATAGTCCACACACTGTGGTGTAGGCACTGGAGAAGTAGCCGTAATGAAGACAGACAGGCACAGGCCCACTTCATGGAGTTTTCCAGCAGGGAGGCCTGTGAAATTAGTCATCGATTACATCAGTTCAATTATGAGGGCTGTGTAGGAGAATTTCGGGGTGATAAGAGAATGTATAAGAGAGGACTTGACTTAAGGTCTGGGGGCTGCCTTAAAGAAATGATGTCTGAGCTGAAGCCCAAGCGATGAGTAGTGGTGAGCCAGGCAAAGGAAGAAGAGGGGTCTCCTTGTCTCCTGGTTGGCCTCTTTGCCCACCCCACCAACAAAGAACCCCTGCTCCCACTTGGCGTCTCTGGCTGTTGACTCCACGCTGACCTTGCCTAATGCCCTGTGCTGCTGACAGCTCCCCAGCCCAGGCTTGGACACTTGCCTCTGTCCTTGTCTATATCTGACCTTGGCCTGGGCCATTCTCTGCCCACTTCTCCCACATTGGTGCTGACAGCTCACAGGATCACCACCCAGCCGGGAGCAAGATATGTGATGGCATCACTTTCCTCTTAGTTTATTAGAAAGCACTTTTTTTTTCCAAACAGAGTTATTTTTTGCTCTCAGGACAATAACAGGCTCAATGCGGGGTTTGTGTTTGTGGTGTGGTCGGCGGTTGTGCAGGAAACCATTTCTAACACAGCTGCATCTTCTGGGTGCCAAGCGCCCGCTAGGGCTCGGTGGGGTGGTGAGCAGGAGAGCCGTGCTTGCCGGGTCAAGTCACGTTGCATTTTGCCGATGCCCTCCTCCAGGCTGATGGCGACTGGCGTGAGTGATGTTTCCCACATGTTTCCTTCCCACAAGCAGCTGCTGGATTCCTCTCTCGCCCTGAATAAATTCAGTTGTTTTGCTAACTGGACGACGGCTTCTTTTTTCAGAAGGTCCCAGGCATATTTGGGGGGTTGGTGAACAGGTGCTGCAGGAAGCACGATGCATTTGTTTATTAGGATGTCACCCTGTGTTTTGAAAAACCATTTGAAAAGGGAAGACGGCCCCAGCCGATGCCTTTTGCGTTTCTCATCAGGCCCGACACTGTAAACGACTGCTGTTACCTTTGGTTTACAGAGTCCCCATCTGGTTAGGTACTCTGATTGATGCTGGCTGTAATCCAGAACAGCTGATTTGGTTTATTTTAAGAAGGCTTATTTTAAGAAACTTTTGACATTTAAGAATTTAATTGGAACGATCTGTACCCAGAAATTTTTTTAATGCAGTCTAGGATGAGAAGATGTTCTTCAGCCTGTGTAGGGTTTAAGAAGGAAGCGGGGCTTTCCACACCTGGCTAGTCTCTGTCCTTCAGGAGTCCGTTCAAGGTGTGGTGAGAGAATCCTCAGGTTGGGACTTCCATCAGTGATGAGGGGGGACAGAATGGCTACTTTCAAAAAAAGACTATTCTGATCCTCAAGCCCATTCCTTAAGTGGCTCACCAGTTGTTTGGGGGGTTGGGCTGTCTATCCTGGGCCAGCTCCCGGGAGTTGAAGGGCATTCAATCCATTCTCATGCGGTAGTCATGCCTAACCTGGGATGCACTCAGGAAACCTGCCAAAGGTCAAGTTTTCCTGGTTCTGAGAGGCAGAAAGACCGGGCTGTTTCCGAGTTCCTCCACCCTGGAAGTAAAGTAGCCACTGCAAGTTCAAGGGTCTGGCAGGGTTTGATACTACCAAGAAGCATCTCAACTTCCAGACTCTGGCCTGCCTGTCCAGGAACATCAAGTACAGTCCCCAGAATTCTTAGTACTTTGGTGAACTACCGCTGATCCTCAGTCTCCGATTGCTGCTCATTGAAGCAGACCTTCCTAACTCCAAGAGTAGATGAGAAATGGAGAAACCAGGGCCCTTCAAGCCCTGTGGATCCTATGAAATGGAAGAGAGTATCATGTTCACCATAACCCAGGTAGCAACTTGCAAACCATACCTTTCTCTAGCCCTTGCTTCTCTCCCAGAGTCCACCTTTGCTGCCAGGTATTGCCACACATGTGCACAACCAGCACTCAGACTCAACAGGTTTCCCCTAATTCTTCTACTTCCTTGTTCTTCAAGTTGGTATTGTCGCAGTCACCAACTTAGAGTCATTATTCAACTCACTTTACTGCCATAAGACTCAATAATAAACTGTATATTCCTGGTTTCTTAATTACTCTGAGCTCCAGTCTCATCAGCTATTTTTTTAAAATGCCTACCTATAGAGAGCCTCAGATGCCAGGAGTTTGAATTTTATTTTGGAAACAAAGGTTGGGGGAGGGGAGAGAGAAGAGTGTTAACTTTTCTAAGCACTATGTGTCAGCCTCTATTAGACATTTTACATTGAAGCTTTAGACTAAATTAAAATATCCCTCCCTCAGCTTTCACTCCTAATTGCTATTATTCTCCTACTTGTATTTTACTCTGGGCAAACTAGACTTTATTCTTTTTTACTTGAGCAAGCTTGAATGTGCTCCTATTTTTTATTTTATTTTTTGTCTTTGATCATACTCTTCTTTCTACCTGGCATATACCACCTCTCCAGGGTGAAATCCTACCATCTTTTAAGGTTTATCAGGGGTGTGCTGGTTTGTATTGAACAACAAGCTCTGCAGATAGAAAGAGTCCTGATTTGTAGAGTTCGCCAATTTTCATAGTGTAAATACTCTTCCTGTTGCCCATTTCAAGCTACCAACCTGATATCAACGGTCTCTGAACACTGAGCTCTTAGAGACCAGAGTGAGCCAGCTCTCGCACCACTGAGTCTACAGTTTCGCCTTTCTTGACAACCCCAATCTATCGAATGCTTTTCTTCCTCTGAACTTTGTTAGTAATTTTTACTCCCTCGTGAAAAGTCGTCTCCATTACATTATGGTTATAATGAATTCCTATTAGCATTTTCATTAACTTCTTAAGAACATGAACAGTGTATTGCTCAGCTATGAATTATTCACAGTGGTGCCTAGAACAATAATGATGTTCAATAAATACCTGCTGCATTAGACCAGTGCTGAAGATGCTCACTACCGCTTGACACAGTTATGGGGAGGATAACAATGAGATCAAGTATATAAAGCACTTTCAGAGGGCTTGGTCCAGGGAGTGCTCCATTAGTGACAGCGAATTTTACTGTCAGCTGTGGCTTCTGGAATTAAGGGAGCACAAATTTCAGGTCCCAACAGTGGTCTTCAACAACTCCCCCCACTGCAACACTCACTCATTATACTCAACTGGGGAACTTTTAAACGCTCATGCCCAGGCCAATTAACGGGACACCTTTATTTTGTCATTTCCCCTCCTGATTCTGTTGTGCACCAAATTTGAGAATCACTATCTTATATGCTTCCAATTCTCTCCTTAACTGATGAGTCAGGAGTGTCAAAAAAGGAAATAGAACCAGCTAGTCCTTTAAGAAAAAAAATCCTCCTGTTCACTAAACAGTTCCAGTAAATAGGAGGAAAACTCACTTGCAGGGCTGCTTTATTTGGTCATGTTGGGTGGAGTCACCTGGGAGTGGAAAGGCTGGGAATGAGTAATCAGCCTTCTGTAGGGGCAGAAGAGAAATGAAATACCTCTTTGTCAGCACACTCCTGTAAGTGAAGTTTTTCAAGCTGGAGAATTTTCTAAGCATCTCATTTAAACTAGATTTGCTCCTTGTGGTAATGTACTACAGGGTAAACATAAGTGAATGTTATTTTATTGTAAGCATAAGTGTATGTTCCCAATCCTTTTGTTCCACTGGGATTTTGTTGTGTTAAAATAACTGAGCTATTAAGGCTCAGAATGATTTTATTCTCATATTTATGGTGATGAGGATGGAGTTCAAGTCAAGACAATAATGCACTTGTATTTGTATCTTCTGGAAGCAGGGATGGCTTTCCCTTCGAGTTGGTGAAACCAAAACAAAGTGGAATCTGATTGGTCCAAAGCAACACAAGAAGAGGCCAAACAGGAAGTAAAAGATTCCTGTCCTGATCACTTGACACACTTCATCTTTTGTAGATATTTGGTTATGGTGGTTTTTATCATCTCTCTCATGTTAAAGGTATTCACCAAAAAAAAGCCTTTTAAAGGATTGGATCTGAACAATAAATAAAACAATTCGGCTTTAAAAGGTTACTCCCTTTGCTTTTCTTATGAGAATGATGTGGTCTGGTAGTTCACTTTAAAGAAGGGGGTCACAGAGAAGAAAAGAGTAGTGTGTGTGTGTGTGTGTGTGTGTGTGTGTGTTACAAAGTTAAATCTTAGAGGTCTCATATGCTAACTTTATTTGCTGTCTCCCTATGAACGTCTTTGAAAGTACTTTTTAAATTTATTTTTGAGGCCCTGAATAAATGTGCATGGAAGTGTGAGATGGCTAATGGAAATTAGCACTACTGGCTCTGTGGGACCACACCAGATGCTTTTGCAAAAACCGTGCTTATTCTACTCTTAGTCCAATTTGGGACTTACTTATAAAACTCTAGATTGCCTTTGAAATAGACATTTTAGCCCAATGTCATTCAATGGGTTATAATTTTTTTCCTCCTATGATATTTGAACATTGCTAAAATATGTGGATTATTTTAACTTTTAAAAGAACTCTTAGTAGAAGATTTTAGGTCAAGGCTGTATAATGCCATAAATCCTTCAAATTTACAGCATGATCAGTACTCAGGCTGCCATGTGACTCGTCGCCTCAAAACCATGACTTGACTTTTTATTACATTTTGTCTGTTCTGACATTATAAATGGATGGGCATGTATATTATGATACCAACTTCCCGTATATCAAATTTATTTCAAAGTACCACCAACAGGGATCACTAAATACCAAACTAGGAATCAAGAAGTCTGATATTGTCCTAAATATTAAAGTGATTTTGAGTCACCAGATAAAGTTACAGGTCTGGCTATCGAATCAGACTGACTAAAATATCTAGCAGATTTTACCTGTTGCTGCAAGTCTAAAAAGAGACAGTAGCAATGGAAATCGGAAAATTCCACCTTCAGGTGTCATACATCAGTCTTTGTTCTTTGCATAGGACTCTGTGATCATCTCTCAGCTGGGCTGATTGCATAACTATGCAGGAAGCATCTCAGACTCCCCTTTTGTTGAGAAAAATGGGAAGGGTTGTACAAGTTCCCTGAGCTCATTGAAATCTGGGTCCTACCCAGAATCAAGTCACCTAATGCCCCAGTGTGTTGCGGTAAGTGGTAAAAAGGATGAGAAACCAAGGCCCAGTTTGGTTGGACGAGGAAAAGAGGGAAGGGCTATTGTTATTGCAAACATTGTCTGAAGGGAAGAAGAGCAATGGATGGGCCCAGTTATCTGAGTGCCTAAGGACCCTTTGGAAGTCTCATTAATTGTAGCTACTAAGGAAGGAAACACTTCATACACTAAAAAAGCAATACGCTTGCAAATATACCCCATTTTAACCCTGTGAGTAGCTAGACAGAAACTGGCTCATATTTTTGGGGTGTTCACCTATTCTGAAAGGTGTTAAGAAGCAGAAACTCTAACTTCAGAAGATCCCTGGCACCCTTACAATCTCTTGCTGTCAAATATAAGAAACATGATAAAAAGAGCACTGAGAAGAGTTCTACTTTGTACTTAAAATATTATGCAAGCTTGAGAATTCAGAAGGCAACACATGACTCTATGCGACCTTCAGAAATATTAACAATCTGTACTGACAAACAGGGGCATCTAATTTTCTCTTTTATGCCACCAGATTGATGTGAAAGCTAGGGAAAGAATGTTCGGGCTGAAATGAATAGAAAGAACATTGTACATGAGTAACAGGATAATTAAAGCATGAAGGCTTCTACATCTTGAGATAATGGCAATGCTGTGTGTGGTTTTAACTAATTAAATGGTTAAGAACAATTTGCCTCAGTGACTATCTTACATTTGAACATGAAGCTGCTAGCAACTGAGAATAGAATGATCATGGAGCTTGTAAAACAAATAGCTTTTGGCCCCCAAAGGTGTAATTACAAGTCAGAGAACCCAATGTGAATTAGTCCTACAGAGACAATTTTCCTCTTGACGCTATAGAATTCCTCGAGATTCATAGGGAGAGGGCATAGCTCCCTTCAACTACAACACGTCCTCTTCAAAACCTTTTACCATGTGAGAAAAGAAGTGTCATTACATGTTGGATTCAACATGTTCTTAACCCAAAACAGTACTCCACAGCTTGAAAAATCACATACCTCTTTCTCAGCCCTGACCCCTGATAACTTTTGGCAGTTTCTAAATATCAAACCCACCCTGGAAGCAGGAGGATTTTTCAATCTGATAATGTTCAAAAGAAAAAGCCATAGAGTCAGAAATTAAAGCCACAGAAGGAATTCCAGGAACGTTGTGCGCTAGGTCAGCAGTGTTCAAATTAACATGTGGTGGTATGATGTCATTGCCTCCCAACTTACTTTGAAGGGGACTTTGTTCCTTTAGATGCTTCAGTTCTGAGCGATTTGTTATAAATCAGCATCATTACTTTTATAGTCAAACCTTTGTAGACTGACTGCTCAGGAAATCCAATCTTCCAGGCTGCAAGAATGATAACAAGAAACAAATTCAAGAACTATCTTGAAACTGATTTTCAAATTAGTTTATTTTCCAATTGAATCATAATTATGTGTAAAAAGAATGCATAAGAACAAAAATGGAAGGAGATTTACCAGAACCTTAAGATGAATCAGATTAAAGACAATTTGATCCTCTATTCCTGTAAAATTTACTTCTTGCATTTTTTCCCACAATGATTAGGTAATACTTTGGTAATCAAGATCAAAGGGAAAAGTTTAAAATTGAAAAAAATTATATATATATATATATATATATATATATATATATATATATTCCCCTCCCCTGCCGTAGGACCATGCCATGTGGTGCAATCTAATCCTAAACATTTTTGAGCTTGTCCAAGTTCCATTTTATTGTTCTCAACAACAATTTCCTAGGTAGACTAGGAAACAACATGAGAAATAAAAACTAAAATACAAATTACCTTTTTGTAACATAGATTTCCCACCCCCTTTACTGCAAAGCAATCCTAATACACCTTTACTCTCAACGCTCTTAAAGGCAAAGGAGCCGGTTGTTCTCCTCCTTGTCTTCCCTAAGAGGTAAAAGGTAGGTGAGAATCCTTTGTCCCTTCAGTAACCTCTGCTCCCCTCTCCCTCTCATCACAAGTCATTAAGCCTCCCACCTTCAGATACAGAGTATTTAGAACTGTAAATGGGCATTTCTGCTTGTTTTAACCAGTCCTGCCAGCCAGTCAAGATAAACAACCTTTTTAGAAGTTAGCCCCAGATTCTTCTCTCCGGGTGGGCGGGCTGGTTGGCCCTCCCTCTGGGCCTCAGACCAATCCCTGGAGAAGTCTTCTACACTTAGGAGGGGGGAGGGAGGGAGCAAAGTGGGGTGACTGCTATCCAGTCAGCCCTTGGTGTCCTACACTCAAAAAAGGGGAGCATGACTCCTCTGTCAGGTCAAAGGGTACCTGTGTTTTCATCGAGATGCACCCCGACTTTCTCCCGAGGTCTGCTGTGGACAAGATTCCCAGATCCCTTCCTCCTCCAAGTCCAGTAGACCCAGTGGCCAGATGTGACCTTGAGAAGGTTTTGTTTGTTCCTGGAGAGGGAGTTGAACTCGGTGACCCCCAACACCTCAAAAGGGCTGTGATTCCAATTCCAGTGTAGACTAAAATGCTTCCGGGTAAGTGAGGACACGTGGGAGAGCCTTCTCTCGGTGCTTCTCCAGGGTGGTTTGTTTGTATCTGGGAATCGTGGATCTTGTCCCAGTTCCGACCTCTTGCTCGGAGACTTAGCCACAAATTTCTAGCGTCTCTGCAGCAAGGACCTAGGGTGTTAGGGCATGTATTTTGCACTAACCTCACTCTGGTTCCCAATTTACTTTACTACCTTTGTTTTCCTTTTTGTCATTTTTCTTACTTGTTTACTCCACCGATCTGATTACACACAATATCTTCAATTATGAACACTTGGTGTCATTTGATTATAAATTTCCAGCGAGCTGGGATCAGGTCTGACCAGGGATCAGGTCTGACCCGCAAAGCGCTAGGCCGTGGGAGGTAGGAGCCAGCGAAAGTGTCACTTCCAGCTCCCCCCTCCCCACCCCCACCCCCACCCCTATTAGGTGTTTGACCTTGGGCAGGGCCCTTCTTTCCGCACCTCCATTTCCTTGTTTATAAAATGAGGAGGTTGGACCGGGTCACCTTTAAAAACCCTTCCAGCTCTGAAATTCATTGACTCCCTGACCCATTGTGGGCGCTTAATAAATAACCAGCACATGGCCCCAGAACCTCAAGAATGACTTGAGTTTGGACACTTGGGTCAACAAATATTGACTTGGCGTCCACTCAGCATGTGGCTGCTGTAGGGGACGAATCAGAGCCAGTCCCCTGTCGCTCCTGTGGAGGCTTCAGACCTAAAGGGGAGACTTAGACACTTGTTTGTCCCCACTACCCGTGGGTTCCAAGTTTTTCCAAGAGCACCAGAAGCTGAAACTCATTGCCGGGATAAAGAACCAAAGGCACAGGAGAAAAAAGCGGCATTCATGAGAAAAAGAGTTTATCTACTTTTAGAAAAATAAGATTGTGTTAGTTCTTTAGAGTAGAGGAGGAGAGAGATTTTTTAAATGAAGTTTTCATTTTAATACTCTACAGGTCAAAAGGAACATATTTAAGAATATGAAAGGTATTATGCGTGATTTAGTTTAGCCACAAAATGATTGTGCTTTGTATACTTTCTCTTTAAAATTAATCATCGTTCATTATAAATATGCTGATGGATATTTGTTCTAAATTGTTTTCACTTTTTAACACACAGAGAGTCCAAGTTACTAATAGCATCTTTTAAGGTTTATGAGGAATGGAGCCAAGTTAAGAATAAGCCATCAACACCATAAAAAGGCTTGTGTGTCCATTAAGTGTTCGGGAATGCAAGCAGTGCCCCCCATTATCAGAAAAAGACTGAGAAAGAAGGGGGGAATGAATAGCCTCGCCAAATACTATTTGTCACATAAACAACTTTCTCCTATTCCTCATCTTTCTAAACTGTTCCAGGAAGTCTTCATACCCATCGCTTCATTTTAATCATCACAGAAGATGATTTCTTGATACACTGAGGATTTCTCTTGAGATACATCTTTGCCTTTTCAAAGGACAAATTGTTCTGTCTTTCCCCTTAAGTATCAACAGACAGGGCCAAATTCCTGCCCGTGTGTGAGGGTAGATGTGAGAGGTGTCAGCAGCGGAGCTGGGCAAGGACCTCTTACCCCAGGGTGGGAGGAATGTGGTCCCCAGAATCCTGGACCAAACATCTGGGCAAAACGCCTGAAAATCTTTGTGTCCTGCAAAATATAAAACCATATCTCCAACATCAGTGGCCAAGTGTGCTTTGTAATTCTAACAAGTTCAGGAACACTGTAATTTATGCCTTCTAATTCAAGGGCTTTTCAGCACGCTGACAACTTCCTGCGTCTTAAGAAGCATTTTCATTTGCTTCCTTCCATCCTTGCAAGTGGAAATGAACTTGAAGTCTGTGTGTGTGTGTGTGTGTGTGTGTGTGTGTGTGTGTGTGTGTTTATCAAGGTCATGGCCTGAAGGGTAGCTAGCAAAGGGGCACTTGGTTTTAGACAAGGCCTCTGGGAGGTTAAAAAAGGCTGGAGTCACTGCCATCCTTTGAAACTCCAGGTCTAATTTTCTTTCATTGGAGACTATTCAAAATAGGGTGGACATATGTAGCATTTTTAAAAAATGATTAGTTTTCTTAAGTCGAAAACCTTTTTATTTATTTTTAATCCTCACCCGAGGATATTTTTCCACTGATTTTTAGAAAAAGTATAAGAGAGAGGAAAAGACAGAGAGTACATAAGAGAGACATATCAATTGGTTGCTTCCTGCACGAGCCCCGACCAGGGCCTGGGCCAGGAAGGAGCCTGCAACCAAGATATGTGCCCTTGACCAGAATCAAACCTGGGACTCTTTGGTCCGCAGGCAGAAGTTCTATCCACTGAGCCAAATCAGCTAGGGCAATCGTTTGAAACTCTTAACATGTAAACACATACAAAAAACAATGCAATCAGTAATAATATAATAATTAATGATAAATCATAATAATAAAGCAACAAAATAAAACTAAATAATTGCAGAATTTATTAAAATATTAATTCGTAACACACAATTATTGGTGTGGCTTATTAGTCAAGTTACTACATGAGGATAATTTTATTGTAATCCCATCGGGCATTTTGTGACTATATATTTAATTTAACTTGAAGATAAAGGCGAAGCTCTTAAACAAACTTGAGACCCAAGCCCAATCCTCCCCTCTCTCCCCACCTTGGGGATGTGTCATGAAACTGGCCTTAAAGTCCTCAGGGCCACCCGCCGACAACATCCTCATCAGCTACAGTGATCCTTAAAAGTGGTTAATTTTTTTTAATAGCCTCTTTATTTTTTAGAAAACCCTAGGAGTGGTATTGACCACACCTTTTCTATCATTTTTCTGGGATTTTAAATGCCATTGTTTTACCCTGTGCATTCTTTTCTTTTGAAGACAGCAGCTCTCCCTATCCCTTTCTTGGATCTCCTGTAGCTCTCTGGAAAGCACCCAACTGATGATGTCACGAAGAAGCAAGTTTGGGCCACGAAAACAGCATCGCATTGTGGTCATCTGCAAGTCTGTCCAGCTCTCCCCCACTGTGTCCTTGTTTCCTGCAGAGTCAGCAAGCCAGAGTCACCTCCATGGTCTGTGGGACCTCCCACGTTGATAACAGTATCTGCACTCTGTTCGTTGTCTTCTACTCTCCATGAAACAAACTAACCAAAAAGTCCTTGGGGTGTTGGCATCACATAAGCCCGTTACCCCTCTATCCATTAACCTGTAAACATTTTGAAAGATAATGCTCGACTGATTGCTGCTTAAGCAGGCTCCCTTCCTGGGTCATATTCTCAGAGCCTGTCTTCAGGGCAAACACTGTGCTGATCTTAATAATTGAAGCACTTCCTGCCAGGATGCACTTTTTGTTGGAGATTGTAAGTGTCCCAGAAAATATAGATTGCTCTAGTCATTCCCCTGCCGCCCCCACCCCTGGATCCATGAAGCCAGGAACATTTTTTATTGGATAGCTCCAAACATTTGACTTCTCGAGGTTAATAATTAGATCAGGGGTCCTCAAACTTTTTAAACAGGGGGCCAGTTCACTGTCCCTCAGACCGTTGGAGGGCCGGACTATAGTTTAAAAAATACTATGAACAAATTCCTATGCACACTGCACATATCTTATTTTGAAGTAAAAAAACAAAACGGCAAAAACACCCACATGTGGCCCGCGGCCCGTAGTTTGAGGACGCCTGAATTAGATGCTCCTTGCAATGATGCTTTAAAAAAAACAAAAACAAAGAAGCAGCAGTGGGCATGTTAGATCAAGTACACATGGAAGAGATCAATGGACAGATGTAGACTAATATTCACTATAAGAATCTTATAACCACGTTCAAAATTTTATTCTGATGAAGATACAGTTGAAAAGCTTTATGAATGTCTCATCTTAAATTGTATTTATGATTTGTTAAATATGCCAACACAAACATGTTCTTTTTTTTAATTTGGGGAGGACGTCTTCAGACATGTATGGGGCAAACAACCGTACCCCTCTCTGTTACACAGGGCCTCACCCTCTTGGTGCTCTGCAGTGATCCCAGTGTGAGACCACCGAGCAGCCAGGTGTTCTGAGAAGTGTACAAACAACAAGTCAGAGCGGGGTTCCAATTCCGACTCCAGCAATTACTAGCAGCAAGACCCAGAGGAAGTTACTTGACTACATTGTGACTCCATTTACTCCGGCGCTTTTGTGAAAAGGAAAAAATACATGGTTTTACCAGAATAAGTTTATAGTCGACAATGCTCATCCCTATCCCTCTGAGATGGTGAAAGTAAGGTCTCAGGTTGATGTAATATCTTCAGGGGAGGACATAAGCACTCCCATAAGAAGGAACCCTTGGCATTTTGTGTGAGCGATGTGGAGCCCTGACCAGTGCCCTCCCATACTCATCTTCTCGTCCCTCAACCTGACTGCCAACTGCCACTTGACTGCCAACTGCCAACTGCCACCTGAGTGGCCATCACTTGACATGCTCACCTCCCCCTCTCCCCAGTATGACGAGGGGTCAAAAGACAGGTGTGTCTGGTGCCCCTCTCTAGAAATAGGCAAGAACCCTCCCCCTGTGGGAGACACTAGATACACTCAAATTATCATGAAATGGTCTTTAAAAGCAACCTCACCCTTGCCTTTGACTATTTTTGAGAAGTATTTTCATGTGGAATGAGCAAAGCTTTCCTTACAGACCTAGTAAAATTTCACATTTGCCTATTTATGCTTTCCACTGCTGACTTTCATGAGAGAAGACCTGTTTTGACTTTATCCAGCACCCACTGTGCCACGCCCACACCCACTTCCACGGTGCTTCCTGACCCATCTGCCACATGAAAGCCTTGTCCATGAGGTGCTCCTTTCCGAAGTCCATCCTCTGATGCGAAGGCCTGTGAAGATTAATAAGGATAGTTGTGCTAGGGGGAGGAGATATAAGCTTTTACTAGACTTTCAGAGATAGTCACAATCAGTCAAAAAGTAGAAATAAATTCGGGTTCTCTCCCTTGGGTTCAATACTGGATGCTTCCCCTTCTCCCTGCTCCACCATCTTCCTTCTAGTTTTCTGAGCTTCATCAGAGTTATGGTTTCTGGGTTTCTCCTGTCATGGCTTTGGCTTTTACTACCAATCCATTCTCTTTTACATTTTTCTGTTGTTGTTTCTTTGTAATTTCCTTTCATTGCTTTTAACTTGTCTCCTTTCCTGACACTGGCATTTTGTCTTGCCTTCTAATTTCTCACCTCTTCCATAAAAGGAATAAGCTTCATTGTCCCTGACCAAGTCTGTCTATTTTTTGTTCTCTGTGGGCTCATGCTGAAGCTCTGTTTAAAACTGCCAGTGTACACTGGGCCCCGATAAAACCATAGAAAGTGGAGAACCCACCCCAAAAATAAACAGTCACTTCCTTCTTGGAAGGGCCATTAGTAGTACAACCAATGCTTCTTTCATGAAAAGCTATGAAAGGCAAACTATTTTCATACCAGTCGAGTACCATGAAGCTGGCCTCCAATGTTCCATCCACAAGCATTTCTTGAGTCTCACAAGGCCAGGCAGTATGAAAAGTGATGAGTTCAAGACATCAACTGGCTTGGTGTCTGTTCTTGAGAAGGCACGAGTAAACAAATAATGAAAAGACCCATCACTGACTCCCTTTCTCCCACTCTTCCCACCCCCTTTCCTGCATCATTTGTATCCATATCACTTACCGCCATGTGACATGCCCTATATTTTACCATGTTCTTGTCAGTTTTCCCCCAACTAGAATGCAAGCTCCATGGCAAAGAGATTTTCATTTCTTGACTTCTGGCTGAATCCCTAGTACTGAACATTGCCTAGCTTATGAAGGGTTCAAACACATGGGCTGAGTGAAGGACATGCAATATGATGGGTACAAGATCAGAAATGTGGATAAAATGCTAAGGAATTACAGGAATCCACAAGAAACTGTGTGTGTGTGTGTGTGTGTGTGTGTGTGTGTGTGTGTGTGTGTGTGTGTGTGTGTGTGAAGATCAGATTCAAAGAGAAATTTGATGCTTTTGGAGTGATGTAAGTAAAATACCAAAGAGTTCAGAAGAGGCTTGGTCATCTGGTGCTGGGTTAGAGATCTGAAAAGGAGGGGAAGATGTGACATTTCCACCCCTAATGCTTATTAAAATGCCTATTCCTTTATTGAGTTGTATCAGAAATGCTTACACTTCATTTGGAAGAAGAGGGAATGAGGAGCATGCTCAGCGCTTCCTTAGAACACAAAAGGAAATCCAGGTCACAGCAGTCAGAGAGGCAGGCAGGAGGGGCTTAGAATTCAGGTGTGGGGAGTTCAGGTTTCTCTCCAGTCTCTGCAGTGTGACTTTGAGCATAATTACCTTACCTCTCTGAGCCCTGCTTCCCCGGAATATAATAATACAGACCTTGTAGGGTTGTCTTAAGAATTAAACAAGAGCTTGACCGGTGTGGCTAGGTGATTGAGCATCCACCTATGAACCAGGAGGTCAGGGTTCCATTTCCGGTCAGGGCACATGCCCTGGTTTCGGACTGAATCCCCAGTAGGGGGCGTGCAGGAGGCAGCCGATCAAAATGATTCCCTTTCATCACTGATGTTTCTATTTTTCTCCCTCTTCCTTCCTCTCTGAACTCAATAAAAATTTATTTAAAAAATAAAAAAAATTTAAATATTTTTAAAGATTTAAATAAGAAAATGAATGCAGAATGTTGAACACAGTGCCTGACTGTTAAGCCCACAATAAAAAGGTAGCGAATCTCAGAGTAAGGTCACAGGAGCAAAAGACAAAGCTCCGGCATGTTGCTAAAAAGCAGGGATGCAGCATTGCAAAGGCCATGCATGTAATTGATGGTAAGGTCTAAACTAATTTCCTCAGCCTTTTTATTCCTATACAAATTGGCACTGAACACAACATAAATTAGGCACCAATCAATATTAATACCCGCTCCTGTTCCCAACCTTTCCCAAACCTAGGGAGCTGAAAAAAGAGAGATCATCGCCTCTTTTTTCTCCTACTACTGAGGAGCCGTGACAATTTTCTTCCCCTCAGCGATGGTTACCTGGGTGACTAAGTCATTATAGTGTTCCTCCCTCCTCTTCACACACACTCCTTTCTTACCTCCCATTACTTCTGCTAAAAAGCTTTTAGTAGAAAAAGTTAATCTACAATTCTACAAGCTGCCATTTGAACATTATTTCCTTTCCTGAATGCATGAGAACATATTTTTTAACATATTGCAGAAAACACCTTTTCTCTAGGGAATAAGAAGGAACACATAAAAGAGAAAGAAGCAAGGGGCTAGGAAGTAGGAAAGCCAGCGGGGTCCTCTAGGTCTACCTGGACTTCCTGGGGGGGGGTTGCACCTGTGGAGAAGGACCTCTGAAAGAAATGGGGTCCCCTGGCCAGGCTTGGCGTCTGGGTCCCTATCTTCCCTGCTTAGCCAGCTTGAGCACTAGGTGGAATTTTGGACCCACAAGATAAACCTGAGGGCTCTCACTAGGTTCCTTTGCCTGTTTCGTGTGAGTCCTTGCTGTTACCACATGCTAAAATGAACCTGGTTGTTGCTGATTTTAAGCAAACAAACACATAATTGGAAGAACAAGACGGTAGGACTGCTTTATGGCAAAGCAAAAAAGTTCCCTGCACAGGTCACTCCATCTTTTGGGATTCGGCGCCAGGGAGCAAAAGGATGCACAAGACACTCACCGCAGGCGACTTTGGGTAGCCGCATAGCTTTTTGGAATGTCTTAAAAGGGCAGACAGACAGATCAGCCTTGGGGTGTGACAGCTCTTGCTGTGGGAAAAAGAAGCTGAACGTGTTCAAGGTTTCCCAAAGTTGCCCACACCAGGAACTAAGGGGCAGGTCTTCAAGGTTCAGGGTCCATCCTTATCTTCTTACCCACTTTTAGAAAGAAGATATAACCATCAGCATTGTCATTGTGAAATTCAAAGGACGGGCTCTTTGAGGAATGAACGTGGCTAGGTCACCTGTGATGACTGGATTTCCTGCACGGATGTTGGGTAGCAGAGAACATATTGCCTCTTCAGGCAAGTACAGGGCCTCTGGGTCCCACTGCTCTCTAGATAGCTCAGTGCAGTCGGAGAGAAGGACAACAACAGCTCAGTGTCCTTTGGGACACAGCCTGAGCAGGCTCCAACCTCTCCTGTACATTGAACACTTGAGTCTTTCAAAGCGGGTGTACTGAGTTTGTTTGTCCCCAATCAAAATGGTACAGTTTACATCAGCCACCTGCGCCTTGGGCTGTGGTCATCCCCTGGCTGGCCCTATCAGTGGCAGCTAAGGAGCATGGTTAGTCACTCAACAAAACGGGCACAAGCCATTGGCAACTTATGCAGAAAATCATTGGCCTAGTAGAAGGCAGCTGTGGGTTTGGTGGAAAGAGATTGCATCCCAACCAAACTATGTCTATTGATGGCAGTGCTATCCTTGTCATCAGAGTTATCTTTAGCCTCTCATCTTCATACCTGACCAATTACGAAGACTTGTCAAGACTTCTTCTCTGCAATGTCTGCCAGATTCCTCCCTTCTTCACCTCTGGGGGCAGACACGCGTGTGTTGCTCAGAGCCCTCTTCAACAAATGGCTCCCTGGCCAGCTGTGGGAAATGTCCAGGAGCCTCCAGCTGTCAGCTCTTTCAGGATCTGCCCCAGCTTTTCATGCCAAGGTCACCCTCATCTTGGGGACGGAACAAGGTGGCATTGCAAAGGCCCAGCCATTTCCCCTCAGGCAAGACTCTTCCTACCGGTGGTCTCTGGGCAGAGCTCCTCATGGGGCTGGCAGACGTTGTCAAGTCTGATCGCCTTCCGAGTGCTCTGCCTGCCCAGGTCTGCTTCCTGCCCTTTCCTTTACCTTCCAATAACCCTGATGTACTTTCAGCTCTCAGGATCCTCTGCTTGGAGAACCTAACCTGCAGCAATGGGTCTCTTTCCTTACCCTTAGGGTCTGTAGGACTCCACAGCTAGACAATTTCATTGCTAGACAGTTGTGTAGTTTCAAAAAGTCTCCCAAAATCCTGCAGACATTCCAGAGACTCTGATATTTCCTACTAGGGACTCTTTATCTAGATAGGAGAGGTATAAAGGGAAACACAAATGATGTGCTTAAAACTTGAATAGCCATTACGTGGAGGGAAAAAAAAAAGAAAAGTGGATACAAATGACCAGGTTTTGGTTCAATATTGGCATTTCTTTTTTCTTTCACTTCTTAATAACCATTAGAAATATTCAGCAATAGAATTAGTTGCCGCCTGAATTCGGAAACTCTAGTCATTGGGCTATTCAAAAAGCTGGATTCGTTGAATAATTGGGCTGCACGAATTCTAAAGTCCCGGTTCTATGATTCTAATGAGATTACAGCATTCTTTACTTACTGCAGGTGATACAAAGAAACCTGCCTTTGACTCTAATAGTTCACAATCTAATTAGCGGGACCCTGTCTCAAGTAGACCTCATTTAAAGTTATGTCCTGTATGAGTAAAACTGTTTGTAACACCATCCATGCAATAGTAAAGTCGTATACTCACCCAGTATGGGAAGTCTTAAAGGCATACTTTAAGAACTGAGCTACACACACACACACACACACACACACACACACACACACACACACACACACACTCACAAATTAGAAGCAGGTGGCCCTTGTCTTTAATTCCCTCCTTCTACAGCAGGTTTGGAATCCTTTGATGTTCAGATCATGGAATAAGAATCCATCTATTTCCTTGAGGCAGGTAGAGGCCGGATTAAAAGGAAAAAGTTTGTGTGACACAGGGAATTTTGATTTTTGAAACAGTAATCAAAATTGTAGTTTGAAAATTAAGAACTTTAAGAGTCGAAGGTACAAGAGCAAAGAAAAAATAAAGTTACAAGGCTAATACTCAGACTTATTCATTTCCTTTCAACATGCTAATTTAAAAATGAGAGATAGTTTAACATATATCAATAGCCATTCTCTACACAGGTCTTTGGGAATTTTTGGATACTTTTTAATTTAATGGAATATCACCAATTGAAACAAGGCAGCTTCTAAATTCTAGGCCCTGTAGGGGAGAAAAACTTAGATGTGGTTCAAGTTTATATGCGTTAACAATTCCAACATTTAGATGAATAATATCTTCAATGGTACCTGCAGGCATAGCTGAGGGCAGGTTTAAGACGAGGTGAGTTTTAGAGTAGGTAAAGCTTAGAATGCAAATAAACGTAAAGGTGGTAGGCAGGAGAGTGTAGTGGTTAAAGTACCAGTGTCAGAGTCTGGCTTTGGTTTGAATTCAAACTCTGCCTTTCACTAACTGAAGAATCTTGAGCTAGTTGCCTCACCTTTGTGTGTCTCTGTTTTCCATAAAATAAAAATAAGGAAACCTACCTCATGTTAGTTTTGTGAGGATTCATATGTAAAGCACTTAGCACACAGCTTGGCCCATAGGAAGTGCCCAATTAATGAAAACATTGTATAACAAAATGTAACGTTAAAATAAAAACCTTATCACAATGATCACTTCTCATTTTTAAGTGGTTAACTTAAGTTGTAAATTAGGAAGACTGAAATATGAGGATAGTTTTTATTACTTATGGAAACTTTACTATGAGCCAAGCAGAGATGAGGAGGCTTTATTTACATATCACTAATTTTCACATTCCAGCTGGTATTATCATCTCTGTTTTATAGATGAAAAAAAAAAATCTCAGGATCAGAAAGTCAGAGAAGTTGCAAGTGATTCTACAACCCAATCTGTATTTACTATGTTATATAGCCTCTAAGAGTTGTGATGCAATCAAATCAAGCTGTAAATAAATTTTATATATTTTAAACGATGTCACCAATTGCTGACTTCTGTATCGTTTCTGTGATGTCATGCAACTTTAGTTGGAATTATTTCCAAAGATGAAGTTTATTCTCTTTGAGGTGGCACATTTCACTGATGTCGACGGAATTCTCCTTTTAGTGAAATGTGCTTTCGTGGTTGGTTTACACAAAGTAGAAGGATTGTCCTGTACATGAGTAAGTACTTTTACACCTTTTACGATGTGATTAACTTGTTTTCCTGGATTGGCATCAAAGGTCTTAGAGTGCCTGGTGGACCCTGGTCTCAAATCTACTGGATTGAAACACAAAGCAAGATAAAAGATTCCGCTGCCCTCCATCCCTCTCTTAATGCCACTGCACTTCTGGGTTTGTGGCATACTGATGCTGTCCCTAGAAGATGCATGCCATCTTTTGCAACATAGAGAGGCTTTTCATAGTTAGAGGAAGGAATGATCATCTTTAACAGGGTCCAGAAAATTTACTAAAAAAGAGTTGTTCACTAAATGATAACACGATGACTTGAAGAAGGTAAGTCCTTCACATTCCATTAGCAATCTCACCACCAAAATACTATGTTTGCTTTAATTCATCAAAGAATGAGCAGTAAGCACTATGTTTTCTTTCCCAGTATTCTTTGTTATTTCTCCTCTTATAAGCCACTTAGTTCTGTACATGAAATCCAAATACAGGCTGGGGCAAAAGTAGGTTTACAGTGGTTCATATGGAAAGTAATATAGTAATCCTATATAATAAAGAGGTAATATGCAAATTAACCCTCACACCCTCACAAGATGACTGCCTACGACCAGGCCAGCAGCGCGGTTAATGAGGGACGACCAAACAACTGAACAAGCAGGCTGCGTGGGGCGACCAGGCTGGCAGGGGGGTTAGTGAGGGACAACAAAACGACTGAACAGCAGGCTGCGTGGGGTGACCAGGCCGGTGGGGGGGGGCCATGAAGGGTGACCAGGTTGGCAGGGAGGGGCAGTTGGGGGTGACCAGGCTGGCAGGGAGGGCAGTAAGGGGGAGATTAGGCCAGTGTGGGGGCAGTTGGGGGTGACCAGGCCAGCAAGGGGGGGGGGCAGTTGGGAGTGATTAGGCTGGCAGGGAGGGCAGTGAGGGGTGACTAGGCTGGCAGGGAGGGAGCAATTAGGGGTGACCAGGCCGGCACGCAGAGGCAGTGAGGGGCAACCAGGCAGGCAGGCAGGTGAGCAATTAGGAGCCAGAGGACCAAAATTGTGAGAGGGATGTCCTACTGCCGGTTTAGGCCCGATCCCTGGGATCGGGCCTAAACTGGCAGTCAGACATCCCCCAAGGGGTCCTGGATTGGAGAGGGTGCAGGCTAGGCTAAACGGACCCACCCCCCCATGCACGATTTCATGCACCAGGCTTCTAGTTAATAAATAGTACAGGAACAAGCTCTGTGTTTTGCATCCTCACAACTGTAAATCTACTTCGTGCCATCTTGTATATACACCAAATGCATTAGGAAAGTTGTTCTCTCAGATACATATATTTTTAAATGAGGAGTGACTTTTGTTTTCTTGATGACCTAAGAGCCTTTGAAGCCAGGAAGAACCACTTCAGGATTCCTTTGGAGATAAACTTGCTCAAAATATGTATTTGGTAGTTTTTAAACACACAACTAATAAGACAAAAAAAATTAGGAAAAAAGATGGCAAGTAAGCACATGAAAAGGTGTTTAACATCATCTGTCACTAGGGAAATGCATTTTAAAACCACAATGAGATAGCAGGAACACCCCATTATGAGTGGCTATCATCAAAGAGACTGATCATACTAAGTGTTGACAAGGCTGAAGAACAACTGGAACTCCTGTACATTGCTTGTGGGAATGCAAAATAGTACAGCCAATTTGGAAAAAAGTTTAGCACTTTCTTTTAAAATTAAACTACACTTACTATACAAGCCCTTAATCTCACTCCTAGATATTTACCCAATAGAAATGAAAGCGTAAGTCCACACAGAAACTGGTATGTAAGTGTTCACAGCAATCTTATTCATAATAGCCAAAAGCAAAGAAATAGCCAAATGTCAACTTCAGGTGAATGGATAAAGACATTGTGATATACCCATATAATGGAATATTCTGTAATGAAAAGGAACAAATTAAACAGACCCTCACAAATATGCCCAATTGGCTTCTTGGTAAAGGTGCAAAAGTAATTTAGTAGAGGAAGGATAGCTTTTCCAAAAAAATGGTGTTAGAGCAATTGGACATCCATAGGCAAAAAAAAAAAAGAACCTCAACCTAGAGTAATAACAATTTTAGGGCTATTGTATGCCACTTTGGTTAGGGCCATGGTCAGCAAACTGCGGCTCATGAGCCACATGCGGCTCTTTGGCCCCTTGAGTGTGGCTCTTCCACAAAATACCATGGCCTGGGCGAGTTTATTTTGAAGAAGTGGCGTTAGAAGAAGTTTAAATTTAAAAAATTTGGCTCTCAAAAGAAATGTCAATCGTTGTACTGTTGATATTTGGCTCTGTTGACTAATGAGTTTGAGGACCACTGGTAGGATTAGGTCTGATGCAAATGACAGAAACGCCAAATTATCAAGAACTTAATTACATAAAGTCCTGTTTATTAAAAACAACAATAAGAATGCCATTTGGGGCAAGTACAGCAGTTTCCAGAAGTTGTAAAACTACCAGGCTCCTTCCGCTTTGCTATTCCACTTTCCTTGGTATGCCTCCTCAGTCCAGATTGGCTGTCCAAGTCCTCACTGCGTCCACATTCTGGCCAGCAGAAAGGGGAAGGGACAAAGCAGTGGTCATCCTTTCTCTTCGTGGACTCTTCCCAGAACGCGTACATGGAACATCTCCTTACATGTTTTGGCCATCACTTACTTACGAGGCCCACCTAGCTGGGTGGGCAGGGAGAAATGTGGTCTTTATCCCAGGTACCATTGTACCCAGCTGAATATCAGAAACTTCTATTAATATTCCTAAGAAAAAAGAAAGAAGATGGCCCTGGCTGGTTTGGCTCAGTGGATAGAGCATCAGCCTGTGGACTGAAAGGTCCCAGGTTCGATTCTGGTCAAGGGCACATGCCTGGGTTGTGGGCTCGACCCCCAGTAGGGGCGTGCAGGAGGCAGCTGATCAATGGTTCTTTCTCATCATTGATGTTTCTATCTCTCTTTCCCTCTCCCCCTTCCTCTCTGAAATCAATAAAATATATATTTAAAAAGTTACATTTAATTATTAAAAAGAAAGAAAGAAGATGTATTAGAGAAAACTTTCAGACTCTTCTGCAGGCCACATTTGTGGTCCAGAAGTGTCTTTTTTGTTTCCTTCTTTCCGCTCTCGGCACCTGTTACATCTGGTATATAAATAGCTATTCCATGGACATCTGTTCAAGAATGAATGAGGGGGAAGGGAGCAAAGGGGGAGGGATGGAGGACATCTGTAATAATGTCAACAATTTTTTAAAAAAGAATGAATGAATGAAAGAATAAATGTGGTTTTTCCAGAACCCAGATCCATCGATGGTGTTCTGTTTTCCTAAAGACAATGAAAACAGTACATGGTGATGTTGAACTTTTCACTGACATTCTGGAATCCCCTGGTCCTGGTGGTATTTATTTTCCCTTCTAGAAAGGACCTTGAGATGTTTCAGCGAAGAGCAGTAGGCGACCATAACCAAGGCATCGTCATAGAATGCGCTGTTCTTTCCATGTCTCTGCAGCAGACATTAGATGCTTTCCCCCTATTTAGTGTCCCCTTCACTCTTGGTCAAGTGCAACACCCACTGACCTCTGATTCTCAACGTACTCTAATGAAACAACCAAGCCTCGTTTGTTAGCAGCACAGGGTTAATTGTTCCTTCTAAAGCTTGACCTTCGTACTGCTTCTAATCCCCACACTCTCATATCTACAGATGCTGCATAGCTGATATATTTTAACTTATTTATGCCACTTGCGTGCATAAGCTATTGCTAGCTGTGCTGCTGTGATAGGAAAGTCACAAAAGGAAAGTGACCTCATCTTATAAATTGCTTAGAAAGATCTTTTGACAAATGGTGGTTTAGAGAAACAGTTCAGCACATGTGTCCTTTACTTCTATTGGCCACGTACCAATTGAAAATGTTCCGACAGTTGTTGTTTATTCATTTTTAATTGTCCAAGCTTGAAGCCTACTGACTATATTAGCCTGACTGAAAAAATCAATGTTTAACAAAGAAGTAAGGCATTAACTGTATGAAAGTTAATCATATCAAAAAAACACACATCTGACTTGCCCAGAATAACCATCTCATGTCCTGTGGAGTGACTGGGTTTGGTTTAAATTTCTTATCAAGTTGCTGAAATATTGAAATATTTCAGGGATTTCTGAGGGTTTCAGAACTAAGATAGTGTGTGAATTCTTCCTAAAAAATAATTTCAAGTTGAGAGCAGTTGCCCCTGAGGAAGGACCAGGGAAGCTAGAGTACAGAAATTCTGCTCGTCGGTCTAGGAAAAATTTTATGTCAAGTCCCAGGAAAACTGCCAGAAATTCACATTGCCCTTGATTCCTTTTCCAGATGCTTGTTTTGCTAGAGGGGGGACTTTTTTTTTAATGTCTTCTGATATATATGCATTCTTATTATATTTTAAACACTTAATGACTTCCAAATGTTCTTTTTGCTTATTCGTGGGTACTCAAGACTGAAACGCAGGCCAGAAAGGGACACATTCTTCCTCTGACCTTTCCGCTCCGTGACTGCCACTGGTCACTTCTGAATTGTAAATGATGTACTTTTGAAACTGCGAGCTCCCAGCTGCCCTTACCGGCCTCAAGCCATCATCACGTGGCTCGCAAGCTCCGCGGGATGAGCAGACATGGCGGTACCTGGCACCTTTTCTCATTTTTCTTTGTATGTATGAATATTTCTCATATGAAATTATTCCTGAATTCAAACAAAATTTCTGGTATTAGAAACCAGCCTTTTCAAGTCTGTGTCACTAATCTCAATGTTAACTTCTGCTGACCTTCAACAAACAGACAGTAACATATTTTTCTAGGAATATGGGTTTATTTGGAAACAACAAAGAATTGCAATTTGGGACATGTGGGTCTAATGGCAAATCACCAGCAAATCAGGAGAAACAAAGGGGGGACATGCTCTTTTATGAACGTGGGAGGGGCTCTTGTAAAGGAGGAGTCCGTTGGAGGAAACTGAAAGTTGGAAGCACGGTGACTTTTCACTGGCTGAGTTATGGCCGGCTCCCATAGACTGAGCGGGCACTGAGCAAGGAGGAATCTTTCCTTCCTCCCGCTGAGACAGTGAAGTAGTATCACTTCCTGTGGGAGATACAAGGTACATCTCTTCCTGTTTGGGTCAGTAGTGTGTTGAGTGACACATGCTTCAGAGTTCTCTCTTTTAGCCTCCCAAATCAATTAATTAGGTTTCTGTTTATTAATTTTCACACTTCCAAAAGCTATTCCAATGCTTAACAGCAAATTAAAGTCTTTTCTTTGCTCGCAAAATGTAAAGATACAATACATTAAAGATATAATTGATCAAGAGAATGATGAGACAGACCACAGACTGGGAGAAAATATTTGCAAAAGACACATCTGATAAAGGACTATTATCCAAAACTGTACAAAAAAACTCTTAAAACTCAACAATGGGAAAACAAACCAGATTAAAAAGTGGGCCAAAGACCCTAACAGACACTTCACCAGAGAAGACACACAAATGGCAAATACGCACATGAAAAGATGCTTCACATCAAGGAAATGGAAATTCAAACCACCAAGAGATACCCCTACACGCCTGTTAGAATGGCCCAAATCCAGAACCCTGACACCAAATGCTGGAGAGGATGTGGAGCAATAGGAAGTCTTAGAGCAAAACGATGCAGCCACTGTGGAAGACAGTTTGGCAGTTTCTTACAAAACTAAACATTCTCTTAACATAAAATCCACCAATCATGCTCCTTGGTGTTTACCCAAAGGAGTTGAAAACTTAAATCCACACAAAAACTTTCACACCAATGTTTATTCATTATTGCCAAAACTGGGACACAACCAATATGTCCTTGGATAATAGGTAAATGGATAAATAAACTGTAATATATCGAGACAATGAAATACAATTCAGCACTAAAAAGAAATGTAGGAAAACCATGAAAAACATGGAGAAACCTTAAACACACATTACTAAGTCAGAGAAGCCGATGTGAGAAGGCCACATACTGAATGATCACAACTATGTGACTTTCTGGAAAAGGCAACATTATGGAGACAGTAAAAAGATAAGTAGATGCAGAAACAAATAGGGGAGCAGAGGATTTTTAGAACAATGAAATGATTCTATACCAGTATGATACTATAATGATGGATATATGTTCAAACCCATAGAGGGTACAACATAATTGTTCAAACCCATAGAGGGTACAACATCAAGAGTGAACCCTAATGTAAACTTTTACTTAGGATGATATAATGATTTGTGAATGTATTTTAATAAAATATACCAGTCAATTTTAACAAATAAATGTTATCAGTTTTAACATATATACCACTCTGGTGGTAGATATTAAAAATAGGAGAGGCTATGCATGAGTGGGGGCAAGGGGTAGATAGAAATCTCTGTATCTTCCCCTCAATTTTACTGTGAACCTAAAACTGCTCTAAAAAATAAATTTGACATATGTATGTATGCATGTATGTATTTATACTGGTGCTTAAGGGTTAAGATATTAAAATGATGCCAAACTAAGATTCTTGTTACAACCTTTCTCATCTTCCCATTATAATATCATGAGTTTTTGAAAATTAAGACTCAACCATTTGTGAGAGGAATTTCCACTGACTACAGAGCAAGAGGAGGCTAAACCAAGAAACTTTATCACAAATACTTTATCCTCTTAAAAAGAAGAGCAAAGTTGGTAGGAAGAAATTGATCCCTCAAAGTGTTATTCAATCAAAACCTACAAATCCCAGGAGAAGGCACAAGAGTACAGAGGGCCAGGGAGGCAGAGGTGGCTGGTTACAAAATGGGATGGCTAAATCCGTGGAATAAGGAGCTGCAGATACAGCAGCGTGCGGAAGCGTGCTGACCAGCCCAGCGTGGTCAAGTTTGTAGTTTCTCCATTTATCACAGCTGATTAAAAAAGAATCACAGCCTGTGATTCTTGACAACATTAATTCTCTTCATGGCAGACAACTGGACAATGGGTGAGGGGAAGATCGTGGCTGCTCAGGTGATAAATGTAAATGTCTGCTGGATGCCAGAATTTAGGCAAGGGAGCGTGTATTTGCACTCTCCTGAAACTTGAGACCTATCCTTTTTCAAGAGGATGGCAGGAAAGCAGAGGAAATGTCATCTGTCAGTTAGCCGACTCTGAGACTGGAAGGAACTTCCCTCATTGACATGTATTAGGAAAACGAACACTACCACAACGTAAGACCTACCCAAAATTCTAAGTACAAGGAAACAACGCTATCTGAAGACTCCAAGGAAGAGCATAGACTAGAAGATGCTTTACTATAGGAAAGGAAAACTTTAGAAAATGGCTGTGTCCTTAAAAAAGAAAAAAAAAAATGTGAGGAGATATAGTGACCGCCCCCCCCCCTTGCTCCTCACAAAAAGAAAAAAAATATGACCCAGAAGTTAAGAATGTAAAGAAACTAAAAAAATTCACTTTGGAATTACAAATGCCATTGGACGCAAGAAAGCAAAATTAACTCATTGATAATCATATCGTGTATAGGATGAATGAGTTATTTCAGGGAATCTTCCCCACCTCTCCATGGACTGTGCTCACAGATCAGATTTCCAAAAACACAATTTTCTCACCTTTATTAGCCCTTACTTCACTGTGCTGCCCTGTAATTGCATTTGCTGTCTTTCTCTGTCCCTAGACTTGCGGGCTCCTTCAGGGAAGGACCATGATCTTTGCACTTTTATCCCATAATCTAACCAGTTGGCCCTCATTAAGTGCTTGATGGGTGTATGAAATGAGAGTTCAGTCAGTTTGGCTTTCTTATTGGTTTACATTTTTGTTTTTGTTTTTTCAATCAGCATGCAGAAACCCAGTCTGTCACCAAAGTATCATAGAACATAGGCTAAGGTCTGGAGTGAGGAAATAGAGTTTAAAGGTATGGAATGAAAACAAAACAAATTTTTTTTTAAAATAAGGCTCAAGTAGTAGACAAAGAAACGAAGATGGCATAAAGTAAATAGTAAGTTTTAAAAGTAAACAAACTGTAGAATTAAATGAGGAAAAAAATACTTTCCTAAGGTAATTCTAGAAGTCAACAGATTAGCTAAGAATACTTAAATTGCCTTTTATCATAAGATCAGATTACCTTAATTTCTTTTATTTTCTTCCTTTTATTTTCTGTCCCATTTTCTTCTTAAAAAAAAAAAAAAAAAAAATCTTTACCAAGTGTTGGACTTGCCAATGACATCTATGGGAATCACAGTGCTAGGTATCATAACAGATAAACCCTAAATCTCAGTGGCTTAAAAATGGAAGTTAGCCTTAGCCAGTTTGGCTCAGTGGATTGAGCATCTGCCCTCGGACTGAAGGGTCTCGGATAGGGAAAAATGGGTTTGGTGAATAACTAGTCTGCCCCTGACACGAACTCCAAATTATTCCAACAATAGATCGTCATGATCTAGAGCCGTGGTCGGCAAACTGCGGCTCGCGAGCCACATGCAGCTCTTTGGTCCCCTTGAGTGTGGCTCTTCCACAAAATACCACGGCCTGGGCGAGTCTATTTTGAAAAAAGTGGCGTTAGAAGAAGTTTAAGTTTAAAAAATGTGGCTCTCAAAAGAAATTTCAATCGTTGTACTGTTGGTATTTGGCTCTGCTAATGAGTTTGCCGACCACTGATCTAGAGCACTATAAGTAGCCATCTCCTTACTTTCTTATTTATCCTTGCAATGATCTGATGGACTTGGATATTAACATAGTACATCCAATTTAGTAACCTAAGGTCACGTAGCTCTGAATAACAATGCAAGATTTGTACCCTATTCTGACCCCAAAAGCCCACTGTATTATGCTGTATTTCTTCAATTAAATCATGCTTAAGTGAGATTATAACCTGACTGAATTGTGATTAAACTTAAAAGATCACGTAATTGCCACACACCAGTAGTGTCCATCCTTTGTGATTTTTTCCAGTTGAGTGATGTTTTTCCAGTTGGAATGATGGATTTATGCTAATTCACCTAAACTCGTTCCCATTCTACGTTTAGCACAGATCTGAAGGGATCACTGCAGCCCCTGGTATAGGACAGGAGTGATACACATTGTCTCATCATTTAGGTCTCATTAGTGCTAACAGACTACCACCAATTTGCATTTCCAGAGTGAACATAGGCATAGCTCACACTTTAAAAATACATTTTCAATGTAGTTTCATTTTATTTTCACAACCCTTTGAAAAGTAGACATCCAATAAATCCACTTACAAATTAGTAGTATTAGCTGTTACTTTGTGTAAGCATTACACATATATCTACACATTATATATCCTATATAATAAAAGCCTAATATGCAAATTGTCCTCTTGACTGGGAATTTAACCAGGGGGCGGGGCCAACAGTGGCACGGGGAAGGGAGGCCCCCTGGCTGGCGGCGGCAGGCAGCCAGGGCAAGGGAGGTGCCCCGACCGGCAGCCAGCAGCTGCTAGGGACCCTATCTGTGCACAAATTTTGTGCACTGGGCCTCTAGTATAGATATAAATGATAAAGTAATATATGTGTATATATAACTTCATTTAATTCTCAATATCATTTAATGAGTGAAGTGTTTTTATTACCAGTATTTTATTGATGTGGAAACCAAAGAACAGGTTAAGCAATTTAACTGAAGCACCAGAGATGAACAGTAAAGAAAATAAATCAGGGCAGGCTACTAGTGAGAGTCGCCTGTAATTTTCTCAAAGTTGGCCAGGCTGGTATTGCACTGTGCAGTGGTTAGAGCATCATCCCATGCACCTTGGGGTCAGGGCACATATCCAGGTTTTGGGTTAGATCCCCTGACAGAGTGTGTATAGGAGGCAACCGATTGGTGTTTTTCTCTCTCTAGAATCAGTGGGGGAAAAACATATCCTTGGGTAATCATTAAAAAAATAAATTTTCACAAAGTTCAAGATCATAGGTTCTATTTATTCTTTGTTTTGCCATTATCCTTGTCATATATTATTCCTCAAAATACTTATCACTTGGGGCTCTCATGACATTTTCTATTTTTTTTAAATACATTTTATTGTTTACAGAGAGGAAGGGAGAAGGATAGAGAGTTAGAAACATCGATGAGAAACATGAGAGAGAAACATCGATCAGCCGCCTCCTGCACACCCCCTACTAGGGATGTGCCCACAACCAAGGTACATGCCCTTGACCGGAATCAAACCTGGGACCCTAGAGTCCGAAGGCCGATGCTCTAGCCACTGAGCCAAACCGGTTAGGGTGACATTCTCTATTTTTGCTACTTGGCAACTTCATTCATTACACCTTTATTCCATGAACATATTGATTTGAGTATGTAAAACCTAACAGCTCCTACTATTTCACTAAAAAGTGCCTTGCTATTGAAAGCATGAAGCAAAAAAAAAAACAAAAACAAAAAACCCCACCTGTTTCCTAAGGTAAATCCACAAGTTATGGAGAGGAATCCTTCACTTCCTCTTAAAAAACAAAAAGGCATACATTCCATACTTTCACATATTTGAGATATTAAAGGCACATCAATTTCCGTTCTAAGAAAGATTTAACTTAATATCTTCTGTCAAATTTTTGGTGCCTAACACAAAACTGGAGACAACTTTAAAAAATAAGAAAAAGAAAGCTCTTGAAATATTAGTCATTTTAAGTGACTCACTCTCTAAAAGAAATTATTTGGGGGGGGGGGGTGTCAAAGAAAGGTGACTTTACTATCTCCGAAATTAAACCCAGGTCAATTTGTCCATCCATTCAGTCTACTATGAACGGGCTGAGGTGGAAACTTGGGGGGAAATAATAAAACTCTGAAATTGAACTGGTCACTGGAAACGCTCCTCCTGGTTTACACTTGACTATCTAAACGCCAGCTGGAACTCAAGGCAAAATGTAATTGGTGCACGTCTTGCGGCACAGTGCATCCATCAACCAAAGCGCTGGAAGAGGGAGGAACCGTTTCGCGTCTGCCCCTGACAAATGCAATCCTCTGCAGAGCTTGAGGCTGAAATCTTTGGAGGCTCCTTCGTCCAATTCGCCTAAAGCGGGCCCCTCGTAGGTGTTCAGTAAAGGTGCGTTAGGAAGACCAGTGAGGCCCAGGTAGAAGGCACTCAGGGGTAGGAGGAGAGTTTCGGGTTCTCCCACTTCCAACTACAGACTCTCAGTGACGCTTGCGACTGGTTTCGCAGGTCACCCGAGCACTCCTCTGGTCGGAGCTCTGACGCCGTCCGGGGGAGAAGGGGCAGAGCCCTGTCACCCTGTGAATGCAGTGCTTTGAACTTCCCCAAGTTGACTGGGTGGAGGCACTGCCGGTTTAGGTTGGCAGGTTTGCACCTGCAATTTCCGCCCCTTCTCTTTCCCCCTCTTCCTGCGTCTTGGTCCGGTCCTAGCCCGGCCAGAGGCCACCCCACCCCACCGCACCCCACCCCGCGACGGCTGGGGTCGGCAGGGGCCCTGGGAACGACCACGTGCCTCAAACCTGGTTTCCAGGGCGGAAATAGGCAATGATCGGTAGGTTTTTAAATCACTGGACATGAGGTCTTCCAGCGAAAGCTTTATTTGGGTATTAAAATCTAACCGACGAGAAATGAGTCAGTCCGTGGGGCCTCGATGATCACCCCAAACCCTCCGTCAAGAAAGCGGTCTTCGCCGCTCGCCAGGAGCGGGCTTTCCGAGAGGGGCGGCGTCGGCTCCCCGGCTCACCTCCCGGCCCCTCCGCCCCCCGGGCCCAGCTCACCCCCACTTCGCGCCCACCCATTGTCCCCTCGCAGCTGTCCCTGCGCGCGGATCCCGAGCTCCCGATTGGAAAGCCTTCCCGTCACTCAGCCCACAGCCCGGGGCCGGACGCCACACTCCCTCTTCCCAGCCTTAAATGGTCTGACACCGAGTTCCGGGAGCAGCAGGTAGAGGCGCGCGGCGGAAGGGAGGAAGGGCGCGGCCGCGCGCCCAGGTCGGTCCGCCCGGCGCGGGGAGGGGCGCGGGCAGCAGCGGGCCGGGGGAGGGGGAGGGGGGGAGCCTGCCACATGGCCCCTCCCTCCCTGGACAGGACCGCACCCTGGCACACACCCCCCTCCCCAAGTCCCGATCATAATGCCCAGCTGCGGAGCCACTCGTTATCCAACCCCCGGGGGACGTCCTGGGGGTCAGTTACCGTCGCGAAGCACCGAGGGCTGGGCGGGCCAGGCCGTGGGGAGGGGGGGGGGGGGGGGGTGCGAAAGGTCCCGGATGTTGCTGAACCAGAGCCCCTTCTAGAGGGAGTGACTGGCGCAGGCGCAGGCCGGCCCGGGAAGCTGGGGTGGGGGTGGGGAGACGTTTCCTTCTCGCAGGTTGAGACTCAGCGAGCCGGCGGAGGCTGCTGGGGCTCGAGGGGAAGACGAATTCGGGGGGAAGAGGTGGGGCAGGGGGGGAAGGCGTGCCCTGCCCCGGCGCACTTGGGGCTGGAGAAGTCGGAGGCTGAGCAGGGTGGAAGGAGCGCTGGAAGCGGGCGCGGACCCGTGCTCCTCGGCTCGCCCTCTAGCGCGGGGAGCGGCGGTTGCGCTGGGCCCCCAGAACTGTGGGCACCAATCAACGGTTGCCATAGCAGCGTTTGACGTCATCGTGCGTGTGGTGCCCCTGCTGCCGGGGCTGGTGATTGGAGGAAACCCCGTGTCTGCGGAGCGGCTGTAGCCTGTGAGCAGCGAGATCTAGGGACAGAGTCTCAGCCTCGCCGCGCTGCCGCCCAGAGACTGCTGAGTCCCCGTCCGCCCGTCCGCCGCCACCCACTCCGGCCACAGGTAAGGGACCGGCCGCCGTGCCCTCGCCCCACGCCTCGGGTCCCAGGCCATCTGCGGAGAGCGCGGGGACCCGCCCCGCTCCACATCCCCTCGGCCCCGCTCGCCCGGAGGCAGCGGCGCTGGGCTGAGGCGGAGTCTCCAGGCGGAGACGGGCGGCGGCTTTCCTTCCGCTGGACTCGGGCGGGCGGCGAGCGGCTGCCTCGGGCTACTCGCTTCCGGATCGGCGCCTCGGCCCCGATCGGCGCCCGTTCCTGGGTCCCTCCCGGGGGTGGGGGCTGGGAAAGGCGCCTACACGCGAGGTCCCCGGGGACCTGCCCGGCCGCTGCTCCCGGGGTGGCGGAGGCACCCCCAGCCGCGACCCGTTCCCCCCGCCGCCCTGGGCCTCCGGAGTCCCTTCCCCCTCGCGCCCGCTCCCCCTTCCGCCCGGGGCGCAGCGTGTTGCAGCGGCGCAGGTGAGGCCGCCCCCTCCCCGGCCTCTCCCGCCCTTGCCCCCCGCCCGCTCCTCGGCGCAGCCTCTGCGCCCCGCGCTGCGGCGGCGGCACCCCGCCCTCCCCCACCCGGGCGGCGGCTGGGCCGGGCCTGGGGACCGGGTCCCGAGCTGGGGGCGCCCGCCAGGTAGACGAGGTGAGGCCGCGCTTCGCGCGGGGCCGAGCGGGCCCCGGCTGGGGCTCGCCTGACACCTAGAGCCGAATTTCCTGGGTTCCGAGGGGGGGGCCCTCGAATATTCCGGGGTGGGGGATGGGACTGGCCCTTTCTTCTGGTGGATGGGGGCTCGGAGGCCAGGTAGCGGGGGAGAGGATGGGCAGGACGGCGGGCGGCCCTCCTCGCTCGCCTACCGGGCCTCGGGCGGGCTGGCGCTGGCGGGTGCCCTGCTCTGCGGGGCGGGGAAGCCGGAGCGTAACAGCCGGCGGCGGCCGGGCCCGCCTGGGTGTGGCTCCCGCCCCCTCCCCCACCGGCCGCAGCTGTCGGGCCCCACCGACCGGAGCCCCGCGGTGTCGGGTGGCGCGGGGGACGCCGGTGGGAGAGTGGGGTGTGTCCGGGGCCGGCGGGCCGCGGTCCTGCCGCTGCGGGCGGCGTCGGCCTTGTGGCCTCTGCCCCCGGGGTGGGCGGCGGCTCCCCGGTACCCGGGCGCGGGCGAGGGCGAGGGCGCGGGCGCGGGCGCCGCTCCTCCCTCCTGCTCCGCTGGGGGAAATTAACACTCGGCAGTAGGTTGGGCTCCTTGACACAGATCCGCCATGACAAAGGGAGAGTCGGGGACTTGAGCGGAGGCACCAGCTTGGGCGGAGCCACGGAGGGGGAGGTTGCGGAGAGCGCGGACCCACGGGGCTGCGCTGTAAAGCCACGGCCCGCCGGTTTTCCGTTCACCCCACTGGACGTTTTGCGTCGGTTAAGGGTTAAATGGGGGCGGCGAGGCGTCGGAGCACTAGTGATTCTGGGAGCAGCCCAGCCCACTTGCCCTGGTATCCGAGCGGCTGGGGAGAGACACCTCCAGACGGGCTTTAGGTAATCTTTCGTTAGAAGCAGCAGCAGTCTGAGAGCGTTTTTGAGTTCCTAGCGGGGGGAATTCGTGATTTCGAGAAACGTGGGTGGGGGTGAAGGGGTTATGCGATCACAAATTTTAAATAGTCTTCAAATTGAACCACTATACCTTGCATCCAAGCCGATTACTTGTATGAATACTGGGGACCTGTTCCCTATTTTATTTAATTTTTTAAGTATTGTAGGATTTTCCTGGGAAGATAAAAAAACGGTATTGGGGAGTCAGTTCCCATAGTGAGTGACAGTGGCTTTTAATAATTGTACTTCAGACTGTACAATTTTATTTAAAATAATTTCTTCTGTGGGATCACTGTGTTTTAGTATCTTTTTGTGTTGTTTTGGCACTTTCCAAAAGGACTTCTTTAAGGAAAAGTGTAACGAGTGTAAATGGAAAAGTCTAGGGAGCTTTAAAATGAGAAAGAATTAGGTGGGAAGTCGGGTGGGAAGTCGTGGTAAGGGCAGCTTAAGTGATTATTAATTTTGACTACTAGAAACAGAATGAAGTAATTCTGTATTTAAACTGGAACAATGACATCAGAAGCCCTGGTCACCCTGGAAGCACTTAATATGTAAATTTTAGTGTTCACAGTAAGAGTGGAAGTTTGAGGACTCGTGGGTATATATATTTTTTTAAGCATATATGCATATAACAAGGTACAGCTAAATGAGACTTTAGGATCAGTTATTGATTGTTTTGTATTTAAAATATATTAAGACAAGCAACTTGGTCATTTCTTCCAGAAAATTGTCATTCTGAGATTAGCTATTCTGAGGTAGGAGTAATACCAACTAAAATTTAAACTTAAAACCTCCTGAAAAGAAATTAGTATTATGAAAGTAAAAAGACATGAATTACACATTAAACTGATAAGTAGGAGAAATATATTGTTCTTCATAGGCAGTGTTTTCACTAAAGAAAAGCTGCTAAATTTTTGATCACTTAGTGATATTGGAGACTGGGGTTGAAATTTTGGCCAAGATAAGGGTTGGTTTTTAAGGTGGCCTCTGTGGTTTGACCTTATGTGGAATTAGGATCTTCTGAACAAAAATACGGTAATTTTAATTTTGCTGAACTGATGTTAATGGCTTTAAATTTCCCTTTGTGTGACATTTTTTATTTTTCTATTCTGATCAGTATGTGTGGTGTGGGTGTCTGCATTAAATTCCTCCAGTGTAGAATCTTTCCATAGGCAATTAATCTTCCATAGTCAGTTAAATTTGAGGTGTTAAGAACAGATTATTTTTTAAAACAAAAGGTATAATTTTGATGGAAAAAATATCTAAATGCTTCTCTCTCTCTCTCTCTCTTTTTTTTTTTTCTGCAGAACATCCAGTCATGGATAAAAATGAGCTGGTGCAGAAGGCCAAACTGGCCGAGCAGGCTGAGCGATATGATGACATGGCAGCCTGCATGAAGTCTGTAACTGAGCAAGGAGCTGAATTATCCAATGAGGAGAGGAATCTTCTCTCAGTTGCTTATAAAAATGTTGTAGGAGCCCGTAGGTCATCTTGGAGGGTCGTCTCAAGTATTGAGCAAAAGACAGAAGGTGCTGAGAAAAAACAGCAGATGGCTCGAGAATACAGAGAAAAAATTGAGACCGAGCTAAGAGATATCTGCAATGATGTACTGGTGAGAATCAAACATTCACTCTAGCCTCACTGTACTATAGGGTTCCTATCAATTATGACACTGTTAATTTTTTTCTTTTAAAAATGGAGTGTTCTAAATTTGAAGTCTTCAGAGTGTCACACTAAAAGATGTTAAAACAAGTGTAGTTAAGTTTGCATAAAATAAATGCAATAATTTCAGTCCCTCCAGAGAGACTATAAAATAGACTGTGGTAGTGTTTTTTTCACTAATTGAGAAGTTTACTAGTATTACCATTTCAGTTATGGTTGGAATATTTGTAGTATTTCTAGAGCTAATTTTAAAAAATGTACATGTGGACATAATAGCTTTACATATCTTGGTGTTTTTTTAATTCTCACCAGAGGATATGTTTTTTTTTTTTTTTAGAGAGGGGAACATGTATGTGGTAGAGAAACATGGATTGGTTGCCTCCTGTACATGCCCCCACTGGGGATTGAACTCCAAACCTAGGTATGTGCCCTGACCAGAAATTGAACCCACAACCTTTGGCTGTATGGGATGATGCTCTAACCAACTGAGCCACTTGGCCAGGGCTACATATCTTGTTTTTATATAAAAGAGATGTAATAGTAGACTCAGTGTAGACATATTACCTACGCTTCCCTGGGTTGGCCACCATAATGTTAATATGAGTCAGCCATGCAGAAAACACTAGCTTCAGTTCGTTTTGCCTCTTGCTGAATTTGTGTTGGAATTCAACTTTGAACACTGACAACCACAATAAAAAGTTAAAGTGGTTTTACTAAATGATTACCCTTCTATAGCAGGACTTTAGGTTACACATTGGCTCTCAGTATGGTAGGGCTCTGGTATATAGAGAGATGTCGGATCTCAATTTCTCGGGACAGGTTACTGAATCTGGGACTCAGTATGGAAATCCAGATGCAGTACTTACTATTTGTATCTTATTCATGGAAGAACTACTATAATGAACACTAGGCTTTTGTTAAAGTTGTGATGGTATTATGATTTTACACTAGTCTTTAGTTGCTAATGGAATAGCTTCACTTCCTAAATTAGGAGTACTTTTCTCAAATGGTCTTTTTAAAGAACAATATTTTTTATCTTAATTAACATGGGCTCATGTGGTATCTGCCTTGGGTGCATTTTTTTTATTGCTTTTATTTGAAATCTTTACATTGATAGCTGTCATTTCTGAGATGAGAAAATTCCATGATTTATCAAGGCTAAATGACAATGCCTTTCTTATGATTGATTTATCTTATTGCAAAGGTAATAATATTTAAAATTTAATAATAATCATGGTTTTCTATAATAAAAAATGTGTTGGGCATTCTCTCCCTTGCTCTCTTTACTACTAACTAGTTAGTACCTGTGTACATGTTACTGAATTTTGTTCATTCTGGTGGTTTTCTTCCGATTATTACATCTGCTAGATTAAGTCATTTTTATTTTGGTTTCAAAGGGTTTGTTACAAGTTATAATTTCCCTTAAACAAGTCAATTTAGGATTAAAGGGGGATGTGGTAACATTTACCTTCTAACAAGCTTATTTGCTATCCCAGGTACCTAGGTATTTGCATATTTTCCACACTGAAAGTATAAAAGCTCTTGTCAGTGTGAGGATATTCCTAGGAAAAGCCTGTAGCAGTTTTAATTATGTTTTCCTTTAGTTTCCTTATCAAGAAAAGTATTGCATAGGATCAGTGGGTGAGAATAAGACAATTTCTAATTAGCTCTTTGTTGATAAGGTTAAGAAGGTTTGGTACTAGTCACTACCCTTATTCTTCAGAATAGCACTGACTTCTCCCCAAATTTAACTGAAATTTGCGCTTTGAAAGTTTAGATAAAGGAAATTTTAATTCCTTTACCATACAAAAGGCTCTGAAAATGCTAAACAAGCTTTTGCTTCCAGCCCTGGTCTTTTCGTGACAAAAACCCTTTAAGCGATCTTTGTATAGCTCTTGCCTCCTCACCTATAGTAGAGACACTCAAACTTTTAAGTAAATGAGCAAAAGGGCTTCTTTTGGAAAAGAGGGTAGTAGAACTAGGTCAGCAGCACTGCTAATTTTTCAACTTGGGAAAATTTGATATTTACAGATAATGTGGGTTTTTACAAGCAGACTTCTTGACAGGTAATGTTGACTCTGGAAACATCTTACATAAAATTCTTGCCCCCTTTCTAGTAAAATAAAATATAGCAGAACCAATATTTCTCCCAGAAAAAAACCATCTTTGAACTGATGAACTTGATGTTTAGTAAAAATGTGCTTTAATTATATACTGCATGCCCCCTTCCTGGGGATTGAGCCCAAAACCCCGGCATGTGCCCTAACCAGGAATGCAATTGGCAACCTTTTGGTGCACAGAACAGTGCTCAACCAACTGAGCCACGCGGGCCAGGGCTGCTTTAATTATATTTTAAAATCTTACATCTAATCAATTATTGTATTACTCACTTTTTCTGAACTTATTTATTTATATATGAGAAAAATAAGCAGGTAAATCCTCTTTCAGAATTAATGTTGTTGGCTGATAGTGTCAGTGATGAACCAGAGTTCATTGTACTGTTGAGCACCTAGCTAAGAAAATATCCTCTTTCTTCCCATAAAAAGGAGCTAATCTCCAGAGTTTTAAGTTTTTCTGAAATGAAGAGCTCTTTAGTCCGTTATTAATGGTTACTACCATTCTGTTCATGTGCATTTGTCAAGTGTTTAATATACTAAGCAGACAAAGTAGGAACTATGTTACTTTGTACAAGAGTTGAAGAACATTACTGGGAGAAATAGTCACTGACATATTCTTCCAACATGGACTTCTCTTCATGTAAAAGAACTTGGGGTTCTTCTTTTGCATTGTTAATTTGAAATTGCATTATGTGAACTAGTGCAATCTGCCTTTCCTGCCAGATCATAGACCGATTGGGGGGGGGGGTCTTGGTAGTAGGGGAGGAACTTAACACTAGTGATCCTTAATAGCTTTTCTGCATAAATCCACAAAAAGAAGCCAAAGTTTGGGTAGTTTTGTCTTGACTGATGAGATGAAAAACAAAATGAGGAAAGACATATTAGGAAACCTGATTCACAAAGAAGAATTTAGTGGTGTAAAAAGAGTTCCATATTTTGAGTCAGACAAATCTTTTACCATGTAATAGCTTCTTGGCCTAAGTAAATCCCTCAGTCCTCTGAGAAAACTGAACTCAATTAAATGCAACTAATTTCCCCCCTCCCCCCAATAGGATTGTTGTGAAGAATAATAATCAGGTAAAGAAAGCCCTTGACTACCTTCTTGGCCCTGTTTATCTCAGGTTGGGGATTTTGTTTAAAAGCAATGACAGCAATATGAGCCTGCCTATAATAGTATAGGGGTCTCTTAACTCAAATCCAAGATCGAAGAAGCCTTAAAAACTTTCTGGGGCAGAGGGTTCATTACTGGCCAACAAGTTTTCAAAATTTCATTTAAAAATTAAAACCAGTATAAGGCAAAGAATGGTTTCCGGAGATCTCCTTTCTAGGAGGTGAAGCAGTAAAATAGTCTGATATTTTAATATTCAGCAACAATAGTTGAGTAATAGTAATGGTGATTCCCATTTTATCATGCTTCTCTGCATTTTTATTTGCCCAGGCCGTTTTAAGATGTTGCTGGACACTTGTTTTTACCTCCAGCCCACAGAACTACCATTAAGCAGGAGCAAGCTAGGGAACCAGGCAGCTTTTGGGTCCTTCCTAGTCTGGATATATTAAAATGTGTCTTGGACTTTAAAAACTACTGTATGGAGTTGTAAGCCAAAAATCATTAGGCAGCTCATTTGTTGGATTAAGGGCTTCTCAAAAGAATGCTGTAGTGTTAGACTTGCTTTATGACTAAAGCATTTTCACAGTAATTACTAAGTATTCCACTGGTGTGTTTTGTACAGTTGAGAAGTCTGAGGTATAGGAAGTGGAAATGAAAGAAAATAAAGGAATGAGAATGGAAAGGTAGATGTTTGCTATTGGTGGGAAGGGGAAGAAGAACCAACAAGTTGGTTATCCTTTTTTTCAGTATAACAATTTATAATAATAAAAGCGTAATATGCTAATTAGACCAGATGACCTTCCGGCTGCAAGGGAAGCCCGGGTCCCGCGGTGTCAGAGGGAAGCTGATGCCAGCAGCCGGGGGAAAGAAGGCCTACTCTTGCAGGAATTTCGTGCATCAGGCCTCTAGTACTTAACACGTTAAGCACCATGTCAGTCACCGGTGACTGACTATACTCTCCTTCTGGAAGACAAAACAGGCTGGGCGCTTAATGTGTTAAATAAGAATGTGTTCTTCCGACCTGTTCTAGCAAGAAGTGCAGATGCCCTGGAAATGTTTGGTGATTATTAGATGAGCTGTGAAGATAGTTAAAAGTGAACTAGGAGGAAGAGTTAAAGGATTAGAAATTGGAATTAGAGTGAAAAACTTGACTAATGACTCAAGTATATAAAGAACAAGGACACTTTTGAAATAATGATTCAACTTTTAATCTACCCAAAAAAGAGAAAGACATTGTAAGCCCATTTTTAAAGACCTGTTCTTTGAATATATATATATAGATAGATAGTTTGAAAATAATTTGCTAAGCCACCCCATAAGTATGTCTTTTCGTAAAATTTTCTAAAAGGCCATTTGAGTTTGCATGGTGGAGTGAGAACTTGTATACTTAATAAGTAGTCAGTTCAAAATCCTAGAAATGTGTAGTTTATTCTAATCCTTTAGTTGTTTGTCCAACCCAAGTAATTTGTGTGTGATTCTCCTTTTTAAAAATGTATTCTTTGTAAAGCATTCAACTTATAGCATTTAAGTAACAGCATTTAATGTTGTTATAGCCTGTATAATGGCATAGTTTTGGAAACAAATCATCAGACTTAAATAAGGATGTTACTGTTAATAGAAGCTGGAGGGGGTTATAGAGAGTAGCTGGGAAATCTATCCTCAAGCATTAGCCCAAGTAATGGTCATCAGTGTTTACCTAGGAATGAAGAAACTAGTGTAAGCCAGGCTCTCAAATGAAATTTTGTTATTTCAACAAATTAAGTGAAGGTTTTATAAAAGATATACTGCATTTTGTTGTTACTTGGAATTTGGGTTTTAACCTATGAAAGACTTAGGGTTGTTGTTTTTTTAACGCATGAATATAATACCGATTTTCAAATCTGATAAGTGGTCCTAGCACATAAAGTGCCCAGTATAGGAGGTAGTTCTGCGTTTATAATATGGAATTAAATGTTATTGGGGTACTGAGATAAATTTGATCACATGTTTTTTATTTCAAAATAGGTGTTCTTTTGCACATTTAATATTGAAGTGTGTGTGTGTGAAATAAGTTTTTTAAAAGTCAAAATGTGTTTTCTGATCGGTAAGTTAAAAAACTTGTCCATTAAAATTCTAATGTCTTAGAATGTTGTTTTCTGTTCTTTGCTTTGCTTTGCTTTTCTAGAATTCCTGAGATCCTTATTGTGGTTTCTCATTGGTTCCCATTATGCCGGTTTTACATTGCGAATAAATACTGCTCTTCAGAGGATTTAGAACTGCTGTCAATTTCAGTATGCTGAAAGCCTGGGTTCATCTTCCTTTTGAAAATACTTGTCCTTTCTAACTACCTAATTTTAGCACATTTTCTAGACTTAATTAAAATGACATCTTGGACTCAACTTGGACTTCATTTTCTGATTGCAAGTTATTGCTGTATTGACTAGATCATTGGTTCTCAACTTTTTACATTCATGTTGATAACTCCTGTGTATGATAGACTCCCATGGGCAGTACCAGGATTATTTGTCATTCCCATTGTGGTAGTAGTACTTCTAAACCCTTACTTTCCCACTCAAAAGCATATTGGTAAGAAAGTAATATTGTCAGGATAAATATGATCTAATTTATTGGACAAAAGCTACATTATAAGTCTTTTACTGCTTCTGGTTGTTCATTCACTCAGACTTGATATGCTCTATGCTGCATACAGGTCTTAATTCTTATCTTTCATTAAATAACTGCTTTCCTATCTGCTCAGTCTTCTCCCAAATTCCCTACAGACAAAGCCTTTGGCTCTAGTTTTGTGTTCTCAATGTCCACACAAGCCATAGCTAATTCCCATCTTTATGGCATGAGGGTTTCTGCTTTATTACTCTTAGAACTTACTTTAATCTTTATGTCTTAAGTTGTTTTCAACTGTAGAGGATGGCTTCATTCTCCTCGAAAACAGGATCATTAACATTTGATATTGAATTTGTAAAGTACACTGAAGGAATAGGATATGCTTAATATTTTTTAGGTAGTACAAATTTGAATTAGGCTTGGGAGGAATAGTGTGTTTAGCCATCATATCTCAATAGTTCCTATTGTACTAGGTACATTTCTGTGCAACGGTCAATTTCCATTTGTTCTTAGTGAATAATTCCCTGAAATGATGAACAGCTGATACCTTTGTGAAAATTGCTGTACAGTAGCAGTTGTCATTGATTTATTAGATTTGCATTTTCTGTTAAGGTATAATGTGATGTAAGTTGTAACATGCTATAAATAGTCATATCTTGGCAGAGTCCACTAATTTCTTGCTATTGACATTCTTTTGCTATAGTGTGGATTTTGGAGGCAGCAAAGCATGGCTGAGAATAGCTGGTTTATCAGTATGATCCTATATGGCATGGGCAGTGTTTGTTTACATTGGACTAGATTGCTAAAGCTTTCCACATATAAGCATTTGTGAGTTTCTTTGACAGAATTGGTTGTGAGCCTTCTTCCCTCCACCCCCAAATAAAAATATACTTACAGTGGTATTAGCATAGGTAGGATGGCAAGGTAATATAAGTACATTCACTCAGTGTGCTCAATTTTTTATATACTTGAATGCTATTTACCTGAATTATTAATTGACTTGGACATAATTAGAAAAGTTAGAAACATTTTTTTAGTGGAGGTTAATTTCCATCTTGCAAACAAGTTTTGGGATCTAGGAGTTTTTTAAATTAGCAATATTACCAGGGAGAACCCAGTGATGAGTTGAATGTTTCTCATCTCAGCGATTACAAATGTTTTCTGAGAAAGACCTATTTCTCTTGTTGATCCAAGATTTATGAACTGTCAGCTCAAATTTTTGCCAAAGGTGTAGAAGGGACCTACTTGGCCACATTCATCCCAGGGACACTTGATGAAAATCCTATCCAAAACACATTATTATATTTATTTATTTTTATTATTTTTAAAAAATATGTTTTATTGATTTTTTTAGAGAGGAAGGGGGAGAGATAGAAACATCAATGAGAAAGAAACATCACTTGGCAGCCTTTTGCACACCCCATACTGGGAATCCAGCCTGCATCCTGGGCATGTGCCCTGACTGGGAATCAAACCAGTAAGACCTCTTGGTTCATGGGTCAACACTTAACCCCTGAGCACACCAGCTGGGCCAAAACACATTACTTTTTAAAGTTGACAGTTGAGGACAGTATTATATATGAAGGATGTAGTATGCTTAGAACAGGCAAGTTCTCAATTCAGTAAATTATTGAATATTTTACTACCATGTTTGGAAATATAACATCCCAAAGTGATCATGCTTTTTGTTAAGAGTAGTGACTTTTCCTTCCAGTTTCACCTTTGGTGGTTTTCATCTGATTAAAAGGGGATTATCATCAGACTGTTAATTGTGTCACAGGGATACGACTAAATAAAAGAAACTAGAGTGTGTAGTACTGCTTTAGAGGGTGATAAGACCTACCACAGGCTATGGAGACATTTTGGGTTTGAAATTTTAATTCATTTTATGACTTTGGACAAGTTATTGCATCTTCCACTTCAAAATGCAAATGATTTAGGATGTTTTGAGCATTATTGAGTTAACACACTCCTGGTGATATTAAGTAGTAAATATAATGCTTTCCTTTTATACCTTTGCAGTATCACTTCAGTGTAACTTATTTATTAATTTTGATATTTAAGAATTTTAATAAACTGCTTAAATCTGTACTTTTAACATTTATTGATCACCTATCTTATGGGCCCTGTGCTGTAAAAAGTAAATAAAATAAATATTTTTCAAAAAAAAATCCTTTAAAAACATCTTCACAACCTAGAAAGGAAAATAGGCATGTACACAAATAATATCCTATATATTAAGGAGCTAATATGCTCATTAGACCTGATGGTGGAAAGACCTGCCTGAATGGGCAGGGGGCAGGGCCAGTGAGCCTATGACACCAGACCAGCCATGGTGGTCCCCGCGCGCCCCCCACTCCGCAGAGGTGGCGGGAGAGGCAGCGGTGCTGGCCCAGTCCTGGTCCTGGCACCACGCCTTCCGCAGAGGCAGCTGCAGGGGAGTGGGCCTAAGCTGTAGTCGGATATCCCCCGAGGGCTCCCGGGCTGCCAGAGGGATGTCTGACTGCCAGCTTAGGCCCGATCCCCCAGGATCGAGCCTAAGCTGGCAGGTAAACATCCCCCAAGGGGTCCAAGACTGCAAGAGGGCACAGGCCGGACTGAGGGTTACTCCCCGCCCAACTGAGTGCACAAATTTTCGTGCACCGGGCCTCTAGTAACAGAATAAGAGGGAAAGTACTACTACATGTTGGTCGAATATGGATGAGCTGGTCTTCAACCTTTTTTTAAAAAACGGCTGATAAAATCTAGTTCCATTAGGGGAGTTTATACATAATATACAATGTGCAAGTTACAAAACTATCAAGAATGATGTTTCGAACAAACAAACAAAAAAAAATGCTAACACCAGAGAGCAAATGAGAATTATAATGAAATTTTAGACTGGCTTTAACAAATTCCTTAAACACCAGGGATAATATATCTTGGCTTTATCATATTTCTTGTTTGATTTTTTAAAAAGTTAAATGATGAAGATCTGCCATCTGTTATTAGTGGGAAATGCAGTCGTTAAGTGATTGGTCAGTCTTTTATGATTTCATCTATGAAGTTAAGCAGCACTGTTTCTTCATATCTATATGATCTTATCACTCAGAGAATACTTAAATACTTTACTTTCTTATGCAAACATTGCACAAGAAGGTGAGTTTGGAGTCAAAATGTCTGCTAATACCCACTAAATTAGTTCTTTACATCATCTGAGTTTCAGCAATTTTGATGGAGCATTTTTCTAATTGGTTGAAAGCAAAGGATGGTTACAGTTGAAGGAAAGGAAGCCATTCTAGCCACAAGTGGGGAGTAAGAGACTAATTTCCAAATTGGTGGGCCCCTACTGCAACAAAAATACTAGTTTGCATTTGTTTTAGAATTTTAAGAAATCTAAGAAAAATAAAAGGCCCAGTGGCTTTACAAAATAAAGTGGAAGTTCTGGGAAGTTTCTCTTTGTGCACAAGGGAATTGTGCAATAGAATTGGAATTAAATTTCCTATTTAGGATGCTATTAAAAATGCCATCTGTGGGGCAGTTTTTGAGTTTCTTACTTGGATAATAAAATAAGTTGAGGGTTGAACTTTATAGAATCGTTGAATTTTAGGTTTAAAAGAGCATCCAGCCTAGCTTTTTCATTTTTATAGGTCAGGAAACTGAAGCTCAGAGATTCAGTGATTTCCATTAGATCATGCTGTAAGCCTAATAATTTCTGTCCCTATGGTAGTAATCACTTGGTTATAAATTAAAACAAGGTATTTACTCTGCTATGATGTATGGGTTTTAGGAGTGATGGATTGGGGGCTGTCAGAATAACTGGACTTTAATTAAAAGGCATGACACAGTTTTAGACTATATTTTAGGGTTCTTGAATGAAAACAAGATTTACATTTGAGGCCCCTTGTATTTCTTGCCAACTTTTAACCACCAGCATTTTTTATGCATGGTTTGTATGAAAGAAGATCGGTTTCCTAACTACTTACTCTTCATCTGTTGTGTTCATGGAAGAGGAGCCATGATAGTACAATCTAAAACAGGAATGGGTTATGGAGGCTTTGGTCTTTCCAACTCATATTTGGTGAGGTCAAATTATAGGAGACTGTTACCTCAGCCATATTTTTAAATTTTGGCAGTCCATAAATGTCTCATTAGTGGTTGATTGCTTTGATATTCCAGGGCTATTAACTATTGCTCATGATATTTTATGTATATTTATCTTTGTGAAAATTAAATTTAACACTACTTTTCATTTTGAAATAATTTAAATTTTTTTAAATGGAGGTTAATGAATTAATTTATAAAATAAGCTATATAACCTATGGAATTTATTCACAAATTATACCACTTTAATATGGTTCAGAATTCAATCCAGAATCACACTTTGCATTTCATTGCCCTATCTCCTTGCTCTCTTTTATTCTGGATCAATTTTTCAGTCTTTGCCATTCACGATTTTGATACTTTTTAAAACGGTACTGGCCAGTTATTTTGTAGAATGTCCCTAAATGTATGGCGATTCTTCATAATTAAAGCCATGATTTTGATACTTTTTAAAACTGTACTGGCCAGTTATTTTGTAGAATGTCCCTAAATGTATGGCAGTTCTTCATAATTAAATTCAGATGGTACATAGTGGGGAAGAATTCCTGGAAATGATATTGGGCCCTCCTTAGTGCATCATATTAGGAGACACATGATATATTCTTGTTACTTAACCATTTAGATAGGACATTAGGTATCCCAACTCCATAACTTGCAATTTTCTTTGAAGTATATTTTTCATTAGTTGGTTTTTATGTATATTCTAATTGGCAAGCCCAAATGACAGCACACAGCCCAGTTATTTGAGTGCACAGTTGCAAGTGACTATTCTTTAAAGAAATGGATGGACAGTCCCCAAACTTAACAATGGTTCTAGTTAACGATTTTTTAACTTCATGGTGGTATAAAAGTGATATGCATTCAGTAGAAACCACACTTCGAATTTTGAATTTTGATCTTTTCCCAGGCTAGTGATGTGCAATACTCTGTAATAATGCTGGGCAGCAGCAGCGAGCCACAGCTCCCAGTCAGGCACAAGAACACGAGAGTGAACAACCAATACTCTACAGGATGTACTATCGCCAACGTTTTTTGGATATTGCGTTCTGATAGGCTAGGCTAAACTGATTTTCGGTAGGTTAAATATATTAAGTGCATTTTGAACTTAACTATATCTTTCAGCTTGTATTGGGTTTATTAGGATGTAACCCCATTGTGTTAGGAGCATCTGTATGAACACTTTATAATAAGTATGTAGTTTCTTTGAGTTTAATCCGAGGACCCTTAGTCTATAAATTCTGATTCCTATTAAGAAAGAAAAAGTGACCTTGAATTTTATTTTATTTTTTAATCCTCATCTGGGAATATGTATTTTTATTGATTTTTAGGGACACACACACACACACAAACACACACACACACATCAGTTGCCTTCCATATGCGCCCCGACCTGGATCGAACCCACAACCTCTAGGTGTATGGGATGATGCTCCAGGGTGTGACCTTGAATTTAAAAAAAAATCTAAGTGGTGGGGTGGCAAATGTTCAGTGTATTAGAGAAGGTTTCCTGGAATAAAATTGGAAGGGGGATTTTGAAATTAATGCTATAGTGAAAAGAAGATTGATGAGGGTGCAGGTTGTGATTTTGCTCCTATCACTCCTCTTGGTAATAGAGTTAGTTCCAAAGTCCAGGGCTCCTGACTTGCAAACAAATTTACTGTTTTGCTGCCTCAAACTACCCTCCCACCCTATCTCTGATGGATATTTTGTCTCCCTTAGCTTCCAGGGTTATTACGTAGAAACCTGGAGCCTTATCCATCCAAGGATTCTGAAAGCCTATTAGGATGTACCTAGCCTGCTCCTTGGCTGCTGTTTCTGAATATGTGCTTTGAGCAATTTCTTAAGTCTTCTGAGAAGCAGAATATTGAATATTTTTCATTAACATACAGTATCAATTTCAGTATTATGTTTTGTCTTAACTATTTCGAAGTTCGGTGAGATGATGAACGCTTGCTCGTCTTGAGCATGCTGACCTAAGATTTTCATTCTCACTCTCTTAAGATTATTCTAAGTTTTCTGTTATATTTAAATGAAGCAGTTCAAATTATACACCTATTATAATTCAACCTTGTACTTAATATTTGAATGCCTAATATGTGCAAAATGTGTCTTTAAGGAGCCAGTAAATAGATTAAGAATGCATATGTATGTGAAAAGTTAAAGGTGCAAAATCATAATTTTATTTTAAGTTATGCTTCATCTGAATAGTAATAATATAACATAGGATATAAAGTAAAAAATTAAAACTCTCTTGACATTTCACCACCTCAGAGGTAATCTCAGGCCTTTTTATATCCTGGAAATTTGCATTCTATCTTTGAAGAATGTGCATGAGTAGGATCATAGACAGGCTATCCTGTCATGTCACTTTAAGGAAGAGAAATGGTATTTGTGATTAATGATAAGATTTAAGCTTTGAAACAAAAATAAGAATTTTGGAAAACCTTGATCTTGTCAGCTTTCTAAAAAAATTTTATGAATATAAAGTGATCTTAGGACCAAAAACTTTTAAACCATAAACATGGAGCATTTGTTGTTACTAAGTTTTTTTGCAGGAAAGTAAATAGTTGGTTCGGGAATTTGGTTCAGATTGGACTGTTGATAACACTTCTTGTTCTGTTCTAAATGCTTTCTATATATTAACTCATTTAATCTTCACAATCACTTCGTGTATTATATCTATGATTACTATCTCCCTTTTACAGATGAGAACCCTGGGGCCAGGGAGATTCCATAATTTTTCGCATATTGAGAAGATATCTTGCCTCTTGCTGAACTTAACTAGTCTTGTCTTCTGGAGCCATTCATAGAATAGTCTTTCAGTCTTCATGATAGTTTCTAGTTTCCTCATTATTCTTGCTTGCTTTCCTTAGAAACTCTCCAGTTTGAAAATGCCTGTCTTGGTACATTATAAAAACAATAACAATATACTCTAGATTAGTTCTCATTAGCCCAGTGTGAAACTTAATCATCTTCCTTAACTTTCTAATTTTATTAATAACTTGGAGTCACATTAGCCTTTTTAGTAGGCACATCACCCTATTGAAACAGAAAATGTAACATGGTAGCACAGGTCAGATTGCCTAGTTGGAATTGTATCTTCACAAGTTAGCTGTGGTTTTAAACACATTACATTGTCTTTATAAGATGGGGATCATTGTCGTTTGTACCTTATAGGTAAAGTTATGGAAGGATCAAATTAAATAATCCATATAAAATGCTTAATTGAGGTGTCAAAAATGTCATGTTTATTATTGAAATAATGTTATGATTATTTTCTTCATTTGCTTCTTGTATAGCAAACCAGTCAAAACTTAGTGACTTAAAACAATATGTTCTTGTGATTCTTTGGCTTGCCTAGACTCTTGGCCAGTTCTTTACATTGTATTGGCTGAGGTCACTTACTGCTCTGCATTCAGCTAGGGCGAAATAACTGAGTGGCTTCATTTAACATCTATCCTGACTGGAGCTGACTTGGCCTTTCTCTCCAGAAGGGTACTTTTTGCATGCTGGCCCAGGGCTCCAAGAGAGCAAAGAGGGGGAAGTTGCCAGTCCTCAAGGTTAGGCCCAGAACTGGAATAGCAGTCATTTCCACCACATTCTGTTGGTCTGAGCAAGTCAACAAAGTAAGCCTAGACTGGGGAAAGGAAAGAAATGTTACCTCTTGACAGGTGAATGAGTGGCATACGTGAACAGGTTGACGGGAATTGGTGGAGGCCATCTTTGGAGACAGTCAACCACAGTTTTGTTCTTTCGTAACTAGTTTTCTGAACCAACGTGTTAGTCCCTTTAAATTTAATCTTTAGTCCAGTCTTTCTTGCTTTTTATTTTTTAAATCTTAATAGTTCTCTTAGCTTTATGTAATCAGAAGATTTGATAGACAAAAGTATGCCATTTATCCTTGGCTTTTATTTTTTAACAGCTTTATTGAGATAATAGATATACCAGGGGTCCTCAAACTTTTTAAACAGGCGGCCAGTTCACTGTCCCTCAGACCATTGGAGGGCCGGACTATAGTTTTTTAAAAAAAACTGTGAACAAATTCCTATGCACACTGCACATCTTATTTTGAAGTAAAAAAACAAAACGGCAAAACACCCGCATGTGGCCCGCAGGCCGTAGTTTGAGGACGCCTGAGATATACGAAGAACTGCACATATTTTTTAAGACTTTTTAAAATTGATTTTGAGCAAGAGAGGAAGGGAAAGGGAGAGAGAGAAACAGTGATGTGACAGTGAAACATCAGTTGGCTGCCTCCTGCATGCCCCCTACTGGGGGATCAAGCCTGCAACTCAGGCAGGTGCCTTGATTGGGAATCAAACCCACGACCATTCGGTGCACGGGAAGTTGCCCAACCAGCTGAGCAACACTGGCTGGGACAGAACTGCACATATTTAATGTGTGCAATTTGATGTTTGCTTTCTTGATTTTGTTAGATTTTTTTTTTCAATTACAGTTTATACTCAGTATTATTTTGTATTAGTTTCAGATGTATAGTATAGTGGTTAGACAAAATGGAGTCCTGTTCTCCCCTGCCCCACACACCCATCCTCCCCTCCCCCGCCCCTCCCTGTCAATCCCATCAACTTAGTGTAGTCAGCATTTCACTAGAAACTTTGCCACCATTGATACTTGGTCCTTTTGCTCCATCATTAGGCCAATAAGCAGCCTGACTATTGTTATCAAATCTTCCTGTTAAAGTTATTTTTGTTGTTACTGTTTTCATCAGATGTAATAACTAATTTAGTGTTCACCTTGGGGGGGAAGAGGTGCTTACCTACTATTTTTAAAATTCTCTGTATGAGTTTATCTTTGTGTAAAGTAACATTTTTTAGGGATACGGAAGTTACTAAATAGGTGAATTACTAATTCTCATAACATTTATTGGCAATTTTTCTAAATAACTTATACAAGTTTTCTGATGTTTATGTTAACGTTTTACATCTTAAATGATTCACCATTATCTAACTGCACGATTGTGGCCTGCATCTTTACATATGTCGAGTTGGTTAGATAAAGTAATTGAAAAGTGAAGGACATGACTAGGCAGTGTTATTCTTAGTTTCAGTTGTCTTTCCTGCTAGACCACTTATCCACAAACTAGAGACTGCCTTGCTTGCTCACCATTATATTCTCAGTGCCTAGCACAGTGTCATTTAAAATGTATTTGGAGAAGAAGTGAATGTAAAATGTGAAATAGGAATGCCTAGGTAGAGAATTGATTTCAAGGCTGGGCCTAGTTATTACTACTTCCTTTATTTGAAAACAGTCTTAGTATCTTAATACCTTAGATATATGTAAATGAGCCAGAGAGCAGTTCACAATTGAATTGTATATGAAGCCTTCTTTAAGTTTATCTTTTCTCTAATTGTTTAATTTGAAGTTGTTTTTGAATTCTAGTTAATCACATTACACTATTTCTTTAGTTATACTTAATAGTCTAACCCTTAGTTTAGCCAATCAGAAATAGAATTTACCCTTAAACATGTGGAGTTGTCACAGTTTAAACCTAGACTGACTCCAAAGCCATATACCATGTCTCATAGCTGAATGAGAAATGCATTACCTGAAAAGGCCTGGTCATTTGCTTCTTAAGTGAAAAAAAATCCACTCACTATCTTCTTCTGTTTGAGGAACATTTCCATAGAGCATGTTGTTCAAAGGGCTAAACACTTTTGCAGCTGAGAGATCTTGGAATATGAAGGTCTGGGTGTGGTGTAGTAACAATTTTGCTATTCTAATCAAAGTGCTCTTCTGTTTCAGGCCAGTGGTTTTCCTTTTTTATTATAACATACCAAAGGGTATGTTTTCACTGTTTTGAGAGAGAGGGGATGGGGGGAGAGGGAGAGAAATAGATGAAACATTGATGTGAGAGAAAAACATCTATCGGTTGCCTTCCATAAGCACCCCCCGACCAAGGATCAAACCTGCCACCTTTTGGTGTACAGGACTAAGCTCCAACCAACTAAGCTACACGGGCCAGGGCCAGGCCAGTGGTTTTAAATATTGGTTAATAATCACAGAGGACATTTCAAGTTGACTTAGGTTACCTTCATTCCTGTTTTTATAATACAGTGCAGTTTAGTCCTACTGCCAACTTGGCCATTACCCACTTCATGTATCTTATTAGCTAAAAATCAAAGGTTTACTCTTCAGAACTGTAATTTTCATAATTCTACTCTCTTAATTTAGTTAGGAAAACTAAAACTTTTACTTTGAACATTTTTACCTGTCGTGTGAAGTATTACTTGAGTGTATTCTTGTAAAGGAAGTTAATTTTGTTCTGTTTCCTCTATCATGAACTCTGGTAGTTTCTATTACATTATTAGTTTCTGCATAAGTCATAATTCCTTCAGAGTCCCAAAAAATTCATCTCTTATGTGTTTTTCCCCATTCTATCATGACTACCTTGAAAATGGAAATTTTGCCAGCTTGTTTGAAATGTGGACTATCACTGAAACATGCGGTCTATTTTGGCATGTAAATAGCACTATGGGAGAGGGGAAAGGTATTCAAATGTATAAACCTTAAATAATAAACTGTACACTAACTTCAAATTTCAAGAGTTGCTTTCTAAAGCATTCTGCTTTAAAAGCCACAAATTCATGAGCCTACTGCATTCAACAATTGTATTATTGGCGATGACTGTATTCAAGTTTTATAACTTAGGCTATAATGTGCTCTTAAGAAATGCAGGTTCCTTCAGTTTTGTAAATGTTTTATTCTTATTATGACTTTCCTTTCTTCCCCAAGTCTCTCTTGGAAAAGTTCTTGATCCCCAATGCTTCACAAGCAGAGAGCAAAGTCTTCTATTTGAAAATGAAAGGCGACTACTACCGCTACTTGGCTGAGGTTGCTGCTGGGGATGACAAGAAAGGTATGCTGTATTTTTCAACCTGTATAAAAAAATTGTTGAAGTGGTCTTTTTCTAAAGTGCAAGCAGTTTTTTGTTGTTTTTGTTTTTGTTATTTTTTATTTTTTTAAATATATCTTCATTGATTTCAGAGAGGAAGGGAGAGGGAAAGAGAGATAGAAACATCAATGATGAGAGAGAATCATTGATTGGCTGTCTCCTGCACATCCCCCAATGGGGATCAAGCCCGCAACCCAGGCATGTGCCCTTGACCGGAATCGAACATGGGACCCTTCAGTCCACAGGTTGATGCTCTATCCACTGAGCCAAACAAGCTAGGGCTGTTTTTATTTTTTTAATTGCTTAGAGCAGTGGTCGGCAAACCACGGCTCTTTGGCCCCTTGAGTGTTCTAAAGCCACTTCTTGAAAATAGACTTGCCCCGGCGGAAAACCGACTTCTGTGCATGGGCCACGAAGTTTCAATCACACTGTACGTGCGCGCCCGCTTATGGTATTTTGTGGAAGAGCCACACTCAAGGGGCCAAAGAGCCGCATGTGGCTCGTGAGCCGCTGTTTGCCGACCACTGGCTTAGAGCATTAAATGAAGGACAGTAATGCCCTTTTTTTTTTCTCTTTATTTTAGTCCTGAGAATATATACTGCCTAATACTGGTATTCTAAAATTGCAGCTGGCCGAAAAGCCAATTTTGTGCATAGGAGTGTTTCCTCAGTTTTAAGAAATAGTGATCACAGCATAACTGTAGAGCATTGTAACTAATAAAATATAATACTGAGATGATTAAGAGTCGGTTTTGTCTTGACATTGACCAATAGCTAGTGTGGTATCCCAGGAGAAGCTTATTTTTTAAATTAAAGAACCTCATTCAATTAAGGTTGCTACAAGTTGATATTTCATAGGATATTTCGTTGGATATTGAGGGATGAAGATGAAGTACAAGTTTTATCAATATATTTCTGTGTGTTTTATTACCCAGGGATTGTGGACCAGTCACAACAAGCATACCAAGAAGCTTTTGAAATCAGCAAAAAGGAAATGCAGCCAACACATCCTATCAGATTGGGTCTGGCCCTTAACTTCTCTGTGTTCTATTATGAGATTCTGAACTCTCCGGAGAAAGCCTGCTCTCTTGCAAAGACAGTATGTATTTTACCTGTTATGTGGAAATATAGTGATCTTTATTACTTGAGCACTGAAATGTACTTTTTTTAAATCATAGGCTTTTGATGAAGCCATTGCTGAACTTGATACATTAAGTGAAGAGTCATACAAAGACAGCACACTAATAATGCAGTTACTGAGAGACAACTTGACAGTAAGTACATAGTTAATAGTTAATGTGGTTGAAGAGATTGTTGTTTTATAGATTACTACAAGGAATATTTCTGTCCTTTTTTTAATATTAAGGAAAATATCCTATCTGCTGTTAAAACGGAAGAAAAAAACACTGTTAAAACTGAAATATTAAACCAAAGACTTAAAAATGTTGTTTCGCCCTCACCAGTGTTTCTCAGTGGTTAAAGCATCAGCCTGCAGACCGAAGGGTTGTGGATTCAGTTCCTAGTCTAGGGCATGTACCTGGGTTGCAGGTTCATTCCCTGGCCCCAGTCGGGGTGTATGCAGGGGGCAACCAATCAATGTGTCTCTCAAATCAATGTCTCGCTCCTCCCATCCCCGCTTCCACTCTATCTAATAATAATCATCAATGGAAAAATGTCGTCAGCTGAGGATTAACAACAACAAAAAGTTGAGTTTCATTAGTTATATATCTATTGTTAAAATAATTTTGTAATCCATGATTTTTGCATTTCAAACAAGTAGGCCATTTTATTTTCCATTCTAACCTGGATGATGCCTTTTTTTTTTTTTTTCCTTTTAATCTATTTTGCCTAGTCTCTTAGTTTAAAAGGTCATGGTTATCCTTGGAATATGCCAGACCCCCCCCCCCCAAAAAAAAAAAAAAAAGAAAGCCCACATGCCATTATCACTGAAAAAAATTGACAGTAATTTCTTAATTATGTTAAATATCTCAGTAGTGGAGGAGTGTCAGATTCTCATTGTCTCTATTTTTCTTTTAAGTTTTTTATCCAAATTGGGATCCAAATAAAGTCTACATATTGCGATTTTTTTTATATGTCTCTTTGGTCCCATAGGTTTTCCCATTCTCCTTCAAATAAATATTAAATTTGAAGTTAGGTGAAAAATTATCAAGTATCTATCTGCTGGTGTGCCAGGTAAAGAGCTAGGGAGGAAGATTATAGACTAGTGCTACTGGTTTTTGTTTGCTTTAGGGCCTTTTCTCTTGGGGACTAAATCATTTTATACATTTCATTTCTTCCAGCTTTATTCTAGTCCACTGCTAATTTCCTGAACCAGTTCTACATTTTAGTGTTGAATTTCTTCACAGAGAGTTTTTTAAGCAGTCTTGTGTACTTGTTTATTATTACTAAACACTTAAAATTATTATTTTTTTAAATACGTTTTTATTGATTTCAGAGAGGAAAGGAGAGGGAGACAGGGATAGAAACATCAATGATGAGAGAGAATCATTGATCAGCTGCCTCCTGCACGCCCCCAACTGGGGATCCAGCCTGCAGCCCAGGCATGTGCCCTTGTCTGGAATTGAACCTGGGACCCTTCAGTCCACAGGCTGACATACTATCCACTGAGCCAAATCAGCCAGGCACTTAACATTATTTTAGAAAGTGTAATTAGGGGGCTACATACAAACTTGTGAGATTTTTATTTTAATCAAGAGAATAAGCTATGGTTTCTTACAGAATAAATCTTTTTTGTATCAAACTAGAGGCCTGGTGCACAAGTTCGTGCACCAGTGGGGTCCCTCGGCCTGGCCTGTGGGATCGGGCCAAAACCAGCTCTCTGATATCCCTCAGGGGTCCTGCATTGTGAGAGGGTGCAGGCCAAGCCAAGGAACCACAGGAGGGTTCCAGGGCATGTCTGTCCCATCTTGCTCAGTCCTGATCAGCCAGACCCCAGCAGCAAGCTAACCTACCAGTTGGAGCGTCTGGCCCCTGGTGGTCAGTGCACGTCATAGCAAGCGGGTGAGCGGCCTTAGTGTATCATTAGCATACTAGAGGCCTGGTGCACAAAATTCGTGCACGGGGTGTGTGTCCCTCAGCCCAGTCTGCACCCTCTCCAATCTGGGACCCCTTGAGGGATGTCCCGACTGCCGGGATCAGGCCAAAACGGGCAGTCGGACATCCCTCTCACAACCAGGACTGCCGGCTCCCAACTGCTTGCCTGCCTGCCTTCCTGATTGCCCCTTAACTGCCCTCCCCTGCAGGCCCAGTCCCCGCCCCAACTGCCCTCCCCTGCAGGCCTGGTCCCTCCCAACTGCCCTCCCCTGCTGGCCATCTTGTGGCAGCCATTTGTGTCCACATGGGGCAGCCATCTTGTGTGTTGGAGTGATGGTCAGTTTGCATATTACTCTTTTATTGGTTGAACGACCGAACGGGTAAACAGACACTTAGCATATTAGGTTTTTATTATTTAGGATAGGATAAAAGTGGAATTTGCTAGCTAATTTTAATATAATTTTTTCTGTTTGAAGTGATGAGAACTTGTCATTCTGAAAGGTAGACCCTGAGACCTAGTTACTATGTTGTATTATCATCACTTTTTTTTTTTTTTTTTTTTTTTTTTTAAGAGAGAGGGAGAGAAACATCAATTGATTGCCTCTCCCACCACTCCCAGGCCGGGAATTGAACTCAACCTGGATATGTACCCTGACCGAGAATTCATTCGTTACCCTTTGGTGTATGGAATGCTCCATCCAACTAAGCTGCCCAGCTAGTGTGGCTCAGTGGTTGAGTGTCAACCTATGAACCAGGGTTTGATTTCTGGTTGTGTGCTTGATCCCCAGTTTAGGGCATGCAAGAGGCAGCTGGTCAGTGACTCTTCTAAAATTATAGCATAGTAATAAGACTTTTAAAAAATTACTAATATTTCAAGCACCTGAAATAATTTTTTCATCTGCTGAAAAACTGTAACACTGGTGAAAAACTTAATAGAATCCATAATTCTTACCACTATGGGACAATTCAATTTTTTCCTCTTAGAAGATTTGGTTCTGACCATGCTGGTTTGCGTTCAGCTATTTTTTTGAATTAAATTCATAAAGGTATGTTTTTATAAGCTAAAAATATTAGAAAAGCTAAACTTGTATTTTTACTTAGTATCCTGGCTCTTGAATTTCATGGGGTGTGGGATTCTCTTTGGAGTGGGAGTGTAAGTTTTAAAGGGGGAAAGTGCCTTGTGCAATAAGCCAAATTAGATGATTCTGATTTAGTTGCACTAAATGTATACATCCATCTACCATTGGAGCTATTCAGGACAATCTAATATTCTGATAATTATTGATACTTAGCATTTGTATGATTTCTTCTACTCTCTCTTTACTTTCTATGAATACCATGAATTTCTTACATTTGACTTTACCTGAAGACATATCTGATAATACTTTCTTCAGACTGAAACATGCTAAAAATCTTTCCTTCTTTTACCAGTTGTGGACATCGGATACCCAAGGAGATGAAGCTGAAGCAGGAGAAGGAGGAGAAAATTAACCGGCCTTCAAACTTTTGTCTGCCTCATTCTAAAATTTACACAGTAGACCATTTGTCATCCATGCTGTCCCACAAATAGTTTTTTGTTTACGATTTATGACAGGTTTATGTTACTTCTATTTGAATTTCTATATTTCCCATGTGGTTTTTATGTTTAATATTAGGGGAGTAGAGCCAGTTAACATTTAGGGAGTTACGTTTTCATCTTGAGGTGGCCAATATGGGGATGTGGAATTTTTATACGAGTTATAACTGTTTGGTATAGTACTTTTGGTACATTGTGGCTTCACGGGGCCAGTGTTAAAATTGCTTCCATGTCTAAGCAAAGAAAACTGCCTACATGTTGGTTTGTCCTGGTGGGGAACAAAGGGATAATTGGATCCAGTCACAGGTGTAGTTGTTGTGGGCACTTGGAGTGCTGTGTTAGAAGTGGATATCCCACCGGTAGTCCATGTTGAACCACGTGTGTATCTGTGGAATACTCGGTCTCAGTGCGCACACCTTCAACTACAGCTGCAGAGTGTTCCTTTAGTTGTGACCCAATTAACTCTGGATAAGGGCAGAAACGGTTCACATTCCATTATTTGTAAAGTTACCTGCTGTTTGCTTTCATTATTTTTGCTACACTCATTTTATTTGTATTTAAATGTTTTAGGCAACCTAAGAACAAATGTACAAGTAAAGATGCAGTAAAATGAATTGCTTGGTGTCCATTACTTCATGTATATCAAGCATAGCAGTAAAACAAAAAAACCCATGTATTTAACTTTTTTTAGGTTTTTTTTTTTTTTTTTGCTTTTGTGATTTTTTTTTTTTTTTTTTTTTGATACTTGCCTAACATGCATGTGCTGTAAAAATAGTTAACAGGGAAATAACTTGAGATGATGGCTAGCTTTGTTTAATGTCTTATGAAATTTTCATGAACAATCTAAGCATAATTGTTAAGAACACGTGTTAAGTTCATGTAAGTGGAATAAAAGTTTTATGAATGGACTTTTCAACTACTTCTCTACAGCTTTTCATGTAAATTAGTCTTTTGGTTCTGAAATTTCTCTAAAGGAAATTGTACATTTTTGGAAATTTATTCCTTATTCCCTCTTGGCAGCTAATGGGCTTTTACCAAGTTTAAATACAAAGTTTATCATAACAAAATACTACTAACAGAACTACTGTTCCCAACCACGTCCCATACTCCCCATCCTTCCAGCCCCCCAAACTCCCTGAAAAAAAAGGTGTTGGGTTTGTTTGTTTGTTTTCAGAGGTGTAGGGATTGATTGGAAAAAATAATATGTTCCATTTAAAATTTTAGTATATGGAATTTTCTAACCTGGAAGCCACAATGTTCTTGGCCCATCATGACATTGGGTAGCATTAACTGTAAGTTTTGTGCTTCCAAATTGCTTTTGTTTGTAAGAATTTCTTGATACTCTTACAACCTGCCTTCACCTTTGATCCTTTATTCTTTCTGTTTGTCAGGTGCACACAGGATTATCTTTTTCAGCCTTCTGTCTGTCACCAACCATTATTACTTGGTGGCCATGTATTTGGAAAAAAGGCCGCATGATCTTTCTGGCTCCACTCAATGTCTAAGGATACCCTGCTTCCTTTGCTTGCATCCCATAAACTATTTCCCTCATCCTATTTACTGCAGCAAATGTCTCCTTGTTTTTCTCCCTGTGAAACTCTACCTATCTGGAATGGTCTGTCATTGGCTGCCTTTCAAATCTTTCTTCCTCTCTTCTTTAAATAATGGGGCTAAGTTATACCCAAAGCTCGCCCTACAGACTATTTCCTAAGTACCTTGCAAACACCAAATAAAAATACCATTTTAAAAGAGGTGTATTTTTTCTTTTAGAATGTAAGCTCCTCAAGAGCAGGGACAATGTTTTCTTGTATGTTCTATTGTGCCTAGTACACTGTAAATGCTCAATAAATATTGATGATGGGAGGCAGTGAGTCTTGATGATAAGGGGGAGAAACCGAAATCCCAAATAGTGTTTTGTTGCTTGTTTTATTACGACCTCAGATTAATCGGGAACTATCAGCCCTTTGGACAATTGGCCCAAATACTACATTCAAATAAAAGTGCAATGCCCTTGGGGTCTTTCCAAGGAAAAGAGATTTAATGAATTTGGAACAACAATGCATTTTCACTCACAGCTCTTTTTTTTTCTTTTTTCTTTTTAATTTCTCCTGGCTCCCAGGCCAAGGACATGAAATAATCCATAGCTTAGGAGAATTTAGCTAGACTGAGATGATGTATCTCATTGAAGTATAAGTAAAATCTAAAGCTTGTCGCATTTGCCTATTTATATGTGTCAGTCATCTACTAAGCTAGTTTGATTCTGAAGTAAATTGTGGTAATACTTTACAACCTGGAATTTTTTTGCCTTGGATTTGAAAAATAAAATTTTTGTAATTTATTTAATTGTTCCAAATCCAGGCTTCATGTCTGTTTTTGTCGATATGTAGTTCCAGGAATTTGGAGGATTCAGCATATTTTGTGTGTGTGGTATTGGGATTGCTGAGGAATACATGTATGTCCACTTTAGAGTTGTGCTTTGAGAGTAGAGCAGCAGTGGGATCAGTTGGAAGTATGGACTTCTCTGCAGTTCTGGCCTATGGCCATGGCTTTTTAAAATAGCTGTTACTTTGTGCTACAAGGATCATGGAAATGTATGTCAAGTGGCTTTAACTATAGGGGCTCAATTTTTCCCCCCTTCCTGTCTTTCCTGAAAAATAATCAATGCTGCCACGGCCCAAAGCATAATTTAAAATTAGTCAAGGCCAATTTGGAGCCTGCAATCTTAGATTGTTTATAGCCATATCTCCCCTTGAGAGTGTAACCTTGATTAAATAACTTGGAATTCTATCTGTGGTGAGATGTTTAAAAGTCTTTCAAAGACTTTGAATGCACATATAAGGATTTTGATGTTTAAAAAACTTGCAGACTGAATGGAGATACAAGGAGTTTGGAGACTTTCCAGCAGTGGCAGCATCATTTAAATGGTTTATATCATCTTGAGGGGAGAATAGTACTTTATCTGGATGCAAATGTATCAGTAGAGTCACTGCATGAGAGCCTGAAATATTACAGAGTTTCTAACTGATGCTATATGCTCAGAGATAGTTTTACATGCCCCCTGTAAGGGAAAGGTGACATCTTTCATAGCTTTATTATATTTTGTCATACCACATAGGAAATTACTGTAGTGGAAGAAAAATATCTAAAGTTGGTGGCTGAGCCTGGGGATTTGTAAAATAGCTAGATTTGGATCTTTTCTGAATGTGAAATGACACCAGTGAAACACTTTTGTTGAGTGTATCTTATAGCAGTCACAATCCTCTTGGTTAACTCTGGCTCTCCTTTGGAAAGACTAGGGACCTAAAAGTATTTCTGGGTCCGGGTGAGGATGTAAAGAAACTTCACAACAGTCCTCTAAAAAGGATGGTACTCTTGGATGACAAAATAGTGTTCAATAACATCACAGTAGATGTGCTTTAAAAACTCAAAAACTGACCTTAAAATGTTGCTTGTGTACATCCAAATCTGCTAATGCTGCTCCCTTGGAGCCTTTGAAGACACGTGACTGTCAACCCCCACATATATCAGAACTTGAAAGTTACTGCAACAGCAAAACTTGATAAGCCAACTATTTGGAAGACATCTGCCTCTGCCCTGTACTACTACCATAACCAATTTATAAGAATATTCAGCCATCATGTTGGACAAGCAAGTGTGTCTTCTGAAGCAGAAACCAAGTTAAGAGAATGGATATATTTAGGCAGAGCTAATACCCTTGGTGATGGCAGAGACTCAGTTGATTACTTGAGTCCATTTCATGAAATTTCTGAAAGCCCACACTTGTCTAACGTTAAAGACTTGTCAATATGAAATCAATTTCCAATTCCCAAACTTCAAAACCTACCAATATTTTCACTAGATGCTTACATTTTTTGTTATTGGGTGTTGGTTTGGGCCAGCACTGTTATATTTAAGAAGATTTGTGTTTGAGTCAAGATTTGGCGAATGAATGGGATCCAGATGGAGGTCACAGCATGTGCAAAGGCATCAAAAGAACTTAAAAGGCAACTTGCCTGAACGTGCAAGTGAGGGGCTCAGTGTAGAGAGAATAGGTTACGTTCTGCTATCTAAAGCTATGATTTTCACTTTTAATGCTTTTGGTCATCTGAGGGTAACTTGTTTTAAATGCCTGTTTACAGCATCAGGTCTCAAGGATTATAATTTCTTAGATTGGAACCCAGGAATAAGCATTTTTGGGAATCCCCTGGGCTGTATGATTCCGTGTCTGCACTGCTGAAGTCTGCACAGGTAGGGTGAGCATATACAATGCATGGAAAAATGGGTGTGCAAGATTATTTCAAGCCAAAAGCTATTTCTAAAACTACAGTTTGCAAAACAAAATTTGTGGATCTGCTCAGCAAATCTTGTTTCCCAAGCAAAAAGGTTAAGGTTAAAGGTTACCTATTACAACAGGTTTTCACATTAATGACTCTGGTTTAGTTTGAGAGGAGGTACCATATCTGGAAGTGAAGAGATAACTGAAACAAGATAACAAAATATTACAAGAAAAGGAGATGAAAGAAGGTAACGATTTTGAACAGTCAATTTCATAGAGCAAGTATGTGACCAATATACAAAGAGGCTTAACCAATGAAATGCAAAAGCCAAGATCACAATTTGGTACCACAACTTTACCCTATTGATTAGTATAACTTGTGTCAGACCAAATGTTGGCTATGATGTGGACTGAGATGTCTTGCACATTGCTGATGGGAGTGTAAATTAATACACCCCTTTGGAAAACAACTTGGCATTATCTTGTAAAGTTGAACATTTATATCTACATCTGAGCAATTCTTTGCTGGTGTGTATGCTAGAACACTTGCATGAAATGAGTATTCACAGCTGCACTGTTTGAATTGTTTTTAGCAAAAAAGACAATCCAAATGTCCATTGAAAGAAAAATGGACATTTATCCAGTGACAGTATTAGTGAAAATGAATCAACGACAGCCCAATTGGTAACATGGGTGAATTTTAATAACAATATTGATTTTTGCCCAGCTGGCACGGCTCAATGGTTGAGCATTGACCTGTGAACCAGGAGGTCACGGTTCAATTCCTGGTCAGGGCACAAACCCTGGTTGCGGGCTCAATCCCCAATGTGGGGCGTGCAGGAGGCAGCTGATCAATGATTTTCATTGTTGATGTTTCTATCTCCCTCTCCCTTTCTCTCTGAAATCAATAAAAATATTTTTTTAAATGTTGATTTTTATAAAGCCCCAGTAGACTACATAATACCATATAAAGTTCAACAATTAAATCTTCTGCTTAGGGAGTTGTATACATGATAAAATTTCTTTTTCCTCTACCAAGAATCTGAATGACAAGTCAAAATTATAACAGGCTAGGCCCTAACTGGTTTGGTTCAGTGGATAGAGCGTCAGCCTGTGGACCCAAGGGTCCCAAGTTTGATTCTGGTCAAGGGCACATGCCTGGGTTTCTGGCTTGGTCCAATGTGCAGGAGGCAGCCAATCAATGATTCTCATCATTGATGTTTCTATCTCTTCCTTTCTGAAATAAAAATATATTAAAAATTATAACAGGCTAGGGCAGGAGGACAAAAGTCAGTGTAAGATTGCTAATGTTATATCAGTTTGGGACTGAGGTGGTGGATTCACAAATACTCATTAGAAAGGGATGAAGTTGAATTATGATCAGTTCTGGACTTTAGAGATCACAGAAAGAAAAAAGTATGGTGAGCCAATACATTCATTAGTCAAAGTCTTGCTTGAATGGTAAAAATAGGATCGGCAGATAAAATAAGAAAAATGGTCACCAAACAGCACTCAAAACTCAATAAAATGGAGTTTTCTATTCAATTTTAAAATTGCTATTCTGTTCAGTGCACCTTACCATTGTCCCACTTCCTTTCCATTTAAATGAAGTAGTGGGGAGCAGGACCTGGAGGTTTAGTCAAAGGACAGACTGATCTGGACTGATCTGGGTGGGCTGTAGCATGAAACCCTGAAATAAGTGAAAAGTACAGCTCTCTCAAATGAAGGAGCAGGTCAGTCTTCAAGAACTTTTGGTAGCACACAGTGGTAGCAAATATTTGTGAATAAACTTTGACCCCAACCTTCTGGCATCTTTGCTAACAAAAAGATGTCCCTTTTTGACTTTGCAAACACCTACTATAGTGACTTAGAATAGGTGCTCAAAAAATGTTGGGTCAGAGAGAATGTCTCCCACTTGTGGTCTTTTGCTCTCATTCTTATTTCCAGAATAAATTTTGTTTTGCATTTAACAATTGCTTGTTTTTTAATATTACAAAAAGTATCAAGAACTATTGATAACAACAGTATCACTTTGCATTATCGGTTAACTTGGAAGGGACTTTAAAGGTAGATGTACCCAGCTTCTAAGGTTCTAGACTAGCCCAAGGTCAGCATTATTGTGTGCCGCGCCACCACAGCCAGGTTTGGTGAGTCTGAGAGGGGGCGGTGAAGGATTGAGAAAAGACAAGAGAAAAAAGCTGGGTCTGGGTGGGACGCTGTCCTCTGATGGAGAACTATCGACAGCACTATGGCCTGTAAACCAAGTCTTTATTTTATAGCCAGTTTCCACGAGTCAAAGTAAGGGTCAAGATGTTTACAACGTTCTCGGGGGGGGGTTTTGAATCTACTCAATTACATGCACCTGATCAAGCTTTGTTTACTTGCTGCACCTCCCGCAGCCCATATCACTCAGTCATGTGGGACCAGAGGTTCGGGCCATAGGTTCAAGCTTACAAGTGTAGCCTTTGGCTGTAATTGTGCTGGGGCTTGCACGTGGCTTTGCCACGAGAGGATCGTGCCCTCTCATTAGTCCCAGGCTTGAACCTGTCCGAACGCTGTAGCCGCTCTCCACATTATTGTAGATGTCTGTCCTGAGGATTGGTGGGGCTGCTCTTGTTCACACCTGTCAGCTCTGGATTATGGCCTTTTCTGCTCCCTGATCTCAACGAGATCTGTTTTGCTCTTCTGAACCTACAATCAGAGTGTCATATCTGCCTTCACTTACCAGAAATAGGCCTGCTGCTTGCTCATGGTCCCATGGTCTCACGTCCTCTTTGGGAATGTAGAGCTCATCTTTCCAGTATGATACAGTCAGGCTGGGACTGGAGTCACATTTGCCTGGTAACTTGCAGCAATGCATGTCTAACTTCCAGGGCCCTGGGGGGGCGGGGGGTGGTGGTGGTGGTGGTGGTGGTGGTGGTGGTGGTGGTGGTGGTGGTGGTGGTGGTGTGAGTGTACATGTGTGTGACGGAGAAACAGAGCTGTAGGTGGTGGTGGTGGTGGTGGTGGTGTGAGTGTACATGTGTGTGACGGAGAAACAGAGCTGTAGGAATGCACAGTCCATACAGTAGCCACCGGCCACGGGCAGCTTGGCACTCTTGGGCTGAATGGAGATGTACATTAATAAAATGCATGCGAATTATGAAGACCTGGTTAAAGAAAACGAATGTAAAAAAATCTTGACAATTTTGTTATTGGTTATATGTTGTAATGATAATGTTTGGGGTATATTGGGTTAAATAAAATATATGATTAATTTTACCTTTTTGCCTTTTTGTAATGTTGATAGTAGGAAGTTTTAAATGACATATGTGGCTCACATTGTATTTCTATTCAACAATGCTGCTCCGGAAAATCAAATTATCAGTCGACATCACTCCTACTGAATCCAAATAGGGACCGCGGAGCTAGAGCATCAGGACGCAGCCCTGCAGGTCTTTAGAATGATTAAATAGGACGATGTACGTGACAGAGCACCGTGTCAGGCACACAGGAAATGCTTCGGATCAGTTCCTGTCCCCCACCCGCCTGCACCCTGCGGCCTAGGCCAGCTCCTCCCTCCAGGGACAGTCCCTCGGATGACTCATCTCTACACACAGCATGGCAGTGGCTTGCCCAGCCAGGCCCAAGTGTTGCCAGCTGAGAAACACTTCTCAGAAACTTCCCATGTTTTTAGTGCTTACTCATCTACAACTCTCCGCAGCCTCCAGTGCGGCTCAAACACTCCTCCTCCTCCTCCTCCTTATTCTCAGAAAGGCTGGGAAAGGGAAGAGCGGCTTCTGACTAACCCCCTCGGGCAGATCAAGTCTCCAACCCAAAGCAGCCACCAGAAGGGCCAAGTCCCACAAGCCAGTACTTTCCCCTGTGTCTTAGACCATTTCGTTCGGTGGCGGAAGTGACATCACAGAAGGCGACTATGAGAGGGCCACACCCTTCAGTAGAAATGCACACACACAAGGAGCGTTCATAAGAAAGGCCTTACATTCAGGCCTGTTCCTAGCAGTGGCCTGTTCTGATTGGCTGGTGCCCATGACATCCCAGTTAATCGTTGTTACTTAAATAGTACCTGTGGGTGAAGGTGTGCTTTCATGAACCTCTCAAGGTGCCTCCATTGAGCCATGATCTTTCCCATTTCCAGGCTGCTTACTTTCTTAGCAGGCAGGCCCTGATCCCTTTCCATTGCTCTTTCTCTTTCTTCTCCACCAGATTAAAATAAATAAATAAATAAACAAACAAACAAACAAACCCCTCCTCTGTAACTTGCCCCGCCCACAGCCCTCGGAAGAGAGAGCACAAAATGCTCTGTCACTCTGAGCATTGGTACTCCAGAGATGGGTACTCCAGCCCAGAACAGCTAGCCATTAACTGGCTCGTGACTCGGGTGTCCTGGATTGAGGAAATGAGCTGGGTCCATCAGACTGCTGTTTCTTTCCAGCATTTGAAGTCATTCTGTAAACTGTGGCCAGGTAGTGATAAAACCAAAAATAACGCCAAACAAAAAATGGCACTGTACCAGACATGTATCTGGAGTCTAGCATTGGGGGTCTGTGACAGCATTTTGAGGTTCTTCACAAGCTGATGAGCAAGCAGAAGCTGATCTTCAGAGAAAAAGGAGACACGCATATCAGGAATCAGAAATGAGATAGAGATAGAGACGGAGATGGAGAGGAGAGCAGGGAAGGGAGTGAGGGCAGGAGGAGGAAGGGAAGGGGAGGGCCCGGAGCCACGGTGGCTCCTCCGGTCTGTGCAGTGTTCAGGTCAATGACCCTGGGCTACATAACTCATTTCCTGAGCTTGGGTTCCACGAGATGCCTCAAGTCTTAGAGTAAACGCTTCTCCTTCTTGTTAACTAGTTTGAAGATAACTTCTATTATTCCTCGAAGCCAAAAAAGCCTTGCCTGCAATCATTTTCTTTGAGACTGGGATTGAATGTACTACATTCTTGAGAGAGGAACGAGCCAGCCCTGCCCGCTCTACCCTTGGGCCCCTCAGCCCTTGTCTGAGCCCCGCCGCAGCCCTCAACAGTCACTGTGATTGGCCATCTCCCTGTCCCGGTCCTAGGCTCCTCCAGGGCAGGGGCTCACTAAGTATTGGTGCCTCGTATCTGATTGTTGGTTGAGAGAATTAAATGTATCTAGTGTCTTCAACCTCCAGTAAAAATTCCTCACCTGTGCATGGCTTTTATAGCGTATAAAACAAGCTCATCCCCATGCTAGTCTAGCTTATAGGTGACCTGATCAGCAAAACTAGGCTTGTGGTCTTGTGAGAATGCTTCATAGTTACAGCTGGCTGCTGGTGAGCGCTTCTGGGGCAGCCCGGAGAGTCCAGTGATGACTGGGCCTGTAAACACGGTCCCCTGACCCTGAATTGGGATGTTCCCTGCATTCATAATCTGTATCTGTGTGTGTACCTCCATTTTTATAAAATGGGTTGTGATGATCTCCCCCAATGCTAGGAGAATACTTGAAGAAGGCTTTTAGTTCCATCTCTGAGAGCCCTCGCCTCACTCCAGAAACTGACAGCGAATCCAGGTTAGGTTCCCCAGGACACCAGCTCTGGAGGAAGTAGGGCAGCTCGGCCCCCTCAAAGCTTTGCACCAGCGCCTGGCTCCCTGGTTGGCTCCTCGGGGTGTAAACCCCCCACAAAACCATAACAAGCCAGGCCTCTGAGCTCCACACATGGTGTCCCCACTCTCCAGAATGCCTCAACTCACGCATCTCATTGCCAAAGCCTTCCCTCTGATTCCCGCCCAACCCATCATTACACCCCGGATGCTAAATGAAACACTAAGCTCCAGAAGCAAACTTCATGTCTTCCCTGTTTCCATTAGCAACTTTCTCCCCAAAGCATCACATGTGGGAGGCCTGTTCCTCAACATGTTCCCCTTCGACCAGTGCTCCTAATAAGGGACGATTCTCTGCAGGGTTTTAGTGGAAACTCCAAATTCAGAATGTTTTCCTACATATATTTAGACAAAATATTGAATACATATACATATATATGGTACATTCCAATAATTAATATGATGAAAATCATTTCAGCCTTTTGGTAAAACCCAGAAAGAAAAAGGCTCATTCCCTGAGTCTGCACTCAGTCCTCTGTGACAGGCCAGCACGTGTCACTTTTGACAAATGCAAAATGCTTTGAGGGAGAACATCCTCAAATTATGATAAACCATTTTTCATGCCTCACAGCAGCAGCCACCTTTCTTTTATTTTGATGTAAAATTCACGTAACATAAGGTTGATCATTTTAAAGTGAACAATTCAGTGACCTTCAGTGCTTCACCCTGAAAGCAAGTCCCCATATCCCTCTCCCTCCAGCTCCTGCAACCGCCAACCTGCTTTGTCTCCATGGATTTACCTGTTCTGCATATTCGTCTTCATGAGATCGTGGACTATGTGACCTTTTGTGTCTGGCTTTTTTCACTTAGCATCATGTTTTCAAGGTCCGTCCATGTTGTGGCATGTATCAATACTCCACTCCTTTTTGTAGCTGCCTAATATTCCATGTCATGGATATACAGAGCCTGCCTAAACTCAAAGGGAGGGGACCCAGATCCCACCTAACTATGCCAAAGAATCTGTGGCCATCCTTAAAGCACCACAGAAAGTAAAACGAAATCCTTTTCTGCTCTTGCACTTTTTCTTGGCGGGGAGGGGGCGTGGTGCTAAATACAGCAGTTTCATTAGCAGGCTCAGTGTGACTAAGTGAGTCTCCAGTGTTCTGCTCCTCAGGGCTTCTATGCACGGAGGGAATCCTGTAAAGCCAGGCACCAGCATTATTTCTCATCATTACATCACCTTGAAAATTCTATTATGCCCATTTCACAGAGAGACTCAGAGAAATCAGGGACTGGTCCAATGGCCACTGTTTTCTACTACCAAGCCCCTGACCTCCACTTATTCTTCTACATCTGCATTCTCTTCTTGGCTCCTGTCTTAGTCCATTTGGGTTGCTGTAACAGCATACCAAAGACTGCGTAGTTCATAAACAATGGATCATCTATTTGTCAGAGTTCTGGAGGCTGCAAGTCCAAGACCAGGGTGCCAGCCTGGTCAGGTGAGGGCCCCCTTTTCTCCTTGTACTTCTCCTGGGCAAAGGGAGCTCTGTGGGGGGTCTCTTTTGTACTAACCCCATTCTAAGGGCTCTCCCCTCATGCCCTAAGCACCTTCTAATACCATTACATTAGGCATTAGGATCCGACGCAGGAATTTGGGGCAGGAGGGCGACGCGGGGAATGACACACACATTTAGACCATAGCAGCTCCTCCTCTTCCTGGTTGTATAATCTTGTGCCCTGTCTAGACGAGGGATCTCACTGTGTCCCTACCCGGTATGCTCATTCAGCACCTTAAGTAACAATCCGCACCTCAGCCTGACCTCACCCCCTCGCCTTCTCACCCTGAGCCATGCCGTCCACCAATGATGAACCACTTCTGGTTGACAAGGTAGTCAGGATCCTAGAGCCTCTGTGCCTTGGCACACGCTCCTCCCTTTCCCTGGACTGTCCTTATTTTTCTATTTGACAAACACCTGTTGATCCTTCCAGGCTTAGCGCTCTGTGAAGGCATCCCGATGCCCCCATGTAGACATCAGAACTCATTCCGGCGCTGCCTGTGACAGCCTTTGCTGCTGGCCAGGGCCCCTGCCTTCCCATTTTTGCATCTCTAGCACTGAGCAGCAGCACACCTGGCCCTTAGCCTGCAAACCTGCTCCTGAAATGAAGCTGTACCCTCCCACCCCACCCCCTCCCCGGGGGCAGTTCCCCAGACAGGCAGGGAGGTCATGGAGTCCAGGGCCAGATGAAGCAACTCTGAAAGGCACCGAGTCTGGGGCCGTTGTGCAAGGCTTAGCAGAGGGGGGAGGTTCGCATTTTCCAGTTCTCTTTTGCTGAGATTTTCTCCTTTTTCCTGGTAAGGAAGCAATGTCTCCAGAACTCTGTGAAATTCGGGGGCCATTCGTTTCCCTTCGCCTCTATCTGTTCAGTACGTATTTCATCTTCTCATTTTTCTACCCCTGGGTGGGGAGGGGGGACCATGTTGGAGGGTGTGAGGGGGACAAGAAGAAGTTGTAGAAGGAGGAACAAAATCTTACATTTTTTTACCCTGAGACATTTTTTTTGTTCTCTTGGAACCCCCTGCCCCACAACACACACACACCCTCCCCCAACAAGCACACCACCCCAGTGCTGTCCTCAGGGGCCTTCCCCTTTTTGGGGAAAATTCCCTGGGGTGGGGCCGTGGTTAAATGCTAGACTTGCACGTGGTTTAGCCACGGAGTCAACCACAGAGAGTGGGTGTGTTCACACAAGAATGAGCGAGCGGTAGCTGGGAAGAGTGTCTGAGGAACCTGAAGACAAGATTTGTCCCAGAAAAGCTGGGTAAGCTCAGGATGCTTCCGGAACTAAGGGAGAGTCGTGGACTGAGAACCCGGACTTCCTCGCTGTCTCTGCCCACAGGGGCTTGGCGCACCTCCAAAGACCAGAGAGTGGCCTTCACGTTATTGGGGGCAGAATCCATTTAAAATGCTATCAGCTTGTCTTCCAGCTGTCAGCTTTGGCCCGAGCATCATACACTTTCCATCAATAATTCAACCATCTCAGGAGTAGGGGCTCCAGGGCGTCCCCGGGGAGCGGACCAGCTCCATTCATCATTAAGCGGGCGCTTGAAGCCTTGCCCCTGGGAATCCCGCTCCAGGCTGGATGCCTTCCCATTACTCCTTCTCCTTTCCTCTCTCTGCCCGTCATTTTCATCGTTTCCCACGTTCTCTAGGTTGCTCCCTGTCACTAGCTGTGGATCTTTCCATAATTTTGTAGAATTTCCTACACCTATAATCCTACCGTCCACCACAAGCAGAGATGCAACAGTCTAAGAGGAAAGACATAGTTAAGGATTCTTCTAGTTCTCCACTATTTTAACAGGTTCCGTTGATGTATCGGAACTTTTATATCCGGTTTTATTTGTTGCTTATTTTTTTTTCCAGGATCCTTATGATTTGTTCACACTGGGCATCTTGTCTAGGCTGCCAGCAGCATTCGGTCTGATGGCTCCTTGGCACCCACTGATTGCCTGGGGGTGTTGACTTTGTGAGCAGGAGAGGAGAGGAACCGGTGGGAGGGCCTGGGTAGCAGCCACTAGAGAAGAGGGGGGGCCAGGAGAATGGGATCAGGGGCGATGGGATCCGCTGTATGCTGGCTTTCCCATCACACCTGGAGCAGGACAGAAGCCTTGGTGAGGGGGTGAGGACCAGAGCTGAAGGAACCGAGTTGATCGGGGACTTTGTGAGGCTCTGGGTTCATCATGCATTGCTCTGACAGGCCGGGAACTGGTGGCTGAGACAGCACCCACATGGACCCAAAGCAAGTGAAGGAGCCAAGCCTAATTTCAAGGGGCCAGGGAGCAAAACCATCCCCTCCGGGAAGACAGCAGGACCTGGCAGATGGGCGATGTCACTGCACTACTCCAGAGGGTAGATCCAGTCATAGTTAAGAACCACGAAGCCACATCGAGAAAGGATTTCTGGGAGGCTAATTCGCCCCACTTAACATTAAGTGATTAACTCTGGCCCACCAACCTCGGGGACACAACTTTTAACTGGTGAGTCTTGAATGCAGGTTTTGAAAATTTCATGTCTTAGTACATTCAGGTTGCCATAACAAAATACCATAGACTGGGTGGCTTATAAACAGAAATTTATTTCTCGTAGTTCCCGGGGCCAGGAAGTCCAGGATCAAGGTGCTGGAAGATTCAGTGTCTGGCAAGAGCCTGTCCCCTCACAGATGGCTGGCTGTATTCTCACTGTAAACTCACATGGCCAAAGTGGCCAGTGAGCACCCTGGAGTCTCTTTCATAAGGGCACTAATCCCATTCATAAGGGCACCACCCTCATGAGCAATCACCTCCCAAAGGCTCCACCTCCTAATTCCATCACCTTGGGAGTTAGGATTTCAAACATACAGATTTTGCAGGGACACATTCAGAGCACATGTTTATTTTTTAAAGAAAGTTGAGATGTTTAAGTATTAAATTTGAGAATACAAAAATTCTGTTTATATGGAATGAATGACAACAATGACTTCTAACAACTCAAATAATCTATTAAAATGATGTTTTTGCCCTGGCCGGTTTGGCTCCATGGTTAGAGTGTCAGCCTGCAGACTGAAGGGTCTCTGGTTTGATTCGAAGTCAAGGGCACGTACCTCAGTTGCAGGTTCCCCAGCCCTGGTAGGGGCAAGTTCGGGAAGCAACCAATCGATGTGTCTCTCTCACATCGAGTGTTTCTCTCTCTCTCTCACTACCCCCCCCTCCTTTCTTCCTCCCACTCTCTCTAGAAAGCAATGGAAAAAATACCCTCAGGTGAGAATTAAAAAAATAAATAAGTAAAATGAAGTTTTTGCTTCCTTATATTTTCACCCCCTCCAAGTGCAACCCCCAAGGCAAACAATGACCCAAACAAAGCACTGTTCTCTTAACGTAAGGCCATAGGCACTCACAAAAAGCCCTTTTTTGTGTGTTTCAGGCCTTTGCAGTGGCTGTCCACCTAGCTTCCATTTTCCCCAGGAAGGGTGTTGGTTGTGAGGAAGGCACATTCCAACCACAGGAAGCTTTTAGGGCACGAGAGAGGTTGTTTTGGTTTAAACAGTATATTTTCCACTCATGCTCCCCGTTGGAGAGATTTAAAACCACTCATTATTTTCCAGGCCCGCATGACCTAATGGGGAGGTTAGCTACGTATAATTTTAAAATGTCTTCAGTGTTCTTGAGAAAAGGCTACTTAATCATTAGCTAACTACCAATTTTCTCTTTAATCTCTATAATTAACTTTTTGTTAACTGAGGCTGGAGGAGGTCTGGTGGCCAAACAAACCCAACAGGTGAAAGTAGTGTAAAGAAGAGGAGGGGGCAAATTAGCCCATCAGAGTGAGTCAGAGAGGTGGGGGCAGGGGGGGGGTGGGAGTGGGGGCAAAGGTGGGAGCTCAATGCTGCTTCCCACCGCTTGGGGCTCAGGCGTGAGGCAGTCTGGGAGCAGGGATGTTTTTAGTCACTGGCTTTCTGGGTACAAGAGGTTAAAAAAGGAATTTAACCCTTTCAGCAAAAACGTTCTCCAGAAAATGTATACTTTCCTGCATTCGTGGGGAACATAACGGTACCAATGATGGCTGACTCATCCTTAGAGTGCCTACATTAGCCTGTGATTAGACGCTTCACTGTGAGCTCATTGGGATAATGGCTGCTGCCCGCACTGGACTGGACACTCCATGAACAAGGTCTGGGTCAGGTTTACTTGCACTTGCTGTGGTAACCCCAGAGCCTAACCCGATGCCTGGCGCATGGCGGGCTTTCAGTCCATCTTGGCTGACTGAATAGGACACAAACTTATTACAAACAAAAGCCTCTGACAAGGCACACGTCTGTTATTCTGAACACAGGTTCTCGTTGCCCAGTCCTTGGGTGTGGACGGTATGGGAGGCAGAGTATGGCAGGCAAGTTCGCCTACTGGTTCAGAGTAGCCCTCAGCATGTGCTGGGGCTCCAGTTCCAGCTTTGCTACTTACCAGCCTGCAGACTTCTAACCTCTCAGAGCCTCAGTGTCCTCACCTGTAAAATGGGGGCAATAATAAGAATGCTTATTTTATAGGGCTGTGGCAAGGCTTAAATGAATTAACACACACGGAGCTCTTAGTCCAGTGCCTGGTAAGTACCAGTGAGGATAAAGATGTTGGCTTTCCCCATCATCATTATTCATTCAAGCCAGAGAGCTGTTTTGGATAAACCTCTGACCTGAATTTGCATTGCTCTTGCCCTTTTTAAAGAATTTAGCCTAAGCTTTCCATTTCACCGATGTTCCCGGTTCACTGAGGTTTTATTGAAGACAGTGGGTACCATGGAGATACAGTTGAACCCAATCCGTAGCCAAGTGATGCTCTTCATTACAGTTTCATTGCACTGACGGGCTTAGCGAGAGTCCTCACGACCTTTCCACGGGGGTTCTTTTCTGGCTACAGGAAATGTGCTAACAGGATCCTGCCAAGTTCTAAACCCTCAATTATGGTTCTTTTCCCTCTCATGATGGTTTCACACCATATCGTGTGGCTCAGCGGCAACTAGGTTTGTCACCATCTCCTCACCTATGTGGTTCCAGCTTAGACTTGGCCAAAGAGAAATTTGCACGAGGTGTAAAAGGCAGAAGGAATTGTGGCCAATAGTCTCTGAAAGTCGTGCTGTTTTAGATGCAGAGAGACCGATGCAGAGGTGCTGTGGACCAGTGGTACCTGCAGGTTCCCCCCCCCACCCTGCCCCCCCAGACATAGAGGCAACAGCCTCCCCTGGACTTCCCCTCCAGCCTCCTGGGTCCCTCCGGCTGGACAAGCCTGGCTTCCCGGGTTCCCTCCAACTTAACTTGCCACGCCAGTGTTCTCGCGGGTCTCCCAGCCTCTCCTTCAAACCCCTGTCCCTCCGTTTCTCCCACGATGGTGCAAGGTTTTGCTCATCAACAACTACCTTATTCTGTACCACCCAGACTGGGTCTGCTTCCCTAATGGAACTCCGTTATGATTACTGTCACAGAGCTGGCTTCCGGACCTAGCCGCTCAGTAGTTGCCCCCGGTCACACCTTCGGCAGGCCCTTGTGATTCTCTGAAATCCGCAGAGCGCAGTGGAGTCACACTGGCCCTGAGCCTCAGGGGGTCCTGGCCACGGCTGCTTTGGCACTTTTAGGAGCCCCGGGCCGCTGTGTAAGAAGTCCAGCTACCCTGCTGGAGGGACCAGGTGGAAAAGCCTGGAGAGCGAGAAGCCTGGGCCTGCCTGAGAGAGAGGGCCCCTGGCCAGTGCCCTCCAGCCCAGCCTTCCCGTCTCCCCAGAGGAGAGAGGAGGGGAGAGGAGGGGAGGGGAGGGGAGGGGAGGGGAGTCATCTTGGACAGGCCTGCCCCAGCCTCCCAAGGAAGACCAGACAAAAAACTGACCAGCTGAGACCCAACACACAGACACAGGGGGAATAACCAAATCCTCGCTTCAAAGCCCTTTTTATTTGGACATAATTACAGACTTAGAGAAAAGATGTAAAAATAGTATCCCCAAAAATCTCCTATGCCTTTCACCCAAATATTAACCCCCTCACCCTACCACCCCTGCTGCTCTCAACTGCTTGAAAGTAAGACATGATGCCTATATAATTCAATCTGTATCTCCAAAAACAGAAAATTCTCTTCCAGAAACAAAGTATAATTAAAAATCAGAAAATTACGTTTTTATAATGCTCTCATCTAATCTACAGACCTTGTTCGTGTTTTGCCAATTATCCCCACACATCCTTTATCGCAAAAGAAAATCCTGGATCACACATTGCATTCGCTTGTCACGTCTCTATAATATTCTTTAACCTGGACCAGTTCCCCTGGCTTTCTTTGCTTTTCATGACTTCGACACTTTTAAAAGATACTGGCTGGTGAGTTTGTAGACTGTCCCTCAGTTTGGGTTTATCTCATGTTTCCTTATAATTAAAGTCAGATTATACCTTAAGGGGCAGAAGTACGACAGAAGGGATGAGGTGTTTTTAGATCATCTTATCAAGAGGCACACCGTACTGATTTTGTCCTGTTCCTGGTGATGTTGAATTTGAACTTGGTTATGATGGTGTCTGACAGTTCTCTCCATGTAAAGTTACTATTTTTTTTCTTTGTGATTACTGAGTATCTTACAAAGTGATTCATTGAGGCCATGTAAATATCCTGTTTCTCATGACACTTTATCACTAGTTTCAGCATCCATTGAGGATACTGGCAAATCAATTGTCAATTGGTAAATCAGTTATCATCATAATTGCCAAATGATGATTTTCTAATTTCGTCACTCCTGCATTTATTAGTTAGTATTTTATAGCTTTTCTTCTCTCTCATTAATTTATATCAGTTTTAACTAATTAATTCGTATTTTATTCAATGGGTTATAATCTGACTAGTAGCCCATCACTCGATATCACGCGCAGTAGGCTACCCGCAGCTTCCACGGGAGCCACACTGTTTCCATGGGAGGCGGGCCCGCTGTGTCCTCTCCAGTCCTGCACTCAGCCACAGAGGCTGCGGGCTGGGCCCCCTGTTCCCCAGAGGCCTTCTGCAGCCAGGGCGTCACCGCAGCAATGAAGCAAGCATTCCACCAGGCCGCTCATGCTGCCCGCTCTCAGTGGCAGCCCACCCAGGACTGGGGGACTTGGGCAAGGATGAGGGGACTGGGTGCCGCCATCTTGTGGCTATGGGCACAGCCATCTTTGTGGCAGAGTGACAGTTAATTTACATATTACCCTTTTATTAGATAGGATATTACTATCGTGACTTATTCTGGTGCTTAAAATGTCCCAGATTTGGCCTTTGGGAGCTTCTTCTAACTGGCTCTTAGTACCTGCCCTAGTTTCCCATCATTCTCTAGCACTTCTGTATTTCTTTAGCACATGCTATTCCAGGCTCATCTTGCACTATCCCTGCACCAGCCTGGGAATCAACCATTTTCCTAAGGGGCCCTGGTTTTGGTTAGTGAAGATGGGTATTTGGAAACCAAGATCTGGGTGCTGGGCATGTTCCTTGCTACATGCTGTTGCTTTTTTACCTTCTTAGTAGACAGACAGAAAATTTTGTATGTATACTTTATCTCATATCTATCTATCTTAAAAATCAAATTCAAATCACACTGATACATCCAATTCCAATCCAATATCATTGGGCTGCATTCTCCTTCCTTATTCATATTTATAACTTCCTTTTCCAACAGTAAAAAAAATCTAGCTCCTATTATTCATGATATATTGCCTTATAATTCTAGAATATGCAGGAAGTAGTTTCTAAATTGTTAACCCTTACCTCTGCAGGAAAACAAAAATACAGACCTGAGTTCAATATTTACAGATAGTTTTTGTCTCTGTCCTCAAGGTAAAAGGCCCAAATACTTTGTTCAAAACTGACCCCAGAGAGTTATGGTTGCTGTTTTAAGCTACTAAGTTTTGGGGTGGTTTGTTCTGCAAAGGATTGTAGAATGACTCTGCAAATTAGCATGTAATCACAGCCCAATGTGCGAAAGAAGAACTCAGGCAGGACCTAATGACAGCCAGCTGTGGGGGGAGATGTTTCATCTGACCCAGGTACAAATAGGCATTCATTCGCTTAGGCGCCTCTTGGGTGAGTCTGGGCAGAATGGCACTGGCCCTGGGCCTAATTAATCACAAATAAGGTGAGGTTTGTCTTAGACATCCTGTCTTTCTCCTTTCTCTCTCATTCCTATCTGATGGGATTCTCACTCCCCAGATACTCACTGACCTCTGACCACCAAGAAAATCCTGCCACGGTTTCCCAGCTCTGCATAGGTCCTCCTCTCAGCCCTCCGTTCATCTCCCCAGTCTCTCGGCTGAGAGTGACCTGTGTGAGCCCTTGGGGGGAGAGCTGTCTAGTTAAATTCACAGCAGAGAGTGAGGCTATTATCCAGCTAGTTAGGTACCCTCCCCTGGGGTACATGTGTACTACACTTGTTAAACTCGGGCTCTGGGGATGAGTGGAAGGGAGATATCTTTGGACCAAGCCCTTCCTGTTCTGCCTGACGCCTGACCTCTGCCTACCTAATCTGGAGACTAGAATTGCCCTGCTGGGAAAGGCTGGAGGACATGCACGTAATGGATGCTGCTTGTAATGAGTTACGGATGGTTCTTTATCTGCCACTTGCACCGTTTAATGCATAATCAATACATTGAGAGTATACACTCACGTTACTGAACTGGCGAGTTTATGAGCAATTACATTCCTGTAGCTCCTGATGCAATGAATGCATTTACTATCCACCCCTTGAGCAACCCATGGAGCAACGTGTTAGCTAGAAGTGGCCAGTGGAGACGCTAGCAAGACCCCCCACGCACAGCTGCTGCCACCAGCATAGGGCGAGCTGTTGGTGACTCTTCCACTTAAGGAATTTGGAGAGAACTCCTTACTGATCTGCTGACTTGCCTGGGTGCCTGGAGCATTTCATGTCTTGACCAGCACAGCAGCTGCCCCAAAGGTGGTGGGGCGGGTTCCAGAAGCGACTGGAAGGATTCATCACAGACTATGTGACCATTTCTCAGAAAATATTTAGAGGAAGAGAATCTGGTAATAAGAATAGAGTTTCCCATTATAATTAAGATGAGGGCTGAGAGTCACTTGATTTGAATTTTTGAAGAAATACAACCTTATTCTGTACCCCGGGCTGGCAAGGCAGGGCATACCTCTTGACCTAATGCCACGCACACCAGGTGAGAAACGGTGCCTACCCACCCAAATTGGTCTCTGCAGCCAATTCCACAGGTGTCTCAAGGGCAGAGCATAGTAAGCAAGCATAATGAATTTCAATATAATGGAGAGATTTCCAGGGAGTTGCATTACATATTAATAAGCTGAGACTGAATTTGGAGGGATGATTAAAGTGCCTGACCAGTCTGTCTCCTGGTTGACACTTGGAATTCAGGGATGGGCTTCAGGGGATCCATGCCTCCCCTCCTCCCCCAAATTATATGGGGTTTTATACAGAGTGTTGCTTGTCCATTTTAAGGGGAGTCAATGGAGAGAGGCAGCAGCTTTCTTTAGATTCTCAAAGGGGTCCTTGACCCTCAAAGGTTAAGAATCTTGATCTAATCAAACATTTTCTGAAACAACCATCATAGGTGGCCTTCCCTGAAGGTTACTCTCCACGGGTGTGTTCAGATTTTGACACCTCGCCCCACCTCCAACTGGGACATCACAGAGCACCAGGATGGCCCAAAAGTGCCATAACTATCTCTGCTCCCTTAGTGGGAGTCACTATCCTCCTCAAAAGATTACCCTTTGAGACAGCATGGAGGGGCCTGGTGAGCATTACACTAAGTGAAATAAGCCAGTCAGAGAAAGGCAAGTATCACATGATCTCACTCATATGTGAAATCTAATGAACAAAATAAACTGATGAACAAAATAGATCCAGAGACATGGAAGCATGAACAGACTGTGGAATCTCAGAGGAAAGGCGGGGAGGGTGGGTGTGTGGGAAGAGATCAACCAAAGACCTTGTATGCATATATGCATAACCCATGGACACAGACAATAGTGTGGTGAAGGCCTGGAGCAGGGGGGGGAAGAAGAAGGGGAGTCAATGGGGCGGGGGAGAGTATCTATAATACTTTCAACAATAAAGATTTAAAAAATAGAAAATAAAAGCAAAAATATATATATAATATTTAATGCACATCCAGGTGAGTGACAGAGCTAACTGCTCTATTGATTTTAAAGAGAAAATCGATCTTAAATGAAATTATTCCCAGCATGCCGCACTTTGAGCTGAGGCAGACTTGAGGATCAATGCTCCATTGGACAGTGAGGTGTGCTCTGGAAAAGCAGTGAAAAGCAAGAATGTGGGTTGTGCAGAGTTGGTGACTGGAGGAGCGGTGAGCTTGGGGCAGACTCCCTGGGAGTAAATCCTGGCCCTGCTGCATCCAGAAATCTTGCCAGGTTACTTCACATCCCCGGGCCTCAGTTTCCTCATCTGTAAATTAGGGATGAAGTAATAATAACAATAGGGCTGACTTTGTAGGGTTGTTTATGGGGTTTAATGCTTTGTAAAGCCCCAGAACCGTGCCCAACAGGCGGTAAACTGCCAACAGATGGCTACTGGAACGGTCTCCACCATCGATTTGACCCACTACTCAGTCAAATTCATCCGTTAGCTCAGTTAGTTTGATTGCTAGTTCAAACCCCCATTTTGGATCCTTTTAGAATGTAATTGCTATGGCAGAGAAGAGTTCCGTTAAATAATACGTAGGCTTGGTTCATTGTTTCAGGAGGCACATGTGGCAGGGAATGGATGGGTTTGCTTCTCAGGGAAACCCAGCTTCAGGCCGGAGGCAGGGAAGTATTTCTGCCCGGCACAGGGCGGAGACCCCCTTCATGTGATGGAGAAAAACTACTGATCCGAGTGGCCACTTGCTGAGGGGCTTCTACATTGTAAGGCCTCCACAGACACTATCACATGTATTCTTCACACCAATCCTCTCTAAGACCAGCCTGATACACCATTTCACAGATGGGAAAATTGAGAATCAGAGAGGCTGAGTAATTTCCTCAAGGTCACACAGCTGACGATTACACACATTGACTGACACCAAAGCCCATGCCTTGTATTCTAGACTCAGCTTCCTCCTGGTTTCACAAGAAGATGAGAATCATTTTACGATGCCTCTTAATTTGGTCTTATGAGCAATACAGCTTGTTTCAAAAGGGTCTGGGGAAAGAAAGAGGGGGCTGGATCCATCAATTTGTTCATCTGGTCCAATTCATTGTGCTCTAAGTGAACCTCAAGTTCCCACACACAGTGCTGAGCCGGCACGGCCATGGGCGAACCTGCAGTTCCCCCCGACTCAGGCCCCTGTTCCCCATACTCAGCCCCACGTTGGGCTCCATATGTGCCGCACCAGCACAGCCAGGTTCAGTGAGCCTGACAGGGGGCGGTGAAGGATTAAGAAAAGACAGTCAAGAGAAGAAAGCTGGGGCTGGGTGGGATGCTGCCCTCTCTGATGGAGAAACAGCGCCACAACCTTCAAGCCGAGTCTTTATTTGATAGCCAGTTTCCACGAGGCAAAGTAAGGGCGTGGTCAAGATGTTTACCATGTTCTTGTGGGTTTTGAATCTACTCAATTACACCTGATCAAGCTTTGTTTACTTGCTGCACCTCCTGCAGCCCATATCACTCAGCCACGTGGGACCACAGGTTCGGACCATAAGGTCAAGCTTAAAACCACAGTCTTTGGCTATAATTGTGCTGGGACTTGCAGGAGAGGATCGTGCCCTCTCGTTAGTCCCAGGCTTGAACCTGTCCAAACGCTGTAGCCGCTCTTCACAACACACCGTATTTTATGTCTCTTCCCAGTTCTCCCCTTTTCTTCTCCTCCTGTCCCACTTAGCAACACCACCATCTTCCCTGTTTCACTAGCAGGAAACCAGGAAATCAGCCCCACTTTCAATCAGCCTCCAAGGTCTGTTGTTTCAACCTTTAAAATGCTTAACTGTCCTGGCCAGGACTTCTAATAGAAGTGGTGAGCATGGGCATTCTTGCCTTGTTCCTTATCGTAGAGGAAAAGCTTTTAGTTTTTCACCACTGAATATTACATGAGCTCTGGTGACTATAGATGCAAAATCCTCCATAAAACGCTAGCAAAGTGAATTCAACCACATATTAAAAGAATAATACACCAGGATCGAGTGGGATTTATTCCTGGCGTGCAAGATTGATTCAACATATAGAAATCAATTGATACATCACATTAACAGAATAAATGATAAAAATTGCATGATTGTCTCAATAGATCCATAAAAAGTGCTTGACATAATTCAATATCCTTTCATGATAAAAGCTCTCAATGTAATAGAAAGAGAAGTTAGCTGAAAATAACATAGGCCCATGGTCAGCAAACTGCGGCTCGCGAGCCACATGCGGCTCTTTGGCCCCTTGAGTGTGGCTCTTCCACAAAATACCACGGCCTGGGTGAGCTTATTTTGAAGAAGTGGCGTTAGAAGAAGAAGTTTAAAAAATTTGGCTCTCAAAAGAAATTTCAATCGTTGTACTGTTGATATTTGGCTCTGTTGACTAATGAGTTTGCCGACCACTGACATAGGCAATACTGGACTTGCTCTTCCAGCAGGCGATGCTGCTGCTGCTGCTCCGGGACTACACTTAGAGAACCACTGACTTACAGCCATGATTCCCAGCCTTGGTTGTGCACTCAGGGGACTGTTAAAACGCCCAGCTCCCGAGCTGCACCCTGTGGAAATAAATGAATGACACCCAAATAAGATAAACATCTGCTTATTCAGAGCTTGCTCTAGAAAGAGAACTAGCAGGTGTCACTTGCGTTTGGCGAGAGATTCAAAGGCAGGCAGAGGAGGGGGAAGCTTTATGGTGAAATGAAAGGGAATGAAATGAAATCTAGGTGTGCCTAGATTGTGGGTTGTTGGCACAGGGAAGCTAGAGGTAGGCTAACGAGCTCTGGGGCATCCTGTGTGGTCGGTTAGGGGTGCATATTTGACTTTCCCTGGTTGGCCCCAAGTTTGAAGCAGGGGGTAAAATTAGGGAAGCTGGCAGATTTGATTCAGGCCTGTGTGTTTGGGGCCAGTTGCTACAAAGGTTGCAAGTTGGGTTTCCTGGGCTGGCTGCTGCAGGTGATGGGTCAGAGTTCTGTTGTCATATGTGGTCTGGCCATTGGCCAGCTGTATCTTCAGTTTCTCAACCAAGGCCAATTAAGTCAGAATCACTAAGAACAGGGTCTAGGCTTACGTATAGTTCGTAAAACTTTCCAAATGATTGCCATGAGAGCCAAGGTTATGACCTTGATTTGGAGAGAGAGCCTGAGTATTCTGCAGGACTCTTCCCAGCCAATGATTGAGCACCAGAGACAAGGGAGCTGGGTGTGCCTGCCCCGAGCGGGACTCCCCCAGTGGGCAACCTTTGCCTGGGGACTCCTCAGTTGCCAGCCAAGACTCCCTCAGAGCTGCGCTGCAGTCAGAGGCTCCTCTCTCTAGCACTCCTTCCCGCTGTCCTTTCCAGGAGGCAGACCAGCACTGTGGTCGGAAGCCTCACCCTGCCCAATCCCGACTCCTCCCCTTTATCTGGTACAGGGATTGACCCCAACATTTCTCTGGCACATCTAACCGCATTTCGCTCTGCCTCTTTGCTTCTCTTGCTAACTGTTTTCTCAGAAGACTCAAACTGACATGCAAGAGTTGGAGACAGCTCTTCATTTCTCCCTGTAACCATAACATCCTGGTTTTGATTTAAGCCCTGTAACAGCTTACAAGGTATAAATTTTTAATAGAGGCATCATCGATTAGGAAGTACCCTGTCTCTTCCTCCTTTAATGGGGTCTGAGCAGGCTTAACAGATGGAGTAGATGTGACTCTCCCAGTTCAGGGCTGAGAGCAGCAGCCCAACAGCCCCTAGTAGAGAAAGGCTGTAGCGATCACAGAAACACATCCTCTGGGAAGTCCCTTCTTTCCCAGAATCCCCAGTGGATGTATGCATCATCGTCCTCACGGCCAGCTCATCCGACAAGCTAAGAACTTGGCAGAGAGGATTGGAAATTAAAGACAAACTTGCCAAATAGAACTAATCAATGATAGGATGCAAGAGGAAGTCAGGGAGAAGGATGCGGGCATGCACTTAGGAGGATGTGCCTGGTGGACAAGATCCGAGAAAAGTCCCACTAGTCATCCGAAAGTATTCAGTAAGTGTGGTGAGCCGGCAGGGCCATGGGTGAGCCTGCAGTTCCCCCAAACTTAGGCCCCTGTTCCCCATACTCAGCCCCACATTGGGCACCATATGTGCCACGCCAGCATAGCCAGGTTCGGTGAGCCTGGCGGTGGGGCGGGGCAGGGGACGGTGAAGGATTAAGAAAAGACAGACAAGAGAAGAAAGCTGGGGCTGGGTGGAACACTGCCTTCTCTGATGGAGAGACAGCACCATGGCCTTCAAGCCAAGTCTTTATTTTATAGCCAGATTCCACGAGGCAAAGTAAGGGTGCGATCAAGATGTTTACAATGTTCTCTGGGGTTTCGAATCTACTCAATTACATGCACCTGATCAAGCTTTGTTTACTTGCTGCACCTCCCGCAGCCCATATCACTCAGCCACGTGGGACCAGAGGTTCAGGCCATAGGTTCAAGTTTACAAGTGTAGCCTTTGGCTGTAATTGTGCTGGGACTTGCACGTGGCTTTGCCACGAGAGGATTGTGCCCTCTCATTAGTCCCAGGCTTGAACCTGTCCAAACGCTGTAGCTGCTCTCCACAGTAAGCACCTCAGTGCAGAAAGCACTGCTTGGAGGGGTTGTCCAGCGCCAGTGAGAGACAGGACCACAGGACTTCACAGCAGGGGTCCTGGGAGAACAGCTTCTAGCCCAGTGGACTTCAAAAAGGTCCCCTGAAGTTACCTATGGGATTTCCTAGAAGGGGAATTGGGGGTCCCTAAGGATATGGGTCTCCTTGTCTTCCCACACTTCAACAAAACACCTCTAACATATGTAAGGATTCTGCTTCTCAAGGTCAAATCTGAAAACCACTAATGTAGTCTCAGTCCTTCCTTTTATCTAACAAGAAATGGAAGCCCGGAGAGATTGTGTGACTCGCTCATAGTCATGTAGCAAGTTAACTGCAAAGGTGATACAATTAGAACTTTGGACCCTTGGCCTTAGTCCTGTTCTGTTTCATAACGCCACCCCCTCAGGGAATTTATAATTTTTAGGTCATCTTAGTGACTATGTCAAATTGGACATAATCCATCCAACTGAATGATAAATTAACCACATCAAGCAGATGTTCAGCTGGGGTTGTACAGATGTGTCAGTTTCCTATTCAGAGAAGGTAGGACCAAAGAAATTTCCCTGCTTTTCCCTCAAGCTTCCATTTAACATATAGTACTTGTATTTATTCATGGATATTTAAATCCATCATTTGACAAATGTTCTACTTCAGAGGCAACACAGAGCGGTGGAAACTGTATGGGTTTTGGAGCCAAATTGGGTTGAGCCCTGACTATTGTACCAGGACCTCAGATGAGTTTACATGATCTTTTGGAGCCTCAATTTCCTCATCTGTAAAGTGTGAAGAGCCCTACTTGATAGGTTGCTTTAAGGATTAAAAATGTTAACCACCTAACCAGTGCTCGGCACACAGTAGGTGCCTCATAATAGGAAAAGAGTTAAGAAATGGAAGAGGGAGAAATAAGTGTGAGCAGCATTAATCTCCAAAGATTTTTAGGGGAAGAGGGACTGGCCTTGAAACTTCAGGGATAGGTGGAGGAGAGGGTATATGAGGAGAGGATGATAACATGAGCAAAGAAGGAATAAGAATCAGGGCCATTGAGCTGTGGAAGTGAACTCTAGGAGCAGCGGGTTCGTAGGAGGTGAATCCCTGGAGTGGCAGAGGCTTTAGAAACCAATGTCACTCGGTAGATGTTTTCAGCTCCAACATGAAGAAACATTCTGTGAAGTTCAAGACAGTGGATCCTGGAAATAGTTGTCCTTGGTGTGAACTATGAGTTGGTTTAAGAGCTGAGGAAGAAGTTAACCCCAGGTTTTCTCGTTTTCATATTGTTGGGTGTGCCGTGCCAGCACGGCCAAGGGTGAACCTGAGGGGGATAAGGGGTGGTGAAGGATTGAGAAAAGACAGACAAGAGAAGAAAGCTGGGTCTGAGCAGGACGCTGCCCTCTCTGATGGAGAGACAGCACCGCAGCCTGTAACCCGAGTCTTTATTTTATAGCCAGTTTCCACGAGGCAAAGTAAGGGCGTGGTCAAGATGTTCACAACGTTCTCGCGGGTTTTGAATCTACTCAATTACATGCACCTGATCAGGCTTTGTTTACTTGCTGCACCTCCTGCAGCCCATATCACTCAGCACGTGGGACCAGAGGTTCAGACCATAAGGTCAAGCTTACAACCACAGCCTTTGGCTATAATTGTGCTGGGACTTGCACGTGGCTTTGCCACGAGAGGATCGTGCCCTCTCAGGTGTCCCAGGCTTGAACCTGTCCGAACGCTGTAGCCACTCTCCCCAGTTGGGCCCAGTATGTGAGAGGTGAGAAAACTGAGGACCAAATAACATAGGTGACTTCCTCAACATCACACAGCTGAGAAGAGACAGAGTTGGATTTGGAACCCCACCCTTTTGACATCCCAAATCCTTTGCTCCTTTCAGCGCCATGTTTCTTTGGTTGCTTTGTAGTGTCAAGTGGAGACATGTGAGAAATACTTGGGGAGATGCAATAAACCTGAACTGCAGTTCAAATGAGTAGCAAGTGCTACAACAGCGTCCACAACACCCAGTGCACGTTGACATCATCCAGGGAGCTTTACAGAAAGAAGTGTTGGTCCCGGGCTTTGATGCCCACTCACAGGGTATCTCAGGGGCAGGGCCTGGGCATCAGCATGTCTAAGGCTTCCCAGGTGGTTCTAGTGTGCGGCCAGGACTGTGAATCACGGAGTTGGACTGTTTAACACACTTGGTCCAACCTACGTTGGCATTTCTCAAAGGAGCTCTTGAATGACACACCATCTGTGAAATCCACAGGCCCGTCTGTGCTCACCTCATCAGCAGGCGTACCTCCCTCCCTCTCTCCTTCTCTGCCACGTTGCCTCTTGATTTGGTCTTCATACTGGTGGTGGTGACTAATTAATCCTCCTGGAATAATCAAAGAGGACCTAATCGTGGGTGAGCCATCTGGAGATCCTTTTTGGTTGACTTGGACTTTGGGGAGGCTGAGGGGAAGCAAGTGGGAAATGACTCATAGTCCAGATGAAACACAGAAATCGCACTTATTCAAGGAGGGCTGTGATGCTTGGGGCTGTAACTTTTCCTTCTGCTTCTCAATGGTTCCAGATGGTCCATTTTCTCTTTCTGCACCCCCATGTTCACACTTACCTCCGTATATAGGGAGGCCTGGGTCTCCAGGCCACTCCTGTGCTACACTACACTGTGAATTTGGTGTTCTTTCAACAACGGTGTCTGTAAAACACTTCATGAGGACTAGAGACATATGGTTTTTTTTAAGTATTTTTAGAGAGAGGGGGAGAGATACAGAGAGATACAGAGAGAGAGAGCGAGAAGAGAGAGACCAGTCTCTAGTACATTCCCTGACCAGAAACCAAACCTTAAACCCTTTTGGTATATTGGACAGTACTCCAACCAACTGAGCCACCCGTCCAGGGTGAGAGTTGTATTCTTTTACAGTAGTATTTTCTTTTATCAATGGGACCAGTAGAAGGAGTCAATTGATCACAAATATGCATTGAACACTTGTTCTGTATATGACAGAAATGGTGTTAGAACCCTGCCCAGCTCCCCTTGCCTGGTCAGACCGCTATGCTTGAAGGCGTAGATGGCTCACAGCTGCCACCCTCTCTGGACGAGTGGCCTTGGCTAATGGACACCTCCTCACCCAGGAAGTGGTGCTCCACAGCCCATGTCTGATTGACAGGAAGTACACGGTGCCAACGCTTTGCCTCAAAAGGGGTGTGGTTTACGCTCCTCAAATTCCTGGCAGACATTGTCCTGAGCCACCGTCTTGCTTAGCATGTCCCCTTCTCTGTTCCCTGCTCCCCCCACTTGCTTAGGGCTCTCCCTCGGCACTTCCCAGGCTCTGAGACCCTTCTTAGAATCCCTCCTAGGAAACTGACCAGAGACAGAAAAGTTTGCTAGGTGACGTTCCAGACACGATTCTGATTTGTAAAATGCTTCTTGGTCCCTGACAGAGGCCACACATTGACATGCAGAACGTTGGAAGGTGAAGAAATAGATAACAATGACGATACGGTGGGACATGTCACCAGGCACTACACTCTTTGGATGAGTTTTAGAGGTAGAATGGTTTGAGGAAGGGTGGCAGAGACCCGTGCAAAGCACCGAGGAGGAGCAAATAGCATGAACAACGTTAGGAAGGCAAGAAGAACCAGGTGCCGGGGACAGAGCCGGGGCAGGGCTCTCCAACCTTAGCGCACAGCGGGCTTTCCCGGAGGGACTGTGAACACGGACTACCAGCCTCAGCTGGTTTCTCACCCAGCACTGGCCTGTCTAGCGAGCTCCCAGGGGATGCGGGCGCTGCTGGCTTGGGGACCACCCTGTGAGAGCCATGGCTGTCGTGGGGTAAGATCTGAGAGGCTACGAATTATTGTTTCCTGGCTGCATCCTTACAGCAGGGCCTTCCTGCCACCACTCACGCAGCAGATTTCAGGGGATGGAGAATAGAAACTTAAAGAGCAAGTTGTCAAATTCCTGGCTTCTGGCCTTTCAGGAGACTTTCATAAATCCCTCCCAGAAAAGCAACAAATCTTCAAAGCCATGACTTACTCATGCCAGGAGCAGGGCTGGAGGGAGAGAAGTGTGTCATGGATTCTCAAAGCTTGGCCCTCAGCATCGCAAGCTGAGGTCTCGAGACTGAGATCGTAGGGTTTCCACCATCAATCAAGGCAGTGAACACACCTGTTTTTGCAGGCTAAGTTGTCGGAACACGGCCACCCCCGTCATTCACATACGGCATGGGCTGCTTTCCTGCTACCGCTGATTGGAGCGGTTGCCACGGAGACAGAACGTTCCACAAAACCGACAATGTTCGCTATCCGTAAGGATTTGCGAACCTCTGCGATACCATGGAGTGAGGAAAATGGGGAGAAGGGGCTGGGTGGTGGAAAAGCCGTTTCCCCATCTCTAAGAAGATGAGTGTCCTACCACCTGGTGGAAAAGTAGAAAGTCTTGGAGGTTCTGACGAATTTCTCCCTGAACCCCTTAGTGAGGATACAAGCCCAGTTATGTTTCGTTACAGGGGCAAACTTCCGTTGCTGTATTTCTGAATTCTTTGTAAAATGCATCACAGTTGCTGGGGGTCATGGATCAGGATGAGAATGGACGTGAGGAGCCAGAGGAGAGGAAGGTACACGCGGGTCAACCTGCGGAGGCTTTTACACCCGGAGGGTAGGGCCCGGGTCCATCCTCCTGATGTCCATCCCTGTTGGAGGGCAGGGTCCCTGGCTGCGGGGAGGTGTGGGACCATATTGCTCCAAAGCCGACCCCTGCGGCCACACCGCGTGCTTCTCAAGCTGCTGGCAGACACTCCACCGCCTCTGCACCCCACAACACCTCTGAGGTGCGCCTCTCGCTCGCTCCTAGAGTGGAGGCAGCTGAGCTCTTCAAGTCTTGGGACTCAAAGCCCAGGTTTCTAACTCCCTCTGCAGGGCTCCCCCACTGTACTGCCCAAGACAGGGAGAGGCTGACCCCATGCCCTATGGGCACCCCCCCCCCCCCCGCCACAAGGATGGAGACTGCCAAAACTCCTCATGAGCCGGGTAAGAGGAGATAGAAAGCACAAGGAGGCTGTGGGTGATGATTCTATTTGTAAAAAATGAAGTAGGATCATTCATTCGTTCGTTCGTTCATTCATTCACTCATTTTCTAGTTCCAGAGGACATATTCCTCCCTGATTTCTGAGGAGAAATGCATTCTTGACAGTTATTCAATCATGTGTTTAGTAAAGCTACACAGTATAAAGAAAAAGGGTAGAAGACTGTACAGTCTTATTTAAATTCCAGTCTTGTCATTTGTAGCCAAGTGACCTGGGACAAGCCTTTTAAGTGTCTGTCCCTCCGCTCCCTGCTCTACTGGGATAAGTCAGGGTAATGAGACCTGCCTTGGAGACGGCAGTACGTAAAAGATGTATGGAAAGAGACAGCATTTCCTGCTGAGTAGCCAGGGGCAAATCCAGGTTGCTTGGCACTGAGGTGGCTGGGATGGGGGCTTCCCCTCCTCTGTGATGGGCTGTGCGGGGCCTCAACCTCCTGCAGGGGCCTGGCGCTGGCCGCATTAGGATCAACTCCAAGCAGCCTGTCTCTGCGGGCAAGCCCACTCTCGTGACCGCAGAGACCCAGGTGTTACTTGCTCACCAGAGCTATTCTGTCCCCACCAGAGTGCCTATCAGAAGGAAGAGCAGAAGGGGTGAGGGCCCCTCCCAGGGCACAACCTGCTCGTCGTTCAGCCAGGCCTGGCACTGGCAGGCCTCACGCCGTAATGCTAAGCATGCAGGGTCCCTTCCTGGTCCCCCCCCTCTGTCCTGCGCCAGGGGTTGGGATGAATTTCACAAGTCACATGACATAGACTAAGGAAATGCTTTATCGGAAAAATGAACAACTTGCAGAGGGGAACGGGTGAGCAGGGAAGAGGAATCTCAGCTCCCGGATTCTCCATCAGCCTGAGAAGTGGGCTCGGGCCAGGTTGCTGGGCTTTTCTTCCCATAAGGTCACCTTGGGAAAGTAGCTTTGTCTGTGGGGAACACCCAGGCAGCCCGGCCAGTGGCCTGGGTGTGTGTGTGTGTGTGTGTGTGCACAGCCAGGGCACAGAGAACGTGTTTTCTGGCCGGAGGACACAGTAGGCTGCAGGCCCGCCCTGCCCTTTCCCGTGGGCGTGGGCCCGGAGGCCTAGGGAGACGGGGTGGGAGCTGTCTTGTCACTGCATTAAAGCTACACATGGCCACGTCCTGAACACGTGGGCCTGGACCCCAGGCTGTCTCCCCAAGGGGGAGAGGATGGCAGGCTGCCTAACCGAGTAAAACCAAGCTCAGGACTTCTGGAAGCATTCACAAAGCAGAACTGGCTCTTAGCAGAATCACGAGTTTCATGTTGGGATCAAATAAGCATCTCCCTCCCGGAGAAGTGATTCGAGTTAGAAATGCTCCGTCTGGACTCCCGTGACAGAGTGACAAGCCCGGGTGAGATCAGGTGACGGGGGAGCGGGTCTCAGAAGGGTTATTCAACCCTTATCCTTCCCGTGGGCCGGTGCAGTCGGTGGGCACGGTGACACCACCGCCCTGCCCAGGGGGAGGGGCGCCAGGCCAGCGCCTGAGGGAGGCCCGGCCGCAGGGCTGTGGTTAGCACCCACAGGCCTGGGGTGAGTTAAGGTTAAACTATTGTATCCACTTTGGAATAAAGCGACTAAACAGTCCGATCCAAGCCTTGTTCTGAAAGAAACAATTTACTGAAAAATAAACGTTCACCCAGGAAGGAAAGGCCAGCAGCTCACATTTCCAGCGGCGACGTCTATAAAAACCCGCGTTCCGAGCGGAGGCCGAGACGCAGAACTGGCCGCTCGGAAACGGGGGGGGGGGGGGGGGGGGGGGTTTTTTCCTTTAAGTATGTTCTCTGCCTGAAGCAACTGGACAAAATGAACAAAAGGCAAATCCGATGGGGCAAGCGATGGCGCCTTTAGCTGGGAATCTTGTTTGAAATCATCTAACCCAGTGGTCGGCAAACTCATTAGTCAACAGAGCCAAATATCAACAGGACAACGATTGAAATTTCTTTTGAGAGCCAAATTTTTTAAACTTAAACTTCTTCTAACGCCACTCCTTCAAAATAGACTCTCCCAGTCCGTGGTATTTTGTGGAAGAGCCACACTCAAGGGGCCAAAGAGCCGCATGTGGCTCTCGAGACGCAGTTTGCCGACCACTGATCTAAACCATTTATTAAGCACCAACATCAGTTATGGTCAATGAGACGTAAGAGCAGGACTGATGTCCAGCTAGGATTAGTAACTCCGCCAGATATAAATGTTTACCATTTTCTCAATCGCGCAGGTGCAAAAAGGCCAAGTCCTTCCGTAGGCGAGAGGAGAAACCATCGTGGTGCATGATGTTTCTCTCTCTCTCCCCCTCCTCCCTCCCTTCCACTCTCTCTAAAAATCAATGGAATATTACTCAGCACGACAAAGAAGTGAGCTTTCAAGCCGCAAAAGGATATGGTGGAAACGGAAATACATATTAAGTGGAGGGAGCCACTGTGAGAAGGCTGCCCACGGTATAATTCCAACTACGAGACATTCTGGAAAAGGCAAAACGATGGGGGCAAGAAAAAGATCAGTGGTTGCCAGGTGTCAGGGGGTAAGGATGGACGAGTCAGTAGAGCACAGAGGGCTTTTAGGGAAGGGAAACGGCTCTGTAGGATCATGCCATTACCCATTTATGGAAACCCATAGGATGTACAACTCAAGAGTGAACTCTAAGGTAAATGATGGACTTTGACTGATTAAAAAAGCAACTGTGGGCCTACCATTCTTCCCTCGGCCACACTTCCCATCCTTCCTCATTGCCAGCATGAGGTACTGTGCTCAATCACTGTTGACCCGATGAACAACAAAATCAGACTCAATTGCTTGGGGTTAGCAGGTAGACATTTCTGTTATCCCTGGGAATGAATCATGATTAGTCCTAACCACGTATGGCAACTCTGTTTCCCTGAGCAGTGACTGGTGAGGAGTGGGGTGTATGACCCAGTTCTGGTCAATGAGACATGAGAGCGGGACTGATGTTTAGCTGGGACACACCAGAATGATGGTACTGGTTGTTGAATTATTGAAATACTTCTGTACCAGGTGGAATATACTGCTTCCCTGGCCTCCATCTCCCCATGACCAGCTACAAGGTTACCTCTGGTAGAGGTGGGAGCCTCCAAGGCTTTGCTCCAGGGCGACAGCCAGCATTTGATCTGTTCTGATGACCGAAGAGAGGTTTCTAGGAAACATTTCTCCATGAATAAAAAAGCAGAGGCTCATGGCCTTGCTCAAACCCCTGGACAGTCTGGTCTTTGCCCTGAACCCGAATGTGGGTCACAGGGTGGGTAGGTCGGCAGGTGCTGAGGTCGCCACGTACAAAGTGCCCCCAGCAGCATAGGAGTCGTTTGGAAGAACGGTGCCTGTTAACGAAGGTTCCCACAGGCAGCATTGCTTAAGTGGAGACACTTTGGTTGCCCTTGTTCGTATGCTGACTATAGAAATTAGTCATTTATGCCCTAGCTGGTTTGGCTCAGTGGATAGAGCGTGGACCTGTGGACTGAAGGGTCTTGAGTTTGATTCTGGGCAAGGGCACATACCTTGGTTGTAGGCTCCATCCCCAGCTCTGGTCAGGGCGTGTGCAGGAGGCAACCTCATTGATGTTTCTCTCTCTCACATTGATGTTTCTCTCTCTCTCCCCCCCTCCTCCCTCCCCTCCACTCTCTCTAAAAATCAATGGAAAAATATCCTCGGGTGAGGATTAACAAACAAACAAAAGAAATTAATCATTTATTCAGCTAACTTTTTTCTTAATATATATTTTTATTGATTTCAGAAATAGAAGGGAAGAGATAGAAACATCAATAATGAGAGAGAATCATTGATCAGCTGCCTCCTGCATGCCTTACACTGGGGACTGAGCCCACAACCAGGGCATGTGCCCTGACCAGGAAGGAATCCAACCGTGACCTCCTGGTTCATAGGTCAATGCTTGACCACTGAGTCACACTGCTGGGCTCAACTCAATGGGTTCAAGAAGTTCAGAGAACTGTATGTATATGATAAATTCTAATCTCAAACTCAAAGAGGTGCATGAGTCTCACTGATATCAAATTAGTTCCTCTCCAGTCCTAGCCGGTTTGGCTCAGTAGATAGAATGTCAGCCTGTGGACTGAAGGGTCCTAGGTTCGATTCCAGTCAAGGGCACAGGCACATACCTCGGTTGCAGGCTCCTCTCCAACCTGGGCCCTGGTCAGGGACTCGTGCAGGAGGCAACCAATCGATGTGTTTCTCTTACATTGATATTTCTCTCTGTCTTTCCCTCTCTTTTCCACTATCTCTAAAAATCAATGGAAAAATATCCTCGGGTGAGGATTACAAAAAAGTAAATTAAGAAAAAAAAATTAGTTCTTCTCTGCCACTGTTCATAAATATTACGTAATATCTGTGTGGGTTTTTAAAAACTTATTTGAAGGAAATGCTAAAGTATAGCTTGCTTGCAACAGATCTCAATCGGACCCTGCGTAAACTCTATGAAAACGTTGTGTGTATGTACAATTTTCTGGGTGAGCAGTCACAGTTTTCATTGCATTTTCAAAAGAGCCACGAACAACCCCACCAACTGGAAAAGGGTGGGAACCACAGGCTTAGATAAAGCTCACAAGTCAGTTCTGACCTCTCCTTCCTCCCCTCCTTCCCTCTGCCCAGCTATCTTCATCCTTGGCTTCCCTAGGTGGATTGGGTGAGCGACTAGACTACAGCCACGTGTTTCACTAATCACCACCAACCTCTGGATTAAAATGAGCTCAAGGAGTTGTATGATCCAAATAAAACAATACATGTAAAAATATTTTACAAAAGTAAGGGTTTAAGGAAAAATTAGGAGTTTGCCAGTACAGTGAATTAATGTAATGACTGATTCCCGATCTCTTGAACAACCTATTCACAAGTTGTTACTTAATGTAAGTGCTCAAAGGTAGGAGTGGTATCATTGGTAATGATAGCCAATGTGCGCTGGTAGCTTCCTCTCTTGCTTGTTCCCCATACTAACACTGTGCGGTTAAGTGGTGTTATCCCCACTTTACAGATGAGGAAACTGAGGCCTAGAGAGTTTAAGTAACTTGTCCAAATTACAGAGAAAGATTTGAACCAGGGGCATTCACGCTTTGGCTCTAACTCTTAACCACTAGTGGGGAACTATTCTGTGCCAGGAGTTGTGCTGAGCATGCTATGAGTACTAAATTGTGGAATCTTCACAACAAATCTGTGAAATGAGTAGTATTATTGTTCCCATTTTACAGAAGCCAAAACTGATCTAGAGCTTGCCTATCTTTGGCCACAAGGTCACAGAACTAATAAATACTGGAGCTGAATTTCATCCCCAACAATCTTATTCGCGTTCACACACTTAACCCTTGCACTGAAATGACAGGCTTTAAGCAGCTGCATAAAGCAGCCTCCATATAACATTTTTAAAGGTGATTTATGTTATTGGAGTATTTGAGCTATTTTTTTTTTAAGATTCAAAAACTCATGAGTGATGAATAATTTCATCAGTCTCCTCACACCTTCCATGACCACGCATTGGTTTTAGCAGACACCATAAACCCCGTGTGTGGAAAGCACTGGATACAGGGGCCTAGGGGGTGCAGAGCTGAACTACAGTGGTCTGTGCCCTCGGGGAGTCCCTGTCTGGGTTGGTAGACAGACACAGATATGAAGACATCACAGAGAATAGACAGATGACATGCCCTGAGGATGTGCTGCAGCAGTCTGGGAGAATTCTGTGGCTCTTGATGGCTGTTAGGTTCCCGGGGCACGGGGGGAGGCAGGCGGTGTGATGGCATCAGGGTTTTACGTGGTGCCTGCAGCTAGGGGAGAAACTCAGAGCTGAGAGATTAGACAGGTGACCGAGGCCCACTAGCTCCTCTGCTGGTTCCAAACTGCCAGAAGAAGGGTGGTTTGGTCTCTGCATCCACCTGGTCACATGCCAAGGCAGCTCCTTATTTTCCCCGCCCCCCCCCGCCCCCCCACGCCCTCACTGCCCGATGCATGGGCACATTTCAGACCTCTGGGGCTCTTCGGGGTCACCCTGGAACAGAGCCTTCTCTCCACACTGCCAGCCTTGTATTTGGGACATTGAGCCCTTGGGGTCCCCGCCTGCCCATTTCCCAACTTGATGATTAACTGTAGCGGACGACCCAGCATTACATAAGAGGATTATGAAACTGTCACAGGGAGGTAGGAGATCTGTGTTATAAATAGACAGAAACCTCTTTCGGGTGCTACTTTAAGACTCAGAGACATCTAGTGGCAGAAGATTATACCGCAGGCCTGGCCCATCCTCTCCCATTAAGTAAGTGACTTTTGAAAGTTCTAACTTGTGAAACTTGTACATGCTCACATTGGGAAGCTTTGGGTTAAGTTATTTTGAAAGTAAAGGAATGTATACATTTTTAATTTGTAGTCGTGCAGTATTGTCTTTAATAAAAAAAAGTACCATAAACCTACTGTAAGCATGTTCTCCCCAAAGTGTTAAATGTACACAATTTAGTGGCTGAAAGAGAAAATCCTATATAATAAAAGCCTAATATGCTAAGTGTCTGGTCGTCCATTCAACCTATCAAAGCGTAATATGCTAATGATATGTTAAGGCCACTCAACCGCTCGCTATGATGTGCACTGACCACCAGGGGCAGACACTCCAAGTGGTAGGTTAGCTTGCTGCTGGGGTCTGGCCAATGGGGACTGAGCAAGACAGGCCGAACATCCCCTGGACCTCTCCTGTGGTCCCTCCCTGGCTGGCCAACCTCCTGTGTCCCTCCCCAACCCCGATCATGCACCAGTGGGGTCCCTCAGCCTGCCCTGCACCCTCTGGCAATCCGGGACCCTTGGGGGATGTCAGAGAGCTGGTTTCAGCCCTATCCCGCAGGCCAGGCTGAGGGACCCCACTGGTGATGAATTTGTGCACCAGGCCTCTAGTTAGGATAGAATGACTCTATTAACCTTTTGCACTCGTATGTCAAGTGTGACTCGACACGGTTAGCATTAGAATAAAGGAATCGAGAAAAAAAGCAAGCGAGTGCAAAGGGTTAATAGCCTCTCTACAGCCACCTGTCATGATGCTGAACTTTTTTGATGTGATTCAGTTTTGCTCCTATTTCATAATTTTGCTATCAAATTTGCCTTAAAGATGAACTTATATAAATTGAGCAACTACAGAATCAAACATTTGGGATAATACATAATGAGAAAACTTCCCCACAACACAGACTAGAAAGTAAACTTTCCTGGCTAGGGGAAATAGAGCTGCCGGGCAATGGCCTCAGGGTGGGTCCTGGTGGGCCCCAGAGAGTGAAACACTGTAGCCAGTACCACAGGCTGAAGCCTGGGAGACTGTCAGATATTCTGTGGAAGGTCAGAGTGGGAGTGGCCATGGGACCTGTGCCAGGATCCTGGCAGAACCCTAACTAAGGACATGGAAAGACCTAAAGAAGTGACTGTATACAGTTGTTCTCATGGAAAAGAATACAATAATCTTATGTAATAAAAGCCTAATATGCTAAGTGTCTGACCATTTGTTTGTTGTTCGACCAGTCGCTATGACATGCACTGACCACCAGGGGGCAGACACTCTGACCAGTAGGTTAGCTTGCTGCTGGGGTCTTGCTGATCTGAACTGGGCGAGATGGGCCAGACACACCCTGGAGCCCTCCCCTGGTCCCTCCCCAGCCTCTAAAGTATTTTTTCTAATTAATTTCCTTTCAATGTGCACGAATCCATGCACCAGGCCTCTAGTTAATAAATAATAATATAGGAATTAACTCTGTGCTTCATGTACTTACCACTGTCAACCTACTTTTGCACAGAGCAGAAGAGAAGCGGAGAGATAGGCGTTAGCTGGGCAAATGGAAGCTATCCAACACTAATGGCTTTGTTCAAGCTTTTTCATCTATGATATCTGCTTCTATGTCACGCCACCACCTTCCTCTCGCCCTCCCCCTTTCTGCCTACTCCCATCCAACAACCCTTCTTTCACTTTCTCCCTCTCCCCACATTCTAGCCATTCATTCATTTGTTGCTCATTATTCAAGGTATAACCAGATTTTTTCTGAATATGAAAATAATATGTATTCATTAAAAAAAAAATGAAAGTGTAAAGACCAAAGTAAAACTCATCTAATTCCATCACCCAGAGCAGGTGGGGAACCTTCTTCCTGCCAAGGGCTATTTGGATGTTTATAACATAACATTTTAACATAAGTTAAAATTATCAACTTAAAAATTAGCTTGCTATATTGGTCAGACATTTAATTAACTCACACCTAATGCCTTGTCAGACCAAATGACATTCTCCACCCCTGACCCAGAGAGATTACTGTTAATGCTTTATTATTATTTTTAAAATGTATTTTTACTAGAGGCCCGGTGCATGAAATTTGTGTGGGGAGGGGTGGTCCCTCAGCCCGGCCTGCACGCTCTCACAATCTGGGACCCCTCAGAGGATGTCCAACTGCCGGTTTAGGCCCGATCCCGCATCGGGCCTAATCCAGCAGTAGGACATCTCTCTCGCAATCCAGGACTGCTGGCTCCTAACTGCTCACTTGCCTGCCTGCTCGCCCCTAACCACTCTGCCTGCCTGCCTGCCTGATCGACCCTAATTGCTCACCTGCCTGGGTGATCACCCCTAACTACCTCTGCCTCGGCCCCCGCTGCCTCGGCTTCATCCAGAAGGATGTCCGGAATGACATCTGGAAGGTCATTCGGCTGTCCGGTTTAATTAGCATATTATGCTTTTATTATTATAGATTGATTTCAGGAAGAAGTGAGAGGGAGAGAGAGACAGAAACATCAATGATGAGAGAGAATCATTGATTTGCTGCCTCCTGCATGCCCCACACTGGGGATCAAGCCCACAACCCGGGCATGTGCTCTGACCGGGAATCGAACTGTGACCTCCTGGTTCATAGGTCCCTGCTGCCATGTCTCCCTCACCTAAGTGGGGGTCCTGGTTCCAAATGTTTCTAGAATTAGGACTGAGACGATTGCTCCCCCATAGGAAGGGAGATTTACATAACTAGGGAAGAGTATGGGAACTGATGATAATTACACAAAAACAACAAAGTCCAATTATTAATTCGAGAGAAAACAAAAAATCAAGTTGGCAGGGGGAAGTGATTATAGTATACTACATGGTTCAACTGTCAATGCAATTTTTACAACCATAAAAGATAAACAATTGTCTCCATTAGCAATTCATTGCTTTTAAGCTCCAAATTCATCCATCATTGCCTGACCTGTGAAAATGGATCAGGGTCCTCTTAAGTATTTTTCCTCGGCAGCTGGCATGATGTTAGATGGCCAGTAGAGGGCGTTGGAGGGACACTGCCCGGGGAAGGGGCTTTCCCTGGTTCCACTGTTTGCTGCTTTGCTTCTTCTTGCTCCTACTGTTGGGGTGCCAGCAGTGGGTAGGTTGCAAGGGACATCCAGTGCCATTCACCCCCATTAAGTTACAGCAGCGCCTCGTAGATAGCGTCTCTGAGAGTCCGTAGCACTCTCACGACTGGATTTCCAGTGACTCGCGCTGGCACGCCGGAGGTTGGCTTCTCAGCTCTCCAGAAAGGGGGTTACTTGCTTGCCGGTCCTGGCCATGGCTTTTCTACCCACCCGCGCCCTGGAGCAGGGTCTCCTGCTTGTCCGGTGACTGTGGCCCCGCTCTGGCCTGGAGCAATTCAGTACGCTTCTCTGCCAGCCCAGCCTCGGGGAGGGACAGTCCTTCCTTGAGCAGCCTTGTTCATCTCTAGGGTATTCTTTAGAGTTCTCTTTCTCCTGCGAGGTAACCATATATTGTCGTTGGTCATTTATATTAAACTTTCCCTTTACTAATTACTTGTGGTTCCTATCTCCTGAGTAGACCTTGATCAACTCAACACGGAAATGCTGAGCTAACCAAAATTGATGTGATTATTTTGGGAGAATGGGGAGTTGAGAGAAAGAGAGAGAGAGAGAGAGAGAGAGAAGAGCTTATCTTTCATGATAGGAAGTTGATAAATAAGATCTATAGTCTAAGATCGTTATTTGGAGATTTGAAAGTGGTCATATTTTGGGATCAGGAAATGGAGTGAGAGAGATCTGCTTACTTTTTGTAACAAGCCTTGTATGTGACTCTATGATCATGGATAACTTTGATAACAATTAAACTGATAAAAAGAAAACCTTTTTATCAGTGGAGCACCCCATGCAGTTCTAGCAAGTCCCACCACAGGAAAAGGCAGGCCTCCTCATCGGTATCTTCATTCTTATTTTTTCCTTCGGGAAAAGCTGGAAATCCAGATTTTTATGCGAAATCTTTGTTTTAAATACCGAGGACCAAACTAACTAGGAGAGGGGCATGAGAACGACACAAATCAACTGAAGTCAGAGCTCAGTCCGGGGCCTGCTCCGAGCTGCCTGACCTGGAGCTCAGCGGATGACCTCAGCTGACCGGAGATGCAGACCACGAGGGGCCTCCGGGCAGAGAAAATTCCTCCAAGATTGATGAATAGCTCCTCACCCGTGCCTGAGCATTACCCATCCCATAAAAGGACAACAGACCATGACATTTACACTGGAAAGGTTAAAGTGGATCCCAGCCCTTTTTCACTCTCTATTTCCCTATACCAGCAACTTTTCATAGAAGCCACAAACAGATATAAGCTCAACCTCTTCCTTCTCTCTCCGGGAGAGTCCGCCTTTGTCTATGGAGTGGCTCTTCTTGCTTGTGGTCTCTGCTCAATAAAACCTGCTTTCCACTTTAACCTTTGGCCTGGCTTGCTTCTTGAGTTCTTTCCTGGGCAAAGCCAAGAGCCTTCTTGGGACGCCTCTGGCATCAAAACAATTTATGTCTGTGGAGAGGATTGGGTCTACAAGCCTTGCTTTAAAGAAACAAGTGTCCTCCCCTCCCCCACCCCACCCCGCCCTGCTGCCCCCCAGGACTCAGCTCCCCCTCTTGGTTTTCAGTCTTCCTTAGCATTTCCCCAGGACCCTCCCAGGCACACCACCCACTCCTTCCTCTGCAGGCTGGCCATGTGGGTTTTGCCAAGCTCCTCAGGTTGGAGTAAAGCAAGTTACCTCGTGCAAGGCTCTCACCAGCCCGCGCCCCCTGCCCCCATGCTGTTGGCCCCACAATAATCAGAAAGACCTTATCTAAAGCCTCCGCTCCACTTGGGGCCCTTTTCTTAACCCTCCACTCCCAGGACCCTCTAGGAACGTGGCTAAGACAGCTATTCGCACTAAAGTGTTAATGATTGGACAGCACACCCTTCACAATGGTGCCTACATCTTCAAAGAGAGTATTCAGTAAAGGAAATAGGATTAGTTACTCATGCAGGAATTTTGTGGTTTTGGACACTTCAGAGGACAGACCTCCTTGGCTTTTCAGATCACACCAGTGGAGCCAAATCCAATTCTTCTTGGGAGGCCGGGACCCATGAAGAAAAAAGGCTTCTAGCTCCTGCCGTCAAGTGGTCATTTGACTCTTACCCGACAACCATTGTCAAATCAAGATCAGTTCACTGTCCACCAGGGATTGGTGATAAAACACACCAGAAAAATGTACAACAATCCAGAGAAAGAGTGGTCACTCTAGGTTGATCTAGACTTATCAATTGACTAATTCTAGTTAAAAAATGGCAATTGTTTGCTGCTAAGTTCACTGAAGTAGTTTTCCTCGTTTACCCAAAGGAATTTCCCCTGGCTTCTCGAAGCAGGCAGGCCTTGCAATTTCAGTGTGTGGTCACCAGGTGGCGGAAGTGTGCCACGAGCACAGCCGCCGCGGGCAGAGAAGTTGCGTTCACCTTGCATCAAATCAGCCAGTTGTCACCCCCAATAAATTCCATGAAAAGGGGGAAAACGGGGAGAGTTGTGACTTCCTTTCCTTTCAGCCAGATTCAACCTGGAGTTCACGGAAAGGTGTTTGCTCTTCTAGCAACGCCTGTCCTTGGAAAACGCAGAGCCCTCAGAACCCTCCTTTTTCAATCAACTCATCGTTGTCATCTTCCACCTGATACTTTCCTTCCCCCTCTTTTACAGCAGAAGAGAGGAGCCCTTACCCTCTCCTTACTGTCCTCGGAAGGCATGCATGCTCTGCTTGGGGCAAGCCTCCAGGCTTTCTTTACTTAGAGAGGCCTGCAAAAGGGGCGGAAACCTGCCCAGCAGGAGGCGATGGGGACCTGGCCAGGGTGTGATGGAGACAGGACATCAGGCCATGTCCTCCTTTCCTTGCTGGATCTGACAGGTGGGCCAGGACCTGTATTTGGAAACTTTTCTCGCTGGGAATAACTTTACTTGGGCTCTGTATTCTTCACTGATTTCCCGTCCCCTCTAAGTGCAATAGATTATTCAGTGTTTATGTTCCATCAAGTTGCCATGGATACTGAACCCTTGCACCTGGGGAAATGCAAGTAGGTTTCTGTGAGCATTTTCATCAATTGATCAATATAGAACCGTGTTTTATGCGTGTTTCTGTCTAAAGACACTATTTAATGTATTGATTTATGTTGTTTTATAGGATTTTATACATTGCTTTACTTATATTTAATGTATTGATTAACACTGAACTCGTGGCCAACAGCACTATAATTCAGGTCTGAGGAAGCTTATCCAAGGCAAGTATCTCCTCCCTGAGGCACATCACAGTCTTCCCGCGCTTAGGATGGCTGGACAGCCCCTCGGCACCGCACTCGCAGCCATGTCAACGGTGAAATCGCCAACACAAAGCACAAAGTGTGGAAAAAGTGACACTAAATACGCGGCAGAAAAGACCCATTTCAGGATGAGAACTGGAACCTGAGGGCAGAGGATCACCTTGTGTGACCTCAGTGATGAACATGTATACCAGGCAACGCAAATTTTCCACCGATCTGCACCATGTCTGGGAATGACCCCAAAATACTGACTTGGGGGTTACAAATGAATTTTTGCAAGTAGGCAAATTTGCAAATATGGAATTGATGAAGAATGAGGATCAACCGTACAAACGTAGCAAAGCTCAGATCTCGGCTCTCTGCCCTTTTCTCTCTTCTCCCAACAACAGCTCGTCTCTCCCACACCATCAGACAGATTCCTTCAAAACACGCAAAGCCCTGCCCTTTCCCTAGGCCAGCAGCTCTCAATGTATGGTTCCAGGATCCCTGTGGGGCGGGCGGGCCATAGGATATCTGTGTGACCCTGAATTTTCTTCATATGCTTCAACTAAACAATTTGTCATAACAAACAATGTAGAAGCAGATTTGAGAATCCAGCCAGACATTAAAGAGGTTTGTGCCCCAGCCGGTTTGGCTCAGTGGATAGTGCATTGGCCTTCGGACCGAAGAGTCCCAGGTTCAATTCCAGTCAAGGGCACTTACCTCGGTTGCAGGGTCCTTCCCGGCCTGGGCCCTGGTCAGGGCTCATGCAGGAGGCAACCAATCGATGTATATCTCTCACATCGATGTTTCTCTCTGTCTTTCCTTCTCTCTTCCACTCTCTCTAAAAATCAATGGAAAAATGTTGAGGATTAAAAAAATAATAATAAAATAAAATAGATTTGCAAAAATGTCAAATAATCACTAAGATTTTGTTTTGGAAAATCATTATTTATGTTAATGTATAATGGGTTTGTTATTGTAACTTTTTTAAAATGTATTTTTTATTGATTTCAGAGAAGAAGGGAGGAGGAGAGAGAGATAGAAACATCAATGATGAGAGAGAATCATCAATGGGCTGCCTCTTGCACACCCCACAATGGGGATTAAGTCTGCAACCCGGGCATGTGCCCTGACCAGGAATCGAACCGTGACCTCCTGATTCATAGGTCATTGCTCCACCACTGAGCCACGCTGGCTGGGCTGTTATAGTAACTTTTAAACAAATGACTAAATATTTTCTAGGTCTCAATTCTAATTTCTATCATGGTAAACATTGATAGATAAACTCAATCAGAAGTGCTTCAGGTCCTCGATAGTTGTTTAGAGTGTAAAAATGCCCTGAGACCAAAAGTTTGAGCACCACTTCCCTAGACCTATAATCACTTTTCCAATCGTGTTTCTGATACTGGCACTTGGACATCCCATCATCACCTTAACGCAACTTGACTAAAAGGGTATTCATCAGTCCCGCTCACCCTCAAGTCATTCCTCCTCCTGACACCTCCATCTGCATCCTCGCTCTCAGCCATCCAGCAAAAAAACCCCATCCTCTCTCCCTTCTCTCCTCTGTGCATCCTCTGCAGCTTTTACCCAGGAATGTCTGCAGAAGCCATGTATCCCTTTTCATCCCCACTCACTCGCCTTTTATCTCCACTGCCCTGCCCTCGCGTACCAAGCTACTCCGAGCTCTGCCAGCAAGCCGGCCCTCCGCCCAGCACCGCCACACCAGGCTTTGCTCAAGCGCCTTCAGGGGAGTCCAGGACCTGCAGGACCCCAGTGCACAGTTCTAGTGCTCCGCGTCTGAATGGCAGCGCCCCACCGTGCCTCTGAGCGGACTTCCGTTCCTCCATCTAGGAGAGAAAGGTGTGGACGTAAGGGGGCCATATATAAGCCTGACTCAGGGGAGGCCTGTGTGGCGGCCTCACAAACTCAGAGACCAAAAGTGACCACACAGGATGGTCTGAAATGAAAACTTCCCAACCAAAAGCCGGTCGTGGCAGGTCGTCATGCTTTAGGCCAGTATCTTCCCTGACAAAGGTCAATCTTGACATTAACTGAGCCTGTCGTATCTTTTTGCATCTAGGATACCTTTGGAATGTCAGGGTAATTTCCTGCCCCACCACCACCACCACCCCTCAGGGCACAAGCGCTGCACCAGAGCAGAGACCACAAATCCTCTCATTGCTACTGTTATCGTATTCATTGCGGACTGCTAACTGTGCTATATCTTTTACAAAGGTAAAAGAAGCATGTCTACTCATTTTGCTTTTTATCCAATCCCAGAGATCTCCCGCTTTGCTTTTTGCTGCCTCTGTAATCTATCACCAATGAATTTCATGTAACCCCTTACATCTTCCCCTTTGATTCTGATATATAAAATAAGTGGAGCCGAAGCCGGTTTGGCTCAGTGGATAGAGCGTCGGCCTGCGGACTGAAGGGTCCCAGGTTCGATTCCGGTCAAGGGCATGTACCATGGTTGCAGGCACATCCCCGGTGGGAGGTGTGCAGGAGGCAGCTGATCGATGTTTCTAACTCTCTATCCCTCTCCCTTCCTCTCTGTGAAAAATCAATAAAATATTTTTTAAAAAATAAAATAAAATAAGTGGAGCCCGGCTGGTGTGGATCAGTGGTTGAGCATCAACCTGTGAACCAGGGGGTCGCCAGTTTGATTCCTGTTCTGAGCACATGTCCGGGTTGTGGGCTCGATCCTCAGTAGGGGGCATACAGGAGGCAGCCAATCCATGATTCTCTCTCATCATTGATGTTTCTATCTCTCCCTCTCCCTTCCTCTCTCTCTAAAATCAATTAAAAATATATATATTTAAAATAAGTGGTAAGGCTGCCATTTTCCAGAGCATTTTCTCAACCATTGAGATTTTGCTTCCTGGCAGTTGTCGTCAGTTTGGTTTAAATAAACTCATAAAAAAATTCTCCACCGGTTTGAACGTTCTTACGTTGACGAGGGTGAAGGCAAGGGCTGATGTTGAGGGAAGGAGGGTGCAGCTGGAGGTGGGCTGCTTCACTCCACAGGCATCTGCTCAGTTCCGCCAGGACAGACCTTTACAGGTGAAGCAAATAAGACTACTTCCCACCCACAAACTTACGTCACTACAGCGCTCACCCTGCCCTCCTCCTCCCCAAGAGGAGGTCTGCATCTCAGGGCTTACGCAATAGCCTGATGTTGGTGGGAAGAGCAAACTCCCCGTGGTGTTGGTCTGGCCTGTGCTGGCCTCCATTGTTCTGTGGTGGGCTGGGAGGGGTGGGGTGGGCCTGCCCCCACTGTGGTCTCTAGTTCTGAGTCCCTGGAAAGGCCCTCCCAGAGCCTTTGCTTCCAGAAGGTCCCAGTGCTGGCTGAAGGGTTGTTCCTCTCCCTGTTGCTAATTACTAATAGTTTTATTACTAATTAAAACATAGGTAATGTTTATGGCACTCTTGCTAACAGGCCAGTCTCCATCCTAGAGGCTTTTACATTTTTGTCTCATTTCATTGCCGCAGGATCCTAGGAAATAGGTATTAATATTATCTCCACTTGACAGACAGGCTCCGGGAACAGAAGGAATTTGCCTAAATTAACAGCGAAATAGCAGAGCTGCCCTTAGGCTCAGATCTGTCTGAGCCCCGGGTCCTGCCGGTCACCCCTGGCTGTGACCCCTCCTCCTCTGGGAGCAGGGAAACCCTCCTTCTCTCCACTGGCTTAGATGACTCTTGTGTCCTGGTGGTCGGGGGTCAGAACGAAGTGGTTGTGTGGTCTCTGCTGCTCGGCAGTCAACTGTTCCTCCCATCAGCCGGGCGGAGAGAGGACCCAGACCCAGACCTGCCTCCAGAAGCTCCCGCCGAGCTGTGCTGTTTGCTCTGAACGCTTGAGCTGCCAGAGAGGATGCTGTCTGACCAGGGCCACCAAGCGCATCAGGCAGGCCCAGCTAAGAGCCGAGGAGAAAGGCTGTGACTGGACACCTTTGAGGAGTCCCGGGCATCCTCCCCCCACCCGCCCCCCCTACTTTCAGGGATTGCACCGCAGCAGGAGCTGAGGTGCAGAGAGGCAGCAATGGAGACTGAGCGGGAAGGAGGCGAGAGGGAGGGGGAGGTTGGCAGAGTGCCGCCGCAGACAAGATGCCTGACATTCCCGGCGAAAGCTCCGTGCGATGCTGCCTCACAAAGACGTGCTCTGTGCCAGAAACGGCATCCAGCGAGGAGTCCTGTCGCCCGACGTTGCATCAACTTCACCCAAAGGTCACCTGCTGTCAGAGAGCCCAGGTGGGAAGGGAGGCGGGAGGGACTCCGGGAGGCTGGTTTCATTCTGGTTCAGCTGGTTTGTGTTTACTTAAGCAGAAGAGGGCTAGAGTCCCGACTGGTCTCCAAATGGCAGGGAATTGAACCCTGTCATCCCTAAGTCAGAGCAGGCTTCAGGACCCACAGGACAGAGCCACATCTTCCCAAGGCAGAGGTGGGTGCTCAGCGTCGGGAACGGGGCTGGAGCAAGTGAACCTAAGAGCCCCACTCTCCCTGTCCGAGGAGGAAGGATCCACACGGGTCTAGGCGTCTGCAGACCGGAGTCCTGGGTGAAGCACAACCACGGAGAAGCAGGGCTTTCCCAGATCCCTGGGAGCCACAGGAACAAGCGGTGCCACTCAGGGCGATCGGGTTGCAAACAACAGAGATAAGCTCTAGGGAAAGGAACACACACACACACACACACACACACACACACACACACACCCCCAAGGTGTGTTGGAACAGCCTAGAGCCGTGGTCGGCAAACTGCGGCCTGCGAGCCACATGCGGCTCTTTGGCCCCTTGAGTGTGGCTCTTCCACAAAATACCACGGCTGGGCGAGTCTATTTGGAAGAAGTGGCGTTAGAAGACGTTTAAGTTTACAAAATGTGGCTCTCCAAAGAAATGTCAATCGTCATACCGTTGATATTTGGCTCTGCTGGCTCATGAGTTTGCCGGCCACTGGCCTAGAGAATCGCAGGATAAGGTCTCACAGGGACATGGTGGCTCCTGGGATCCAGGGGGCAAGATGGATGGGCAGCTCTGCCCTCTGAGATGAGTTTGTTTTGCCAGTTTGGGTCCTCGTGTCACATGACTCAAGGTCAAGGTTCCCATTCGCTGAGACTGAATCTTGCGTTGCCCTTGGGTTGGGAGCGGGGCACCTTCAGTGACTCCGCCAAGCCTGCATCAGCGGGTGGTCGGCGGTGTCTGGGTGGGAAGGGTGCAGAGACGCGGCGCTGTGCGAGGGATGAGCGCATGAGGATTCACTCACCTGGGCTTTCTCTAGGCTCCCACCGGCGTGAGTTTGATGCAGGCTCGGTGGTTAGAACCGAGATGGAAAGTAATAGAAATGGAGAAGCTATTCGGGAGGCAGGGTCAAAAAGAGCAACCTGAGGGTATGTGTGAGAGAAGGGGGAAGTTCTCTCTCCCGAGTCACCGCTCTGCAGGGTTTTCATGTACAATTTGGGAACGATGCCCCCAATTAGCGATGCCCAATGGAAGGTGCTGGTGCTAACCACAAATCAAAGATAAATATGGAAGAAATAAATGGGGAAAGCCAAACTTCGAGCCAAAGCGTAACAGCTAGCCTATGTTTAGTTGTCTAAAGAAAAAAAATGTTTTCCTTCAATTATACATTAGTCCCTTTATTCTTGTGCACATTTGTAAAGTACACAACTCCACAGAAAGAGAAAATAAAATGGAAGCTTCTGATAAAGAGTTATTTTTAAAATAAGATCATATTAGAGATAAAATATTTAGAAAAATCACACACACACACACACACACACACACACACTCACTCACGGTAAATTAACAAGTCAGGGGGAAAATGAGTAACAGATATTCACAGGGTAAAGGAGGTGATCACAGTGCTGAGAGACAGACCCGTAGGTGCACCGAGCCTGGAAGACTGGAAGACTGAGCTGAGAAACAAGTCTGAAATCAAGACCAAAGGTCTACAAAGCAACTGAAGCAAATCTGTCCTTGAATAGAAGGCTGAGGGCCTCTCCTGATTCCTTCATTCAAGTAGGCACTGAGCTCCAGTCTGTGCACAATCTTCAGCAAAGGTGTTGAGGAGGTATCACGTGATTCAAGGAATCTACATTTACTACCATTCTACCCTCTCCTACTGGAATTCTTTAAAGACCTAGCAAAAAATATGGCAGCATGATGTTCACCAAGTTAAAAAAATATATTTTTTTTCTGTGTAGCTGCTTGAATTCATTACTGGGGAAAAAACCCCACAAAAGTTAGAAATCACCTGGCTGATGTGGCTCAGTGGTTGAGTGTCGACCTCTGAACCAGGAGGTCATGGTTCAATTCCGGTCAGATCACATGCCCTGGATAGGGATACACTATGGAGCTTCCAATAAAATTTCATAACAATTTTTTAAAATTTTATAATTAAAAATCTCTTCAGTCTTACCAACTCAGTTTATTATTCTTTCAAAAGCAAAAATAAAATCTGTATTTAGAAGGCCATATTTCTATCATGGCAATAAAACAGTATTAAAAAAATTATGTCACACATTACTCTATCCAGTTGGAAAAACATAACAAGACACGAGGCAGGTTCAGAATTCAGAATCATCTAGGCTAGTCTTGGGGGTTGTTTTTGGAGAGCAGGGATAGGGTAAGGAATTTTCTGGATTCTGTCCAGGTCAGATCCAGTTTAAACTTCAAAGAGAGAACAATATTGTTATTTGAGTTCAGTTTCAATTCAAATTAAAATATCAGTTTCCTATTTTGGGTTTAGTTCAACTCCCTGCTGAGGCTGAGAATGTCACTTAGTGGAAGAAAAGATGCCAGGGCAATTATGTTTTAACTCATTTTGTGACTCCCCGCCCCGCCGTAAATTGAGTACAGCCGTAAATTGAGTACAGCTGATGGCTTTTGGATTCACGAGCACTGAAGCAATGCCGAAACGCTCCTAGAGCCCCGGAACACGCGTGGCCAGAGAGCCTTTGTGAGCTTATACCCTCCTCCTTCCAGAGGCGGGAGGGACACCAGGGTTGATGGTGTGAGTTGGCCAAGGGTGAGAAAGCTTGGGAGGTGGGAGGTAGGCTTTGGGAAAGCTGACACTTAGCATGAGAAGGAGGCCAGAGGCATGAAGGGGACACAGCCCTCTACCAGGAGAAAGGTCAGTGCAGGCATGAGACTGCCTGTCCTCTGTTCCTCGCCCATTCCTAGACACCCTGGCAAAGAAACTCTGTGTCCAGGGGAAACTGACTCCTGGGGAAGGTGATGATACCAACAAGTGACAGGAAAGGAGCCTTCCTGAGAAAAACCTGCTCTTCCCCCTCCTTCCCCTGCCCCACGTGTGAATGTATCATCACAACCTTGCTTAGAGGGGGTGGCCTGGAGCTGCTGCCCACCCACCCACCCACTCGAACGACTGTTTTTGCCATCAACCCCCTCACCTGGGCCTGTCTCTGCCCAGCTCTGGTCACTGCTTTCTTATGGAGGCAGCTCAAACGCTGCTCAAAATGATAACCACGTAGGCCCTTTCTCCACCCCATCTCCACCTTTAAAAAAGCAATTTCAGAGACTTCCTGGCAAAGTCTTTAAGCAAAAACGGTAGAGGAATTTATGTTATCATACTAGATGCCATCGTTAAATCTATGCCCTGCTAAACCTGAGCATTTGCTATCCATGCACTGTTTATGATCCTCTACACAGGATTAAAAAAAAAAAATTGGACTCAATAAAGAAATGTCGGGGGATGTGGAGAAAGATGGCGACCGGCAAGAAGGTAGGGAGAGAGAGAGTGTGAGTGAGGAACCCATAGAGGAGAGCGTAGACGTGTAGACGTGTGTGGTGTGTGTGTCTGTATGAGCTAGGGTCAGATAGATTCTGCAGGGCTTCCAAGGGGCTGCATAACCTGGCAGTCCTAGACGGCGGAGCCCCGCGCACAAAGCGGACACTTCTCGGCGGCTGGTGCGGACGCGGAAACCACGCCATCTTGAGAAACAGAGCTGCCTGAGACTCGGATCCTGGCTTCTGACACAAACCAGGACCCTGCAGCCACTGGGGACAGAGAACTGCTATCACAGCTTCAGTGGAAGAAACAACAAGAATCCAGACTTCCCAGCAGATTCCCGTGAGTCAAAGAGCCTATCCCCCTCCCCGCAGGCGCGTGCGGATAGCGCCAGAGTAACTGATAGACACGCCCCTCGCCCAAGCTGCAGGGCTTTGCGCAGGGACGCGCTCTGCCTTAGGGAATTTGGCGCGCAGGACAGAAGCAGCTCACCTTCGGGGAAATCTGTCAGTGCGCACAGAGGGCTCCCCTTTGGGGAATTGGGGGGAATTTGGCTTGCGGGTCACAGCTCCCCTTCGGGGAATCTTAAAGCGTGCAAAAAGGGGCTTCCCTTTGGGGAATTTGGCGCGCAGGACGGACTCCGCCCCTCTTCGGGGATTCTGGGAGAGTGCACAAAGGCAGCTCACCTTCAGGGATTTGAGAGTGTGCGCCCTAGCCGGTTTGGCTCAGTAGAGAGAGCACACACAGGACGCAGCTCCACTTCAGGGAATTTGGCACGCCAGACACAGCTGCCTGGGATCCCTGACTCACAGCGCATTCACACTAAGAGCCAACGACTCCAATTGTTGGTGCATGCACACACAGGGACCCTGATTCTCAATGAGAAACTGCACAAGGCAACAGAGACTCTGACACTCGATTCTTGGTGCAGATACAGGGAAACTCTGACTCCTGGCACATGCTAAGGATCTCATTTTCGGCACATACCAACAGTGTGGTGCTGACAGGGCCCCTGATTCTAAGTGTGCACACGAGACCACACAGAACACTGGGGACACTGACCCTGGGCAAGTCTGGTTCCCACCAACCAAAGGCAGCCACACATCCTAGTGTCAGAGCACTTCAGTGAAACTCGGGTGGAGCGAAGTCCCCACAGCGCACGGCCGAGGTCCACACAAACAGAAGCTTGAGCTTTCTGGTGATAGCCAGAATGGGGAAACGAAATAACTCACAGAGGAAAGAAAATGTGGAGTCGCCAAGAAAGGAAATTAGTGAAACTGAAGCTTGCAACATGACCGAAAAGGAGTTCAGAGCAATGGTCGTGGAATTTATACATCGGATGGATGAGAAAATCAACAACTTATGCAAGAATCAGGAAGAAATGAAAAGTGATATAGCTACAATCAAAAACACCATGGAAAGTTTCAACAGTAGACTACAAGAAGCAGAGGACCGAATTAGTGAGTTAGAAGATCAGGTACAAAAACAAGCTCAATCTGAACAGCAATTGGAGAAAAAAATTAAAAAGCAGGAGGAAAGCCTAAGGGAGCTTCGGGACAACATGAAGCGAAGTAACATGCGTATAATAGGGCTGCCAGAAGGACAAGAAGAGCAGCAGGGATTAGAAAATCTATTTGAAGAAATAATGACAGAAAACTTCCCGGATAAGGGAAAGATAAAAGTTACGCAAGTACAGAGAGTCCCAAGCAGGATCAACCCCAAAAGACCCACACCAAGACATGTCATAATCTCAATGGCAAATATAAATGATAAAGAGAGAAATCTTAAAGGCAGCAAGAGAGAGACAGAGAGTTACCTACAAAGGAACACCCATCAGATTGTCAAATGATTACTCAACAGAAACACAACAAGCTAGAAGTGAATGGAAGGAGGTATACAAAGTGTTGCAAAGCAAAGGACTGAATCCAAGAATACTATATCCAGCAAGACTATCAATCAAAATTGAAGGGGAAATCAGGAGCTTCGCAGACAAAAAAAGACTCAGGGAGTTTATCACCACCAAACCAGCAATGCAAGAATTGCTAAAGGGAATACTGTAAAAAGAAGAAATAAACAGGTAAGAAGGAATACAGACACAAAAATAGATATGACTACAAACAAATACCTTTCAGTAATAACTTTAAATGTAAACGGACTAAATGCTCCAATCAAAAGACATCGAGTGGCTGAATGGATAAAAAAGCATGACCCATATATATGCTGTCTACAAGAGACCCACCTCAGAACAAGAGACTCACACAGATTGAAAGTGAAGGGATGGAAAAATATCTTCCAGGCAAATGGAAATGAAAAAAAAGCTGGGGTAGCAATACTTATATCTGACAAATTAGACCTCAAAGTAAATGCCATAACAAGAGATAAGGAAGGCCACTTCATAATACTAAAGGGAGAAATCCAACAAGAAGAAATAATTCTGGTAAACATATACGCTCCCAATATAGGAGCACCCAAATACATAAAAAAACTCCTGGAGGATATCAAGGGAGAGATTAATAGCAATACAATCATAGTAGGTGACTTTAATACCCCACTATCACCATTGGACAAATCCTCTAAACAAAAAATCAGCAAAGAAACAGCAATCCTAAATGACTCACTAGACCAGATGGAATTAATTGACATCTTCAGAACATTTCACCCCAAAGCCACAGAATATACATTCTTCTCAAGTGCACATGGGTCATTTTCAAAGATAGACCATATGCTGGGTCACAGGCAAAGTCTCTTCAAATTCAAGAAGATAGAAATTATATCAAGCATCTTCTCAGATCACAGTGGCATAAAACTGGAAATCAACTACAATAAATACAATCCAAAGAAATCAAACACATGGAGACTAAACAGCATGCTATTAAACAAGGACTGGGTCACCAGAGAGATCAAGGAAGAAATAAAAAACATCATGGCAACAAATGACAATGAAAACACAACAATCCAAAATCTATGGGACACAGCGAAAGCAGTCTTGAGAGGGAAGTTCATAGCTCTACAAGCCTATTGCAAAAAACAAGAAACAATGGTAATAAATTACCTAACCCTGCAACTCAAAGAGCTAGAAAAAGAGCAGCAAGAAAAGCCCAGTGTAACCAGAAGGAAGGAAATAACAAAGATCAGAGCGGAGATAAATGACATAGAGACCAAAGAAACAATACAAAAGATCAACAAAACCAAGAGCTGGTTCTTTGAAAAGATAAACAAGATTGATGGACCTCTAGCCAGGCTCACCAAGAAGCAAAGAGAGAGGACCCAAATAAACAAAATCAGAAATGAAAGAGGTGAAATAACAACAGACCCCGCTGAGATACAAAGGATTGTTACAAAATACTACGAACAGCTCTATTCCAACAAACTGGACAACCTGGAGGAAATGGACATATTCCTAGAAAAATACAACCTTCCAAAAATCAATCAAGAAGAATCTCAACAGCTCAATAGGCCAATAACTATGGACGAAATTGAAGAAGTCATCAAAAAGCTTCCGGCAAACAAAAGCCCGGGGCCTGACGGCTTCACAGGAGAGTTCTACCAAACATTCAAGGAAGAACTAAAACCTATCCTGCTCAGACTATTCCAAAAAAATTCAAGAGGAAGGAACACTTCCAAGCTCCTTCTATGAAGCCAGCATCACCCTAATACCAAAACCAGATAAAGACAACACAATGAAAGAGAATTACAGACCAATATCCCTCATGAACATAGATGCCAAAATCCTCAACAACAAAATTCTAGCAAATCGGCTCCAGCAGTACATCAGAAAGATCATACAACATGACCAAGTAGGATTTATCCCGGGAATGCAAGGATGGTACAATATCCGCAAATCAATAAACGTGATACATCACATAAACAAATTGAGAGATAAAAATCACATAGTCATATCAATTGATGCAGAAAAAGCATTTGACAAAATCCAACACCCTTTCTTGATAAAAACTCTCAACAAGGTGGGAATGGAAGGCTCATACCTCAACATAATAAAAGCTATATATGATAAACCCACAGCAAACATCATACTCAATGGACAAAAGCTAAAAACATTTCCCCTAAGAACAGGAACAAGACAGGGATGCCCACTCTCACCACTCCTGTTTGACATAGTACTGGAAGTATTAGCTAATGCAATTAGACAAGAAGAAGAAATAAAAGGCATCCAAATTGGAAAAGAACAAGTAAAGCTGTCTTTATTTGCAGACGACATGATATTGTACATAAAAAATTCAAAAGACTCCATCAAAAAACTAATAGACTTAATAAATGAATTCGGCAATGTAGCAGGATACAAAATTAACGCCAAGAAATCTATGGCCTTTCTATACACCAATAGTGAACTTACAGACAGAGAGACTAAAAAGGCAATCCCATTTACCATCGCACCAAAAAAATTAAGATACCTAGGAATAAACTTAACTAAGGAGGTAAAAGACCTATACACGGAAAACTACAGGACACTGAAAAAAGAGATAGAGGAAGACGTAAACAGATGGAAGAACATACCATGTTCATGGATTGGTAGAATCAACATCATTAAAATGTCCATACTACCCAAAGCAATCTATAGATTCAATGCACTCCCCATTAAAATACCAACGGCATATTTCACAGACCTTGAAAGAACTCTCCAAAAATTCATCTGGAATAAAAAAAGACCCCGAATAGCCACAGCAATCCTGAGAAAGAAGAATAAAGTAGGAGGGATCTCCATACCAGATTTCAAGCTGTAATTACAAAGCCACTATTCTCAAAACAGCCTGGTACTGGCACAAGAACAGACATATAGATCAATGGAACAGAATAGAGAATCCAGATATTGATCCAAACCACTATGCTCAATTAATATTTGACAAAGGAGGCATGAACATACAATGGAATAAAGACAGTCTCTTCAATAAATGGTGTTGGGAAAATTGGACAGACACATGCAAAAAAATGAAGCTAGATCACCAACTTACACCATACACAAAAATAAACTCAAAATGGATACAGGACTTAAACATAAGACGGGAAACCATAAAAATACTAGAGGAATCCACAGGCAGCAAAATCTCAGACATATGTCAAAAGAACTTCTTCACCGATACTGCCCCTAGGGCAATGGAAGCTAAAGAGAAAATAAACAAATGGGACTACATCAAAATAAAAAGCTTTTTTACAGCAAAAGAAACTATCAACAAAACAACAAGAAAGCCCACTGCATGGGAGAACATATTTGCAAATGGCATCACTGATAAAGGTTTAATCTCCAACATCTACAGGCAGCTTATACAACTTAATAAAAGGAAGATAAATGATCCAATAAAAAAATGGGCAACGGACCTAAATAGAATCTTTTCCAAAGAAGACAGAAGGAAGGCCAAGAGACACATGAAAACATGCTCAAGGTCACTAATTATCCGAGAGATGCAAATCAAAACAACAATGCGCTATCATCTCACACCTGTCAGAATGGCTATCATCAACAAATCAACAAACGACAAGTGTTGGCGAGGATGCGGAGAAAAAGGAACCCTCGTGCACTGCTGGTGGGAATGCAGACTGGTGCAGCCACTGTGGAGAACAGTATGGAGTTTCCTCAAAAAACTGAAAATGGAACTCCCATTTGACCCAGTAATCCCACTCCTGGGAATATATCCTAAGAAACTGGGAACACCAATAAGAAAGGAAATATGCACCCCTATGTTCATAGCAGCACAATTTACAATAGCTAAGATCTGGAAACAGCCTAGGTGCCCATCAGCAGATGACTGGATCAGAAAACTATGGTACATCTACACAATGGAATATTATGCTGCCATAAAAAAGAAGGAATTCTTACCATTTGCAGCAACCTGGATGGAATTGGAGAACATTATGTTAAGTGAAATAAGCAAGTCAATGAAAGAAAAATACCACATGATCTCACTCATTTATGGATAATAAAGAACATTATAAACTGAAAAACAAAAAGATAGATACAGAGGCAGTAAAGCATCAAACAGACTGTCAAATTACAGCAGGAAGGTTAGGGAGAGGTGGGGAAGATAAGAGATCAATCAAAGGACTTGTATGCATGCATATAAGCATAACCAATGGACGCAAAACTCTGGGGGGCGAGGGCATATATGGGAGTGGGGTGTGGGGGGGGGGCAATGGTAAGATATGTACACATATAATACCTTAATAAAAAAATTGGAAAAAAAAAAAAAAAAAAAATTGCTCAGGTGTTGAGAGGATTAAATGAGATCACCTATAGGAAAGTGCCTTATAAAAGCCAAAATCAGCCGAAACCGGTTTGGCTCAGTGGATAGAGCGTCGGCCTGCGGACTGAAAGGTCCCAGGTTTGATTCCGGTCAAGGGCATGTACCTTGGTTGCGGGCACATCCCCAGTGGGGGGTGTGCAAGAGGCAGCTGATCGATGTTTCTCTATCATCGATGTTTCTAACTCTCTGTCCCTCTCTCTTCCTCTCTGTAAAAAGTCAATAAAATGTATATATATATAAAAAAAAAAAAAGCCAAAATCACTGTAGAAATGCAAGACCACATTAAATATTCTAAGCTTGTTGAAATCTTCCAACAGCCTAGAGTTATAAGTACTATAAAATAATGTGCCCCATGTTTTTAAACCATTTTATCTTGTATTGATCTTTCCAATCACACCTTTACTATGACTACCACTACTAGTAGCTTGTCTTAAGTCAGACACTTGGCCTAACACTTTACACACATCAATTCAATTAATCCTCCTAAGAATCCTATGAAGTCACTATACCTATTTACTGAGAAGAAACTGAGAGGCTCATTATTTATTTTCTAGTCCACTCTTTTACCCATTGATTTAAAATGCCACCTTTATCACACAGTGAATTGCCACATATATCTGACTCTTTAACTGTCTCTTCTGCTCCACTGATTTTTGCTCAACTATTTCTATTTCAATGCCAAAGCCTTTTATTATGGCTTTATTTATTGCACATTTTCCTATATGGTTTCATTACACCTCCCCCCCCAAAAAAAAAAAAAATCTTGTTTTTTTTAAAAATAGATTTTCCCACCTGAAGTCTATATATATTTTTTTTAAATATATTTTATTGATTTCTTACAGAGAGGAAGGGAGAGAGATAGAGTTAGAAACATCGATCAGCCGCCTCCTGCACACCCCCTACTGGGGATGTGCCCACAACCAAGGTACATGCCCTTGACTGGAATCGAACCTGGGATCCTTCAGTCCAAAGGCCGACGCTCTATCCACTGAGCCAAACCGGTTAGGGCTAAAGTCTATATTTTAATTTTAGTTTATTCTAGAGAATAAACACACATGGTACTACTATATGTGAAAGACACAAGAGGGTAAACAGTGAGTAAAGAAATCGCCCTCCCCTGTATGCTATCATTCAACTTTCCCTCAGAGGCAACTGTTGTAACCAGTTTCTTATCCGTTCTTCTAGAAATAGCCCATGCATATGACTTTAAAATAAGTTTATCAGGTCCTACCCCCAAAATCCAATCAAAATTTTGATTAAGATTGCATTGAATTTATAGATTTGAGGGGAAATTCACATGTTTATAACTACAAACCTCGTTCAGCAGCTAGAATGTCTCACTTCTTTAGGTCCTTTATGTCCTTCAATAAACTGACAGTTTTATTCGTATCTTACATGCTTCTGGTAATATTTATGCCTAGGTATTTTAGTATTTTTCAGCGCGTGGCAGTAATGAATGGAATGTTGGTTGTTGATTTTGTAGCTTTCTTATGAGTCCAATGATTTCTCATTTGACTTGCTTGAATTTTCTATCTGGATGATGATATATTGTTTACAAACTGACGGTTAGGCTTTCCTTTCAATCTTTATACGACTTTTCTTGTACCAGTTTTATTGGTTTAGTAAGACTTTTAGTAGGCTCCAGAATAGCAGCAGAGGTAGAAGGTAACATCTTTTCCGTGTGTTTGTGGGAATACTACTTTACACCATTGAGTAGTATGTCTGCTGTGTGTTCCAGTAGCTAAGTTTCTCTCTATTGCACTTACTAGGAGTTTTCCTAGCAATGGCATTGAATTTAATCAACAGCTTTTCAACATCTACTGAGATTCTCAAACAGCTTTCTTCCTTTAACCTATTAACATATTCAATTGTATTAATAGAGTTCCTGATATTGAACCACTATTACATCCCTACAATTGAACTTACTTGGTCATAATGCATTATTTGTGAAGTATTTTATTTCGTATTTTTGCATCTATGTTCACAAATGACATTAGGATCTTAACTTTGAAGGCCCCCCTTTTTTAAAAAATATACTTTATTGATTTTTTACAGAGAGGAAGAGAGAGGGATAGAGAGTTAGAAACATCGATGAGAGAGAAACATCGATCAGCTGCCTCCTGCACACCTCCCACTGGGAATGTGCCCGCAACCAAGGTACATGCCCTTGACCGGAATCGAACCTGAGGCCTTTCAGTCCGCAGGCCGACGCTCTATCCACTGAGCCAAACCAGTCAGGGCTGAAGGCCCTTTAATACCAATTTAAGAAGTCTGGATTTTTTTATTTATTTATTTCTACATAAGGCTGGAAACAATGAAGGTTTGATTGTTTTACCATCTGTGAAAATGTTATCATGGGCAGTCCACTAATAAGAATTTATCTTTGGTTAGTTGTCTGGGTTTCTTCTCTGCTCTTCATTGCTGAATGTTTCTGACTTTGTCTTACTCCAGACAGTGTTGTTGAATGACTATGGTGGAGATATGCCTGCAAACTTTTTCCTTTTCTCTTTGTATTGGAAAGGATGTGTTCTAGGTTGACTTGTGAAAGTTTTCATTGGGAAGCAATCTATTTTAAGCAGCTATTGTTTCTTCTGTGCTTTCATGCCATGTGTTTTTGTACAAGAGCGGCTTGCGGAGGAGTGTGAAGCTATGTCATACTAACTCGACTGGGAAAGAAGATTCCCCAAGGCCCCTCCATTGGACTGTCACAGGAGGAGGACACAGTATGTGAGCATGGGCAGGGTGACCATATGTGCTAGTTTTTTTGGGTATTTTATTATCAAGCCACATGGCACATTCATGTCCTTTGTTTTTCTAAAAACGAGGTCACTGCAGGCAGAGGAAGACCACCTGAAATCCATCGAGTGTGCTGAAAGCCTAAGATATGCTGAGAATGTAAATCCCCCAACAACCTCGGTGAGAAGCATGTTCATGGCCCCCATGGACTCCTAGTAACTACCCTCCAGTGGCCACAGTGTCGGAGGCCATGCATTGTCTTTAAGATGACGCTGGGCAATGTGGTGGAGACAGCAGCAGATGTTCAGAGAATTGTCTGTTCTCAGCTATCATTTTGGGTTCCTGCCTCCTGGACGTTGGGTTTTTAGTTCTGCTTGAGCATGGTTCTTAATGCCTGTGCCCGACTGCCAGTTGTCCCTCTATCCATCCTCTCCTTCTTTTCACAATGACAGGGTTTGGCTGAGTATATAGCCGCCGGACAAAGACTACATTACCCAGTCTCCCATGCAGCTAAGTTCCTCCCATGAGCCCATGAACAGAGGTCTCTCTTAAAACAATTAGGTACACTCTCAATGAGGTACATTTCCTACTTCCCTAGAAGTAGAAGCGCGAGGTGGAAAGACCACAGGTCATTCCTCTGGCCCTCACTCTCCTGCAAGAAAGATAGTAAGTCACATGTCCTCTCGGGGCTTGTCTAACTACAGGGGACGGTCATGCCTGGCAGGGGGAAACCGAGGACCAAGCATTGCAACCCCCACTGTGCTTGGGGACATGCTCGCTGTGTAAGCATTGGGGGAGGACAGGCCCCACTTCCCACCAGCAAACCCTAAAGACCGGTTCTTCCTCACAGATGCCCCTACTGGCTTCGAAGTAGGAGAGGCTGGGGCAGTATTACATCATTGTGAGGAGTGAATAGTAACCGTACAGTAGTTAGATATGTATTAGTTCAAGACAAAGAAAGGCCAAGAAATTAATTAGTATTGTATAGCAGATATAATCAGACATAATGAAGTAAAGTTCGGGGCGGGGGGGAATCTAAAGTATAAACACAAGGGAAAACTCGCATATCAAGCTAACCAGGTGATTACAACACATTTTAAGAATCCCAGTGGCGTTCCTGCTTCTCTGCAAGGCAGATTAAACAACACATTTTTTTATTTTAATTATAGCAAGAAAACCTAAATGTTGGATAAAGCTCACGAGGTAGATTCCCTCAGGTGGCACGTTCCCAAAAGCTCCCAAGGAGAGATTGCTTGCAGTGGCACAAATGGAAAAATATGAATAAATATTTACAAATCAATGAAACATATGTTTTAAATGCAAAGCTATTAAATTCCTAAAAGATAACATAGGACATGGTGATGCCTTTTTAGATGTAACACGAAAGGCATGAACCATGAAAATAATAGTTAATAAGCTGGACTTCATTAAAATTAGAAACTTCCGCTCTCTGAAAGACCCTGTCAAGATGAGCCGCAGACCAGGTAAAAAATATTTTCAAAAGAGTATCTGATAAAGGGACTGTTACTAAAATATACAAAGAAGTCTTCCAATGCAACAATAAGGAAACAAACTGATTAAAAAGGGGGCCAAAGACCTTAACGGGCACCCCAACAAAGATAGACAGATGGCACTAAAAACATGAAAAGATTCTCTATGTCGCCAGGGAAATGCAAATTAAAACAATGAGATACCACTACACACCTATCAGAATGGCAGAAATCTGGAACACTGACAACACCAAATACTAGTGAGGATATGGAACAACAGGGACTCTTACCCGTTGCTGGTGGGATGCAAAATGGTGCAGTCACTGTGGAAGAGTTAAAAACTTTTATTCGCACAAAAACCGGTATATAGATATTTATAGCAGCTTTATTTATAATTGCCAAAATTTGAAAGCAACCAAACTGCTCTTCGGTAAAGGAATAGATAAGCTGTGGTACATCCAGACAACGAAATAGCATTCAGTGTTAAAAAGAAACGAGCCATCAAGCCCTAACGAGACATGGAGGAACCTTATATGCATATCTCCAAGTGAAAGACGCCAATGTGAAAGGCTCCAGTTTCAAACTATATGACGTTCTAGGAAAGGCAAAACTATGGAGGCAGTGAAAAGATCCGTGATTGCCAGGGGCTGGGGGGATAGAAGGGTGAATAGGCAGAGCACAGAGGATTTTTAGGGCAGTGAAATGACTCCATATGATACCATAATGGTGGCTACATGCCATTACATGTTTGTCCAAAGCAAAGCGTGAAACCTAATGTCAACTATGGACTGTGGGTGACGATGATGTGTCCACGTAGGTTCACAATTGTAACAAATGTACCATTCTGGTGGGGGACATTGATAATGGGGGAAGCTGTACATGAAGTGGGGGGCGGGGCAGGGAGTATATGAGAAATCTCTATACCTTCTACTCACTTTTGCTGTGAACTTAAAACTGTTTTCTTAAAAAAAAAAAAAAAATCTATTTAAAAAATGCAAAGGGCCCTAGCTGGTTTGGCTCAGTGGATAAAGTGTCAAACTGTGAACTGAAGGGTCCCAGGTTTGATTCTGGTCAAGGGCACATGCCTAGGTTTTGGGCTTGATCCCCGGTGTGGGGCATGTAGGAGGCAGCCAATTAATGATTCTCTCTCATCATTCATGTTTCTATCTCTCTCTCCCTCTCCCTTCCTCTCTGAAATCAATAAAAATAAATGCAAAGGGCTAAAATGAGTAGGAACAGGCATTCTTAGAAAGTTCATTAATAGAAAGGGGCCCAAGTGGTACATGTTCTCTAGTCCCAGCAACCCATCCTAAGTCTTTGTACCCCTTAGCAATACCTGGAATGTTGTTAATTACTTGTTCACATGTTTATTTTTGCTTCACATGCCCTGGGGACAGGGACTCTACTCTTCATTGTAGGAACCCCAGTACCTAGAACAGTGCCTTAGGCATACATGCCAGGTGCTTAATATACCTTTCTGGTGTGGCTGACCCCCTTACCACACCTCAGGGACACACCAGAAGCCAAGTTCTTCTCCATTCCTCACCAGTCTGAGGCAAGCATACCTGACCTGGGAGAGCAAGTGGAGGGTGGCAGCTGGAGAGCCTGCCCCCTATATCATCATGGATGATTCTCCTACATCTGCCTGTTCCCATAAGCCCAAACTATTGAAACGGCAAGGCCATAAAAGTCCCTTTCCCTCTAGGTCCCTCCTCTCTGGGAGGCAGTCAGCCAAGGACTGCCGGGCTGAGCTGCCTGTGTGGGGAGGAACCATCTTCAGGCATATGCCAGTAAAAACTTCATGTGAGCCACAGATGCAAGCCACATACATGTATCATTTTCCATTTTTAGTAGCCTTATCTACACTAATAAAAGCCTTGGGGGTGATCAGGCCAGCAGGGGAGAGCAGTTGGGGGCAATCAGGCTGGCCGGGGAGCAGTTAGGTGTCAATCAGGCTGGCAGGGAAGCAGTTAGGGGGTGATCAGGCAGGCAGGTAGGCAAGTAGTTAGGAGCCAGCAGTCCCGGATTGTGAGAGGGATGTCCGACTGCCAGTTTAGGCCTGATCCCACAGGGTCCGAGATTGGAGAGGGTGCAGGCTGGGCTGAGGGACACCCCCCCCCCACACACTCTGTGCACGAATTTTGTGCACTGGGCCATTAGTCTATATAATAAAAGCCTTTATCTTTCTATATAATAAAAGCCTAAGTGACCTTTATGGCAGAACGACCAGTCACTGTGATGTGCACTGACCACCAGGGGGCAGACGCTCAATGCAGGAGCTGCCCCCTGGTGGTCAGTGCGCTCCCACAGGGGGAGTGCTGCTCAGCCAGATGCTGGGCTCATGGCTGGTGAGCATAGTGGCGGGGGTGGGAGCCTCTCCAAGGGGTCCCAGACTGCAAGAGGGTGCAGGCCGGGCTGAGGGACCCCCCCCCCCACAAGTGCACGGATTTCATGCACCGGGCCTCTAATTTAAAAATATAAAAGAAACAGGTGACATGAATTTTAATATTTTACTTAACACGATATAGCCAAAATATTATTTCAATGTGCAATCTGTATGAAAAAGTTATAATGAGATCATTTTTTTTGCACCAAATTTTCGAATTTTCGTGCATATTTTATGGTCACAGCACATCCTTTGCATTAGCCACATTTCAAGTGCTCAGTAGCCACCAGGTGGCAGATGGCTTCCTATTGGACAGCGCAGGCTAGAGCAAGGAAATGAAAGAAACACTTCCATTGGTGATTAAAAATGGCACCTCCCACCCCCACGTTGGCATCTCCAGCATCTGACACTTGGCTCAGGAGATAGTAGTATGGCCCTGGGAAGGAGGCGGAAGGGTGGTCAGGATGTGAGCGGCAGGGGTGGAGTGTGGAGGGAATTGGCCGCGCTTTGCACTTTAGTCTTTTGCTTTGACTCCATCTAAGATGCTTGCCCCACAGTGTCTGGCGGGTGCTTGGACTCTGCCAGTTCCTTGGAAGGGGGAGTCAGTGGACAAAGAAGTTCAGAAGGGGTCACCTAGAAGCTGCCCCGTCTCAGTGCCCCTCCCCCCACCCCCCCGCCAGGATGCTGTGGAGGGGTGGGCGCCCAAAGTCCTCTCTCGTGCCCATCTCCAGGCTTCCTGTGGGCTTCCTCGGTATTGTAACATTACTGCTGAACACAAACATCTCGTGCTACGTTTTGTCTGTGTTCCAAAAAGATGCTTTTACAGCATCTGTGCACCAATTGGCCTGAGCGTAATTGCGCTATTATGAAGGTGGGCCTTGTTTTAAAACCTGTCATCAAAGGTCTCCAAGGCTCCCCACCAGCTACTCTTGAGCTTCTTCCCCCTTTTTACTGGAGGGGAAGCGCCTGAGAAGCCAGCGGCTGCCTGTAAACAGACAGTGAGTCAGGGGGGAAGCCAGCACCTTGCCCGTGTCATTAGCACGCCAGGAAGGAGGTGGGGTAGCCCTGACTCTTTCCTTGTTGAGCAAGGTCGCATGCCTCCTTTAAGGACTGTTTCACATACTTGCAGTTCATCTCGGAACCGCCTTGGATAGAAGACCTAAAAGGGATTACAACATGGAGGATGATGAACATGACCTAACTTTTTCTTAATGAATCATGCTATGGTTATGGCTAATACTTCTTAAGTATGCTTTAACGTAATTGTTTTTGTCTCTCCCCTAGCTCTCACCCCTGGCTGTCAGTTCTGTTATCTGATCCCGGCTTGCTCCAATCTCCCTTTTCAAATGTTCTATTTCTATGGACTGAGGTCTGAAAAGTCAGATGACAGTGTCTTGTAGAGATGTGTGTGAACCAAGCATCAATAAGCCCCAAAGAATGATCAGAAGGCCTTTTAGGTGCATGCTTAAGCGCTTGGCTTTTGGCACAACTGTTTCAGGTGCTCGGAGGTTTTCTCCTGAATATGATTTTCTCTGAAGGTTCTTCTATCTGCAGCTAATTGAGTGGTTCCTTTATTTGTTTGTAAACATGACCTTTGCAGGTTATACCAAGTTTTTCTGCATTTTATTTTCTGCAGCCCTTTAAGGGGCTGGAGAACATGATTCCGCCTTAGGATCCAACCTCCGGAGCTTCCAGGGGAACACACAAAGCTGGCATTATTTGCTGTATCAAGTGTTCTCGTTTGTCACGAACCTATGGGCGCATTTACAACTATTTTTAAAGAAAGCATTCATGGCTTACTATCTATCAAAGGAAAAATGGAAACCAAACCTGCTTTCACTCACACCTACCTTTTAAAAACACACCCGTACAGTTTCTTACTGTGAAGATGGGAAGGCGTGGCCGCCGGTTGGCAGCAGGAGCTGCTGTTTTGGAGTCTAAAGTAATGGTCGCCGTGGTGGAATAGGCAGCCCCTCCGTTGCCCTGTTCTTGGGAGCACTTCTCCTTTCTTTCGCTACAAAACCCTTCATTCTGTGAGCTCTTGACAAGTACTAGGTCTCATTCTTGGTAGAGGGGGGCGTGTCACTGCTCCAAATGCTCCCTTCATGCGAGCGCACAACAGACAGCCCCCACTGGGAGAAAGAATCCAGACGTCGAACTGGTGGCAGCGTGGCCAGTGGAAGTTCACCAGAGCTCATCTTCATGGAAGTGGGATGACTTGACAGCAGGGGAAACAGATGACTCCACCACCCCAAGTCGTTTTCTGCAACGAACTGGGGTAGGAGACGGGCGGGGAAAGGGATGTGGCATGGTGGGACTTTCTGCTTCCCCAAGGAACTGTGTTGCAACTGGTCTCCATAGGAAGAGGCTGGATTTTGAGGACGGTGAATACACCTGCACAGGGAACCAGTGCTGACCAAGGACAAAGCTTTGAATAGTACGAAGCTTAATTCCTTCTCAGAGGCAACCTCGTGCGCCCTGGGGAAGCACTGAAGGCTCATAGCAAGGTTTACTCCACAGAGAAGCTATAAAGAAGCTACGCCGCCCCACAACTCTGGGATGGCCGGGGTTAAGCCACAGGTGAGAGAGCAGGTAGAACCAGGCCCAGCCCTGCTCCGCGCTGACTCACCTTCTGACTCTGTTCTCCAGGCTTTCCTGTGCCTCAGCTCCTCCACCTGTCAAATGGGAGGAGGGGGTGGGGCTGTTTGTTTGGTAAAATTCCCTGACATCTTTTGCTGAAAGGTTCTTCAAAAGGGCAAGAGAGTTTATTTCTCTCTTAGTTATTAGGCATGAGGTTGCTATAAATAGGATCTGCCATAGGGTCATGATGTCATATACCTGTTTACAATAGTAAATGAGGCGTATCAGGATCTAAGGAAAGATCGTCAGAATTCTTTGGTAGGACAAGCATTCAAGAAAGCTGAGACTCAGTCCTCCCAAGGACCAAAGAGCCTCTGTGAACACACTTCCAGCTAACATTGTCCTTCATCCTAGAACCCCGCTTCTCAAGGTGGTCTGTCCATGGAGCTATGGATTGGGGCATGTTCCGGGTGATCTAGGAGACTGGCTCCAATAATTCATGCTGGAGTGGCGTGTGCGTGCATGTGTGTGCGTGCATGCATGTGTGTGTGTGTGCGTGCGTGCGTGTGCAGCCACATTCCTGCCAAATCTATGCCTTAAAAATACAGAAAGTAAGTCTAAAAATGTAGCCTAGTCAAACCGCTCCTAAGTCAGTTCTAGGGCAGCATGTGTCCATGAGTGATAAACACAGTGGCAGCCAGCAGAAGGGTAAGCCAGGGGATTCTGAGCTTTAAGCTCCAATGGACTAAGATGGAAGGTGCTTGGGCATGGGTACGGTGCCATATTCTGAAAGGATGGGTCAGGGAGTTGAGCTGACGTTGGTGAGGAGCCAAAATGTTGGCAGGTGCGGGCTTTCAGTAGTGTTCCATCCGCTGACCAATAAGAGATGGCTGCGGTATGGCAGAGGGCGGGTTCAGGAATAAACACTGAAATGAGGTGTGTGACATTTGTCTGTTATCACAGGACACTTTGGGAAATATATTTGGGACTTATTGATGGGTGGGGTAGCCAAGTGTTCGGCTTTACCCAAGTAGAGTGGTGAGGTTTCTATTCTACTTTCATCTGGAATGCAGAATTAAGGGACAGGGAGGCATGTCTTAGGGAAAGACTGAATTATTGGCATGCGCATAAGAGCCATGCCGGTGTTCACTCTCTTCCTCTCACTCTCTCCCCGGTGCTCTCAAGCCTCTTTCCTCATTATTCTTGTTGATTTAGGTCATTAAATTTATTATTTAGGTGCCGGGTACAGAGTAGCTGTTCAATTGCTATTTAATGAATGAATGAAAAAAAGCATTTTAATTTTTCAGAAGCATATGGTGAAGGATGCTGCGTTAGTTAAGACCTGCACTGTCTCTGAGCCATAATCTTACATTCTACTTCTTAGTTCAGAGCAGAAGATTGTGTTCCTTCCCCAAGAATCCTCTGAAAACCGGTCCTGGTGAAACGCTTCAATTTTGTTAAGACTTAGTATTCTCCTCTAAAGCACAATAATCACAGCAAGAATATAATTTCTACCTAATGGGGTTATGGTGCTAACTCAATGAGACCAGGCACACGAAGGCTCTTCCGGACAGTAAAGCACTCTACAAGTGACTCAGTTCCCAGAGCCTGGGGCACGGGCCTTTTCTACTCCACGCTGCACCCCTTTGTGAAGGGGAAAGGGTTCACCTTTCACAAACCAAAGCTATCCCAGGACCTGCTATTTGCCTGGGTCTGGTTTCTGATCTGGTGGTTGGAACAATAGGCAATGGAGGGCTACAGTTTCCTGGTTTGTTCTGCCGTGGTCACCCCTGGGGAAGCATGGGGTTTGCAGCCTCTCAGAGGCCCCTAAATCTTTAGGGACCTAAGACCACTCAGCCTCTCCCTTCTCTCCCTTGATGATCACAAACATCTCTCTCTCTACTACCTGTGCAGGCCCATCAGTTTCTATCCCTTGCAAGAAACCAGGCTGTGCCATTGTGACTGACATAGGGCCTTTCCTCCTGTATAGTCCTTCTAATCCTAGCAAAACCCTGTCAGCCCAGCTCCACCCTAGAATAGCCAAAGTGAACCAGGAATGTGTTTGCTGGGAGCAGGGGTGGGTCAGTAAGAGTTGGTAAACTTCTTAACCTACACTCCTTCCCACCCAGAGGCACAGAAACACAAAACACACACACACACACACACACACACACACACACACACACACACACACACACACAAACACACACACAAATTAACTAGTCACTCTTTCTGGATCTCATTCCGCACAGACTGTTGCTCTGATGGTATGGTTTTCAGAGGATTCTTGGGGAAGGAACACAGTCTTCTGCTCTGAAGTAAGAAGTAGAATGTAAGATTATGGCTCAGAGACAGTGCTGTGCACATGAGACTGCCCGTGGCCCTTCACCCAAGGCTTACTTCTTTAAGAAGGCATTTTATTGTTTCCTCTTGTTAAGTGAAATTAGCCAGGGACATCCCTTGATGTTGAAATGTAGCTCTGAGGTTAAACATTTTGCCCTGGCCAGTTTTGCCCAGTGGATAGAGCGTTGGCCTACGGACTGAAGGGTCCCAGGTTCGATTCTGGCCAAGGACACATACGGGCTTGATCCCTAGTAGGAGCCACGCAGGAGGCAGCCGATCAATGATTCTCTCTTATCATTGGTGTTCCTATCTCTCTCTCTCTCTCTCCCTTCCTCTCTTAAATCAATAAAGAAATATATTAAAAACAAACAAACAAAAAACATTCTATTAGATCCCTAGATAGTAATCAAGCATGCTCTCTGGGATCTTAGTCAAAACACAGTTGCCAAACATCCCAGTGGTAAGTCAATATTTATGATCATATTTGTAATTAAATATGTAGAATATATATATTCTTATACAAATTATAGCAATAACTATAATAGCAACAGTCACAGCAGGATCCTTTATTGCCTCCCTTGGCCAAAAATCAGTGACCAAATTTCTCATGCCATTTCAGAGCAAAACATAAATAGCCCTAGCCGAGTGGCTCAGTTGGTTGGAACATTGTCCTGTACACCAAAAGGTTGCGGGTCCCATCCCTGGTCAGGGCACATACCTAGGTTGCGGGTTCGATCCCCAATCAGGGCTCGTGTGGAAGTCAACCGATCGATGTTTCTCTCTCATATCCATGTTTCTCTCTTCCTTCCCTTCTCTCTAAAATCAGTAAGTATATTCTCAGGTGAAGATTAAAACAACAACAACCATAAAACAAAATGTCATTACCTGTTAAGTGTAAGTATTTTATTTCTACTTTTAGGTCATAATAGCCCTCTTAGTACTTGGAATTTAAAATGGTTGATTGAGTTAATATGTTAATATTCAAGTAAGAAACTCAAATTCGTCTTTATCACTTGATCAAAAAATATTTTACACTTACAGCTAGCAAAACATGATATGAATACTATCAATCCTCAATGCAGACATCTGGATATTAATACTTGATTGTGGTGGGGATAGTGACTGGCTCAGGAGAGAGGCTTGAGAGAGAACAGCTTATTAACAAATACCTCCTTTGAACTACTTTCTAAGAATGCTAATGATTTTGTAACTTTCAGATTGTTATTCCAGGACCTTATCTCAAGATTAATCAGCATCACAGAATTTGCAACTAGAAGGCAACCATCCTCTAGATGGTTCCGGATTGCACATATATGTGAACGAGGACTGTGTTGGCACTAAATTAGGGGGAAAAAATCCCGAAGGAAAGGCTTAGGTTTATGCGAGTTCTCTACTGAGCACTGTTCATTTATTCAACTGAAATGCATTGAACACCTTCCATGTGCAGGTATGTTGGCAGGTGTCAAAGACATGGGAGAGACATGACCTCTACCTTCAAAAAACTGAGTTTTTTGGGGGGTACCACAGTGTTTCCAGCACATTTAACCCTCAAAGATATGCCATCAAGAAGGTATTACTATGCCCATTTTATAGCTGAGGAAGATGAGGCTTAGAGAGGTTAAGTCCAATATCACGTGGATAGGAACCAGAAAGCAGGAATTCAGCATTTGCCTATCAGATTATATTTGTTTTTTTCTTGCTGCATAACAAATTACCACAAACTTAGTGGCTTAAAACCATACCCGTTTATTGTTTCACAGTCTCTTTAGGTCAGAAGTTTGGGCATAGTTTAGCTGGGCTCTCTGCTCAGGGTCTCATGAGGCTAAAATCAAGATCCCAGCCAGGATTGCATATGAGGTCTGGGGTCCTCTTCCAAGTTTCCATGTTGTCATTGTTGTAAGATTCTGTTACTGCTGTAAGGCTGAGGCCCTCGGCTCCTGGAGGCTCCCATCGCTCCCTGCCCTGTGGCTCTCTCCACAGCACAGCAGTTTTACTTCATGGCCAACAGGAGATCATCTGCGCTGCTTCAAATCTCTCCCTATCCAGTGGAGTAAAATCCCATCATATTCACAAGTCCTGCCTGCATTCATGAGGAGGGCATGCAAGGGACAGGAATCTTGGGAGTCCATCTTAGAAGTCTGCCTACCACACAGACGTCAGTATCCACATAGTCCTTAAATTACTCACTTCCTCTCCAAGATTATGGGCATTGGTTAACAGTTATATCATGTAAGTGCAATAAAAAAAGTATGTACAAAGTAGAAAGAAAAAAATGGTCTATTATGCTTGAGTGGTGCAGATGCAGAGGGGATGTTTAAATGGAGCTTCAAGAAGTTATGTCTCAATTGGATGGTGAGGGAAAGAACTATGCCTTCTCATTTTTGTCTCCACTATCTGGCGCAGTCTTAAGGGACCTAGTAGACCCTTGATTAATGTTTGTTGACATGAATAACCCTGTAGGTGCCTTGTAGGTGGAGGAGAGTAAAGACTGTCCTAGATAGAAGGAATTTCATGTATGGAAGCCCAAAGATTTAAAGCTACGTGCTATGTTCAAGAATCGGATTATTTAAACATGTAAGGTCAAGCATGGCAAGAGAAAAGATAGACAGTGGGACCAGAATATGGGCGGAGATGGGGATGGAGTTGGGGAGCGGGGCTTGAATAGAGCATGAAGGGGGCAGGAGTTTCTTTTGTAAATGAAGGGGAGCACTTGAAGAGTTTCAGGGAAGTGAAAATATCAGATTTGCATTTGAGAAAGCTAGCTCCAGCGGAGAGCACAGTGTGAGGGCTGGTTGGGTGTGAGGGTTAGTGTGGATGGGAGTCAGGCGAACCCAGGGCTGAAGGAGTTAATGCAGGTGAGAAAGGAAGAGGACCCACACTAACACAGTGGTGGTGGGGTGGAGAAGAGGAAGCAGAGTTGACAGAACAGCATGCCTGACTGGCCTGGAGAGATGAAGTCACAGAGGGTGACCTGAGGATGACTGGCTGGGAAGGTGGCTAAATGGTAGGCTCACCAATGGAGCTTGAAGAATGAATCAGTCTGAGGCAGAGAAGGAGGGGGTGGCAGTGATGGCAGGAAGAAGGGTGGACATGGATAGTAAGTGCACTTGGGACATGTTGAGTTTGAGATGCCTGTGGAATATTCCAATAGAGAAGGCAAGAGGAGGCAGTTGAGTTCTTAGCTCTGGAGCTCAGCGGGGCAGGGTATACATGGGGGTCTCCAGGTCCCTGGTGAGCAGTCAAGTCATAACAATGGGTAAGCACAGAGTGACAGTATCCAGAGTAAGAAAACAGGGAAACTGAGAATGAAACCATGAGTCACTGAGTCTGCAATGTCAAGGGCAGAAAACATGAGCTGGAATCAAAGGCAAGGAAGAAAGGCGCTGAGGGGAGGTGTGAGTGTGGGGGTACGTGTTACCTCGAAACACGAAGAAGAAATAAGGGGCTGCTCCCCTGTCAGGAGCAATCATGCCCACGGGCACCCTTGTTGGTATTTCACTGGCTTGAGTTCTAAAAAATACAAGGAGGGCAAGACTCGCCACAGCATCTGTGATTTAAATAAACATGAAATTTAGTAAATTAGCTAGTAGGACAGATTGTCAGATTTCTTTATTGGGTTAGGAAATACATGTTTTTCACTGAGGTCTGTCCTTTTGAAGAAGAAAAAAAAGAACTTTGAGTTTAAATGCATTATTCTCCTTTGATCTCTAAGAGATTTGGCTCAAGTATTCATCAGCCCTTAATGAAAATCAGTGGCGTTCCGTCCCTCTCCATGGGTTGTTTTCTTATAACTTGAAGAACAAAGGAGTATCTTTCATAAGAACATCAGGGGTAACAGGATTTCACAAGCAGAGAGACCTCTGAGGAAAAACAAAATTTTAAAACGGGACAGATCCACTTTCTATTCAGTTTTCTGGGTTGCCTTCTCCCACCCCAGGCTTAGATTCCACATAACCTAAACAAACACCAGCCATTGCTCTGCCCACCGAAGTTTGATATGCTTCAAATATATCCAAAGGAGGACAATGTACTTAATTGAAAAATTATAAAGACAAACTCAACCGAGCGCATGTCATTTCCTCACAATCTCACACCTCATTACCCAGAGCGGTTGGCCAGTGACGATAATTTAGTCAAGGTCCAGCCCCAGCTAAAATGGCAGAGATTCCAGGGCCAAAAGTCACTCGCTCCTGTTTTTCTGCTCAGATCCCTGGAATCTGATGTCTTGCTGAGTAGCTGGCCAGGTATTCACATTCTTGGTGACTAGGAGGAGGTAGGAGCTGTGGCAAAGCAGCAATAACACACACACACACACACACACACACACACACACACACACACACACACACACTGACAGACACACCTCACTTCAGTCCTCTGTAATCCCCTGAATCAGGCTCTTTGACTTCAACTTTAATGACAAACTTCTAAGTTCTAGAATGATACTGAGGGTGTTCAGGTGAAATGATCCTGTTTCTTGCAATTCAGTTAGCAGGTGGCTCTTGCACTGGGTTCACATAAGGAAATCAGTGGGTGATAGGGTTGGTGAGAACCTTGACCAGTGGGGCCGATGGCATGGTAAGGAAAGACTGGGCTGAGGAAAGAGGAGGAGGCTAGAAAGCACAGCAGGCCCAGGAGAAGCCATCATGGGAGATGCCAACCGCTCCTGAGCCCACGTGAGCAGAAAGCAGATTCATTAGAGCAGAAGTGGGACCACAGAAGAAAGCACATGAGCTGGGAAAAATAGAAAAGTACAGTGTCTTTGCTTCATGAGAAGAAAGCCACACACCCTTCTCCTCCCCTCCCCAACATGACTGGGGTTTTGTTAACCTCTTTGACAAACCCCTCTAGCCTTCGGTTTATAAGAGAAGCTATTAATCATTTCCAGTGTAAATGTATTTGAATGTCAGCAGTGAATGGTTATTCATGGAAATGAACTAGATCGATCTGAGTCTTTTTATCTCCTGCCGGTGGAGGTTTGGAGTGAGAGCAGGAGTTAAAGCATATTAATGGTATGAACAAAATCAAATTGGGTCTAAATTCTGGTCCCACCCCTTACAGGTTGACCTTGGCTAGGTTCTTACTATCTCTAAACCTCAATCTTCTCATCTGTACAATGGGAATAATAACATTCCAGATCCATAATCCTGTACTGGCAATTCTGAAACCCCAAGAGCTCTGCAAAATGAATGGTTTTTAAGCTTGCAGGAAATTCATTGGATGGCAAAACCTGACTTGACCTGATGCGAAATTTTATATGGTTTTACTTATCTCATTAAGCCTGATTTCTCATATGTTTGCCTCAGAAATATCAACATATTTGATGACGGATGCAGTCCCAGACCTTGCTGGCGGGGTGGGGGGGGGGCGGTTATGAATAAAGCAGTATGTGCACAGAACTGTCTCAGAATTGTGGACCATTCTGAAGCCTACCAGGATCTGGATAAAATCTGGTGAGGGATCCGGGACCTGTGCCTTTGGGGGTTGCTGAAAGCGCTAAGGCAGATAAAGTGCGTGCGGTGCTTGCAACAATGCCTGGCACTTTGTAAATGCTCAGGAAACACAAACTAGAATTTATAACTAAAAACACTTGAATAAGGAGTGTGGACAAAAAGGGGTTCTGTAGAAAGTAACATCACAGGGCGATCTGGTCGTAAATTCCTAAGTAGGCAGGTCATGTGGGTAGTCACACCCCAGGCCTATAGCAGGCCCCGTCCATTCTTCCTGTGCATCTGGATTAACCACCTTTGAGTGCCTTTTTTTCAGACTCCTCCTTATCCTGGAATCCAATGCCTGCCTTGCTCTCTCCCACCTTCAGGTAATATCCTTATATCCCCTCCTTCATTTCACATGCATCCAAGAAGCTACAAAACTGTTCGTCTCTGTGACGAACATCTGAGATCTTGCTCCCCAGCATATGTTGTCAGTTTGGCTCAAATAAACTCTTCTAACAATTCTCTACAGGCTTGGACCTTCTTACACCGACAGGAGTGGTTCTGCTCTTGATCTTTTTTTTTTTTTTTTTTAATTTTAAAAATATATTTTATTGATTTTTTACAGAGAGGAAGAGAGAGGAAAAGGGATAGTTAGAAACACTGATGAGAAAGAAACACTGATTCAGCTGCCCCCTGCACACTCCCCCCGGGGATGTGCCCGCCACCAAGGTACATGCCCTTGACCGGAATGGAACCTGGGACCCCTCAGTCCGCAGGCCGACGCTCTATCCACTGAGCCAAACCGGTTTTGGCTGCTCTTGCTCTTGTCACCTTGGCATTCACCCAGGGAAAGCATCAAACTTCACAGCTCCTACTCTCCCGACCAGTCCTGGTAGTAAGGTTCTGCGCCATGTTGCTGCTGGCACTGTGGAGCTGAAACCCAGAGACTAAAGCCGAGAAACATGTTCTGAACGTACAGCGTCACAAGGATGGGGAATGGAAGGTCTGAAGTTGGACAGACTCCCACCCGAAGGTGGGGAGGCCTGATGGAAGAGGGCTCAACTTTGGAGCCAGAGAGGCCTCAGTCCCAGCTCCACCCTCCCTGGTGGGAATTACTGGCTCTCGGCTTCTTACCTGAAAGTTTTGCCATCGTGGTGATGTGCATGCTGGTACATAGAAGGCACTCAACAAGGGACAAGCAAACAGACACATGTACACACTATTATGCTGAGTGACTACCAAATACAGTTCTGCCTTGTCCTAAATGGACCAGGGCTCCCCAGAGGGAAGCTTTATGCCTCATTTTCTTGCCAAGGAGGCCAAGAGGCCAAGAGGCCAAGCAGAAGGGCTCTCTCTCTGTGAAGAGCTCGAAGCCCACAGTGGCAGGAGGGGAGCCTGGGTCCTTCTCACCTGGGCTGCTTTTAGGACTCTAGGTATGATTCAAAGGATCAGACACGCACAACGTCAGGTCCGGATTACAGGGTGACTTGTGAATACACAGATGTCAATAAGGCTCATTCACACCCTGAATCCAGTTTTTGACTCCCACTGCCACTGCTGCCATCACTCCCACCACTTCCAACCGAGGACACCTAGCCACGTGGCGAGGTCATTTCATACCTGGACTCAGCCTGGTTTGGGCATTGCTGTATGGCCACTGTGGCTGGACTTGAAATTTACTCACAGAGTTGGTGGTGTTATGACATTTTGCTGCCGCTGACCGTGTGACCAAACTCTGCTAATGTGCTGGCACACGGCTGGCGTTTCATGGCCCTTATCAGCCCTGGTTTTGTGACGAGTCTCCTCACTGCCTTGTGAGACTTTCATGCTCAGCCTTTTTGTTTAATGAGGCTTACATGCAGGCCATCGCCTTGGGCGTGAGGGCGAGACACTGTCTTGCAGAAGGCTTCTTTTCCATGGTTTTCTGTAATGAAACACTGTATTGTTCTACATTTTAGCTTTGGTTTTGTAATCACTGATTACATAATGAATTGTGATTCTGTGCCTGCAAAATCAGTCTACACTATTAAGAACACAGGAGAGGGCACAGCTGCTTTAGAACGCAGCGATGGAGACTGTGTCCGTACCTTCCACTCCCTTCACCACCATTCCTGCTAAACTCGTGGAATAGCCGTGTCGCATTATACTACACAGTGTGGGGATGGCAATGGCACAGCAGGACACCACCTTCACTTCTGCAAAAACAGTAGCATATCCGAGGATGATTTGAGGAATAGTTTATTGAGTTAATATTGGCCTATAACATTATTTAGTTTCAGGTACACAACATCTACACTGATAAAAGAGAAAGATGCAAATTGACTGTACCTTCGCGATGCCCACCAGCCAATCAGGAGTATGCAAATTAACCCAACAAAGATTGTGGGTTAATTTGCATGTGCAGGCACCGCCCCAGCAGCTCCGGGCCTCTGGGCAGTGTGGGAAGGCGCAAAGGCAGCTCCAGGCCAAAGCAAAGGCAGAAAGGGGGCTCCAGCCGGCAGCGAAGTCGGTGCCGGCAACCAGGGGAAGGCCCATTCTTGCATGAATCTTTGTGCATTGGGCCTCTAGCGCTTCTTAGGCGACACTACTAGTGCTTCTCAACCTGTGGGTCGTGACCCACAGGTTGAGAACCATTGCTGTAGAGCCTAAGACCATCGGAAAACACAGATATTTACATTACGATTCATAACAGTAGCAAAATTACAGTTATGAAGTAGCAACAAAAATAATTTTATGGCTGGGGGTCACCACAACACGAGGAACTATATTAAAGGGTCGTGGCATTAGAAAGGTTGAGAACCACTGATATATATGTATATCCATTCATTCATCAATGGACACTTAGGTTGTTTCTATATCTTGGCTATTATAAATAATGCTGCAATGAACATAGCGGTCTATCTAAAATTATTTTTTTGTTTTCTTTTTGTAAACACGCAGAAATGGAATTGTTAGAATTGCTAGATTATATGATAGTTCTCTTTTTAATGATGCCTTTTACTTCTGTTTTTTTCTTAATTGCTCTGGCTAGGACCTCCAATATTATGTTCAATAAAAGTGGCAAGAGTGGTCATGCTTGTCTTGTTCCTGATCTTAGAGGAGAAGTTTCAGGTTTTCACTGTTGAATTTGATGTTAGCTATGAGTTTGTTATATATGCCCTTTATTATGTTGCGGTACATTGTTCTTTACCTACTGTGGCAAAAGTTTTTACCATAAGTAGATGTTGAATTTTGTCAAATGCTTTACTTGCATCTATAGAGAGAATCATATTCTTAGCCTTCATTTTGTTAGTGCCTCATGTTGATTGATTTGCAAATATTGAACCATACTTGCATTCCCTGTAATAAATCACACTTGATTATGGTGTATAATCCATTCACTATATTGTTGAATTCAGTTCACTAACATTTTGTTGAAGATTTTTGACTCTATGTTCATCAAGGATATTGACCTGTAATGTGTGTGTGTGTGTGTGTGTGTGTGTGTGTGCGCGCGTGTTATTGTCTGGTTTTAATGATGATATTGGCCTCATAAAATGAGTTTGGAAGCGTTCCCACTTCTTCAGTTTTTTGGAAGAGTTTGAGAAGGGTATGTATTAAATTTTCTTTAATTGTTTGGTAGAATTCACCAATGAAGCTGTCTGGTCCTGGACTTTTGCTTTTTTGGGAGGTTTTTGGTTACTGATTCAATCTCCCTGCTAGTAATTGATCTATTTAGATTTTCTATTATTTCATGGTTCAATCTTGGAAGAGTGTATGTTTTAGGAATTTATCCATTTCTTTTGGGTTGTCCAATTTGTTGGTATATAATTTATTATGGTAGTCTTTCATGGTCCTTTGTACTTCTGCGATATCAGCTGTAACTTCTCCTTCATTTCTAATTTCATTTATTTGAGCTGTCTCTTTTACTTGGTGAATCTAGCTAAAGGTTTTACGATGACTTGAAATTTGCAATTTTGTAAAACATCAGCTATTTGTAGTGGGTCTAACTTCATCTGCCTCACTCATATCTAAGTGCGTGAAAGTCTGTGTTCTTGACTTTAAGATTAAGGTTATCGGATAAAACATGACTCCCAATTAAATTTCAATTGCAGATAAACAATGAATCATTTTTAAATATATTTTATTGATTTTTTACAGAGAGAAAGGGAGAGGAATAGAGAGTTAGAAACATCGATGAGAGAGAAACATCTATCAGCTACCTCCTGCACACCCCCTACTGGGGATGTGCCTGCAACCAAGGTACATGCCCTTGATCAGAATCGAACCTGGGACCCTTGAGTCCATGGGCCGATGCTCTATCCACTGAGCCAAACCGATTAAGGCATGAATAATTTTTTTAGTAAGTATGTCCTAAATATTGTATGGGACATACCTACGCTAAAAAATTATTCATTATTTATCTGAAATTCAAATTTAACTGGGCATCATCTTAGTTTTATTTGCTAAATCTGGCAACACTACTTGAGATCAAAGTCTTGTCATTGTCCTATCCCCCACATTTGTCCTTGTGGGACATGGATAATGCATTCTGCCAAGAAGCCTGAGACAGAATGAAGCAAAGGAAGAATTTTAATCAGACTTGGCTTTTTATTCTTATCTAGCTCCAAGTGACACAGATAGGCATTAAATTCATAAGTAAATTAAAAGCTTTCATTTAGACAGCTGAAGTTTAGGTCATTTTTATCCTGAAACTTCAGCAAGATTGGTGGAAGGATGTGAAGAGAAAAGAATGCTCTAGGAATCGAGAGACCTGGCCACTTCTTCCAGGTTGAGTGGCCATGGCATGGCATTCTCTTTAGCCTTTAATTGAAAACGTAAAGGTTTAGATTAAATTGCCTCTAGGGTTTCTTCCAGGGCTAAAAATTCTATAATTCTAGCTCCAAAGGGTCTTAAACCTCCAAGGTATGTTTTGAAAATCACAATATTACATAAAAAATTTAAACATTAGCCCTAGCGGGTTTGGCTCAGTGGATAGAACGTTGGCCTGTAGACTGAAGGGTCCCAGGTACGATTCCAGTCAAGGGCACATGCCTGGGTTGCAGGCTCAGTCCCCAGTGGGGGGTGTGCAGGAGGCAGCCGATCAATGATTTTCTCTCATCATTGATATTTCTATCTCTCTCTCCCTCTCCCTTCCTCTCTGAAATCAATAAAAAAGATATTAAAAAAATTTAAACATCAGAAATTTTTTATTTATGCTGATAATTTTAGTAAGTTGCTTACTGAATTTCTATCTGAGATGAGTGCGTTCTGACATCCTCAGAACTCTTGCTATTGCATTAAATATTTGCTGCAAACTTTTTACTTAATTGGTATCCAGGTACAAGATTTGCTTGTCAGAATATTCTAATAAATTTTCCACATATCTCTCATTCTTAAATGACTTTGGTAAAATCTGACATTCTAAATTGAAGTTATTACATGGACTCAAGTCATTAATGGTTACTCTGAGATCAATATGATTTTGGATAAAGGAAGATATTTTATGGAAACATTTTTAATGTAGGCCCAAAATATATGCTAAGGAAAATGGCACTTTGGTGAGCATACTACTCTATTCCTTTCAAGTAGATTCAACAAACATATCATCTATTGGGCCATCCCACACACTCCTCTGGCTTCAACCTCCATTTATATTTTTATGGCTTCCACAATCCCCATGTCCACATCTCATTTGTCTTCTGAGTTTCAGAACCAAATTTCCACCTCCCCACTAGAAATCTCCACCTTGATGTACCAAAGGCACCTCAAATTCAGTAAATTAAAATAAAATTCCCAATATCTTTACCTCACAACCTGCTCTATTCGTCTCCTCAAACTTGGCTAATGCTATTATTATCCACCATCATTATTAGCAGGTGCTAGAAACCTGGTAATTACCTCAACCCTGAATCAACAGGTTACCAAGTCCACTCAGCTCTACCTCCTGAATGTCTCTTCAATCTGTCCCCTTCATTCATTCTAAGGCCGCTGCCTTAGTTCAAGCCCCCTCACCTGGACTACTGTAGTGGTCTTCAGAATCTTTCCCACCCATCTGCACAGAGACAGAGCAATAGTTCTAAAATGCGGCCTCGATCATCCTAACCTTTGCTTACAATAGCCCTCCACTGCCTAGAGAAAGTCCAAACTCTTTCACATGGTGAATATGGCCTTTTGATTTCTGACCACAGCTCATTCCTCCAAATTTATCTCCCTTCTCAATACTCTAACACCCAACAGCTTGCCTATGCTAATCCCTTTACAGAAATATCTCTCCCTCATTTTTTTCCAGCTGGCAGATTTCTACTCATCCTTCAAGACTTCGTTCAAGTGTCATCTCTGGGCAGGCTTCTCTGTCGAGTCCCCTTACTCTACCACATGCCCAGTTATGACTCCTTCCCCTGAAATGCCTCAGCTCATTGTTTATACCTTAATTGTGCTGCTAACACATTTCATGAAAAGTATATATTTTTCACCCATTTCCTCTATTAAGTTAAGAACTCTTTGAAGATAGGGTCATGGTTTATTTGTCTTTGCATTCCTAGAGCCTAGCAAAGGGCCTGGTATAAGGCGAGTGCTCCATAAACATTATTTGGGCAGGGTGGGGGGATGGATAAATGAAATTAAAACAGAGGTGGTAGCCTGGCCGGCGTGGCTCAGTGGTTGAGTGTCGACCTATGAACCAGGAGGTCAGGATAATGCTCTCTCATCATTGATGTTTCTGTTTCTCTCTCCCTCTCCCTTCCTCTCTAAAAATCAATAAAAAGATTTTTTTAAAAATTCAAACAGCATATAAACATAATGTAAAAGTGAAAACCTGTTTTTAATGAATAAGATGATCAGTTCTGAAAATTCGTAGTCATTATCTCTTCAAATATTATCTTTATCCAAGCCCTTCTCTTCTCTCCTTCTGAGAGTCTGATTAAATGAATGCTAGAAATTTTCACTGTTTTCCATGTCTCTTAGCCTCTCTTTTATATTTGCTGTGTTATATGCTGAATAACTTACTCTGATCTATATTTTAGTTCCCAATTCTCTCTTTAGTTGTGTCTAAACGGCTTAAACATGTCTACTCCATTTTAAGTTTTGGTTATTTTTTATTTTGAGACGTCCTAATTGGTTCTTTTTCCAACTTGCTAGGTCATTTTATCATTTCCTTTTATGTACATATATTTTCTAAGTAAGCATAGTTGCTTTTATACACTCTAATAGTTTCAAAACCTTAAGTCTTTGGAGGCCTTTTTTCTAGTTCTCATTCTTGATGGTTTATGTCATCGTAGGCTTAGTTTTTTTGTTTTTACTGTATGCTGCTCATTGTTCTTTTTTCCAAACTGTAAGAGAAAGTTTATTTAGAAAGTCACAGAGATAGAAGAAGTGAGCTGCAGAAGAAATGGGCTCAGGAAACAAGTTATGCAGGCAAAAGAAGGGCCCTTGCATCTTAGGAGAGAGAAAGGTAAAGGTGATGGGCCTGCGGGGAGGAGAGTGGGCGGGGAAAGGCACAGGCAAGCTCCCTGGGGAGAGAGCTCGGCTGCTCCTTGTTGTTGAAATTTTATTTAGGGGGATTCTTTGAAGCCCAGGATGACACTCATTTCCTCCAGAAAGAACTTCCCTTTACTTTAAACTAAATTCACAACCGGACAGGTTTTTATGGTTTTATAGTTTTGTTAATGTTATTTATTTGATCACCAAAGCAATATAGATTTGGAAGCTGTGAAAGTACCAATTCGCAGTGGTAACTTTGCAGGGCAGTTCCCTACCATTTCCCCCTCTTCTGCTTTATACCGGCAACTTTCCCCCTGGTCTCCTGGGCCTGAGGGTAGAGGCACATTTACTTTGTCTCGCCCTTGCCCGGAGGGTTTGACCCTTATTAGTGATGGGAGGGGTGAGCCCCGGGCTTTGATTCTGTCCCCCTGTCCTGAGAAGCCCTCAAAACCAAAAGTCAGGTTTGCCCCAATTGGCAAATGCCCTTAGTTCAAAAACAGCTTTAGGGTGCCACCCAAAGAGATCTGTTTTCCTTTGATTCTGGACTTAAGTTTCTTACTATCTTGACAGCTCTTCGATGCAGTTAAGACATCAAAAAAATTGTTAGCCAGCATTTTTGGTTGTTTCTAGTGAGAGGTTGGACTGATCCCTATCCTGCCTTCTTCCTAGAAATGGAGGCTCTTCCCTGATCTTCCTAGGTTTGGTCAAACTGCACACTTAGAAACGAAAAAACCAACATGACCCTTTGCTCTGAGCAAGTTATCATATGAAAAGCAAGCACATGTTTTTAAAGGAAAAGGATTATTGCAAGGCTCCCTTAAATATACTACAAAAAGTTGAAAACCTTTTCAGGAATATATCTGAATTTTTCTAGGAAATGTTTTCCAAAAAATTTTAATTTTCTAACCACCACTAAATTATGATAAAATTGCAGCACATTATCCAGAAATGAACTTTTCCAACAAGCTTAACTACCCAAGAATCCAAGAGTTAGGTGTAAAATAACTCTACGTAGTCTAACTAGATGGCAAAAGGTTCCTCATCTAATTTAATGTACTTTATTCATCAGAAAGTCCCCAAGGCCTCATTCAGAGCTTATTAACTATTATTTCATACACAATTCAAAGAAACCTCATTCTCTGGTTTCTAGCCCGTAAACCTTTAGAAATGATAACTGGAAAGACATGCATGTTGAAAAGCAGGTTCATTATAAGAGCCAGGGGTGGCATCTGACAGCTCCACAAGGCGAGAGTGGACAGGACTCTGTAACAATCTGCCTGAAAACTCAGGAGGAGGCACATTGGAGACATTTAGGCCAACACATTGCAGCTCAGAGGACAAACAGCTGTGCTCTCGGTGCTGAACTTGTGGCAAGTTCAAACCAGTAAGGCTGTTTCTGAAGGCAGAGAGGTATGTAATGCCTTTCATCCATTTTCTATATTTATAAGTAAAATTAAACATGAATGTATGGTAAAAAAATTTTTTCTCATTTAGAGAATCTCATTCACTAGCAGGGTCCAAATAATACACATTTCTATACTATAGCCTCTAACATTCAATTTCCCTTTGAGACTGACTCCAGAAAATTCAGAGCTTATAAATGCCCTAAATATACCTCTAGTCTTCTAGCTTTCAGTCTAGGAGTTAAAATAGGAGATAACAACTAGATTGGCCATGTTTGAAAGAGTCAGAAGGGTCTGGCTTTACTTCAGAGCAGCCTACTTCAGACAGCTTATGCAGATACACAAAAGAGAACTTTATCAGCGCAAACAGAAATGTCAGGATCATGAAGTGATAGATAAGGATCGGGGTTCCAAGGGTGCCTGGGGAAGGAGCAATAAAGGGAGTGGGAGGGAAAAAAATGCTCCCCAGAAAGCCCTGCTTTTATTTATCTCCTTTTCAGGTCAAATAGTGCCATCCCTGACTCCTGATAGGAGTTAAAAGGCAGGACTCTCAACTTTACCCATTGATTTTGGATCCAGCTGAAATGTGGGCCCTGTTTCTGTGGTACTGGGATCATTATCTGAAAGGTTACAGACTTTGCTAATCTCAGGAGATAAGATGATGGGATTTAGTATCATTTTCATTATTATATTGCTAGTACCATTCTAGAGTCTCAAATGCTGGGAAAATCCAGACACCTGCTTATTGTGAGATGCTGGCTACTTCATATCCTTAGTGTAATTCCCTGCATTTTTCCCTTAGTATTGATCATACCGACTTGACTTTTTAAGTATTAGTGTATATTTGTAATTTTTTTTTCTTAACAAGTGGAGTTAACAACTGAGCTGTAGGAGGCAAGGGCTTTCGTTTTGTTTAGAACTGGCAAATAAGTTTCATTTTGCAAGCCAATTCTGGTTGACTTGATGGAAAGTCCTGTTATGAGGAAACACAGGAGAGGAAGTGTTGCGGCCTGTCAAATATTTGTTATCCTGGGTTAAGTGCAACAAATATTTATTGAAAGCCTATTATATGCCAAGTGGTGTGTTACACGCAGGCTTTTTGTTTGTGATTTCTTAAAGGCATCCTAAGAAGTGGCCCATATTGCTCTTCTCTCTGTCATTTCATTATTAGTGAATCCTCGCTGAGTGCCACGGGTATGTGGCATTGGCTTTGGCATCTGAAGGAGCCAATGCAGGGCTCACACACACTAACAAGGACAGGAATGGCCCATAATCAGAGCAATTATTTTTAAAAGGCGTAAGCACTGTGAGTAGTGTCAGGAAGGTCTGAGGTTTGTGAAATGCTCAACAAAAGGGCTTTTTACAAGTTATGTTTGGATGACCAAAAAGACCCATCAAGTAGAACTAGGATACATTTCTTAGGAGAGATATGTAATGCTAACAGATTATAAGAAAGAAATAATTACCAAATTATTTCCCATTGTTTTCCGCTGTTTTAGGTGTTTCTCACAAGGTGGTACATCAGAATCACCTCGAGTGTTGGTTAGAATGTATATTCCCGAGGTCCCATCTCAAGTTTACGAAGCCTCAATCCCTGAGAGAAGGCTGGGAATGTGCATTTTCACAAGCTCTGCCTCCTCCAAGAAATGCTGATAATATAAGAGAAATAAATAGGTTAAAGTATTTCCCCAAACTTCTTATTCAGAGTTCAGTCTTATAAAATGTGTTTCACTTCAGAACTGGGTATACATGTTCTGTTTTTCCAAACACAATCATCCTCCAGGAATGTCAGTTATGCAATTACTGCTTTAAACAGTTTTTTCAACAATTTTCTAAGCCAGTGACTCATTTCCCCTCCCCGTATCCACAAGTTCCAGTGCAGGTCACTTTTTACATTTTCTGGTGTCAAAGACGGTTTCAGAACACAACCAAGATTATATTACCTCCTGAAATGGTCCTTAGATTATTTGCTGAATGAAACCTTGATGGGTTGCCATTGTCCATTGTGCCATCAGAAATATAAAGCAAGTTGGCACACTGCAGAGAGCCGCTGCTACATCTCATCTGTCAAATGGCCAACAGCCATTATAAAGCACCATTAATTAGAACAAGCATCCCAATTTCAGAAATGTTAAATGTGAAAAGATATGTATCTAAGAATAAAAAAATTCAGTAATTATGCTCTACTTGCATGTTGAACCCCATCCAAACTTCGGGATCTATGCTGTCCCATGACAAGAGAAGTTCAAGACTCTTACGTTCAAGGATTTCATAGTCACAATCTTGCCTACCCTGGTGTAACTTAATCTACTTGCCCATAATTTGGCAAGAGAAGAATTCGAATCCTCAGATTCCAGGCAGGGGTAGGAGTCAGTCACCGAGCTGGAGAGTGGCTTTGGCTAACAGTAGCCCCACCTCAATGTGCCATCTAGTTCTTCACGCCTCATGGCATGAGCAGTAGTCATCACACACTCAACCACAGTCTTCCCTGAAATGCATGGTAACTAAGTCGGGGATTTCCAAACATCGGCTACCTCTCTTAAAAATTATACTACAGGGAAGAGTATAATAAGTGAACTCAGGCTGACTTGGTTTCCATTCTGACGCTTACTGGATGTAAGGTCTTGGCTGAGTTTGCCTTGCTGGGCTTCAATGTCCCCGTCGGTAAAATAGAGGTTGCCATAATTATTGCTACTAAGTAAGGTAATCTATATAAAATGCTGAACAACATGTCTGGCACATACAGTAAATACACAGTAAGTGGTACACAAGAATGAATTTCAGATGGATCAAAGCTTTAAATGTAAGAAATGAAATAATAAAAACAGTTGAAGATGACATGGAAGATTATTTTTACAATATAAGAATGGAGAAGGCTTTTCTACGTATGATATATGTGAAGAAGGAGGAGGGGGAAAGCCCAAAATGAAAAGATTAATACATTTGACTACTTAAAAAATAAAACTTTTCTACATAGAAATAAAAAATATATATAAACAAAGTGAATGGGCAAATGACAAACTGGAAAAAAAGTATTTGTATCATATAACATAAAGGGTTAGTTTCCTTAATATATAAAGATCTCCTATAAATCAACAAGGAAAAGAAGCTTAACTAATTGACAGTTTTGCAAAGGATATATAAAAGAAATATAAATTGCTTTTGAAAATATGAAAAGAAGTTTAATCTCTTTCATAAGAAATGAAGTAAGGAGAGAAGTCAAAACTACACTAAGCTCTTTGGCTTCTGGACCCTTCCTCCATGCAGTGCCGTGTCCTCTTGCCAGGACCCCGGTGCACTGTCAAGGGCAGGATGTCCCTCATGCTGCCTCTTCACCTGGGCTCCCTCTCTTGCCTTCTTCTAGGAACCCCCACGGAAGGAAAGGCTTGCCCCTCCATTGACCCCAGTATTTCCCCTGGCTTCCAGGTTTGAAGATTCTAGACTGGCTCCCTGAAGTGAGGACTAAGCGCTGATTAGGAAGGGTTAAAACATGTTTATATATATATAGTACTGCGTCCATAACCAGGAAGCAATAATCTGGAATATTCTGTGCCAGTCAAGCCACTGTGGAATAAAATGTTCTGTTCTTTGATAAAGGACAGTGTCTTGAAAGGAGGGCAGCCAGCAGGGTGACAGGTATTGCAACCATGTCTTTCAGGAAATAGCTGAAGGAACTGAGGCTGTTAGGGTTTGGGGGAAACTTACTAGAAGGAAACATAATTGTCCTCAAACAGGTGAAGGGCTGTCTGTTCTTGGAGAGTGGGTCAGGCATACTGGGTGCCCCAATTGAAAGTAGAACTTGGGAGGGAGGGTACAAGTCCTGGAAGAAGATTTGTTGAACTTCGGAACAATCAGCTTGTTAAAAATGGAATGAGTGCCCTTAAGGCAGTGGTCGGCAAACAGCGGCTCGCAAGCCACATGCGGCTCTTTGACCTCTTGAGTGTGGCTCTTCCACAAAATACCACGGCCTGGGCGAGTCTATTTTGAAGAAGTGGCGTTAGAAAAAGTTTAAGTTTAAAAAATTCGGCTCTCAAAAGACATTTCAATCGTCGTACTGTTGATATTTGGCTCTGTTGACTAATGAGCTTGCTGACCACTGCTTTAAGGGAATGACCTTTCTGTAGCTGGACAAGCAAGTGAGTGACAGACTTTGAGGGAGAAGCCCTCTCAGAGATGCCACCCTGGGCCAACCTAAGATATCTCTCTCTCTCTCTCTCTCTCTCTCTCTCTCTCTCTTTCTCCCCCACCTCTCATATATCAATACCTGCCTTCCTATATATTTTACTAGATCTTGTTTATTGTCAGCCTCCCTCCTGGAGATGAAGGGCTGTCCCTGCTGTTTGTTGCTATATCTGTGGCTTAGACCTGCTTAGACAGCCATTGCTGAATGAGTGGTCGGGGATCGCTGTAGAAGGAAACCCTGCCTGGGACAGTTAGTAGGCCTGGTTATCTCTGGGTGCATTCCAGCTCTAGAATTTTAGGATTTTATAAGCCCTACAGAGTGTGTCCCGTGGCTCCTGACCTTTGCAGCTACCCGTGGCTGGAGAGGCATGTGAATGAGAGGACCATCAAGGCCATGTGTGCACATTCCTAAATCGGTGCAGGACGCACGTGGCCAGTGCAGAGCAGGGACTGATGGGTGGCTACTGGGGGTGAGGGGGAGAGGAAGACTTCCGTGAGGAGGGGTTTGAGACATGAGCTACAGGGGAGGGCATAGATTTTGGGTGGGAATCTCAGTCTCTGAGTAAGTTACTTAATGTGTCTGAGATTCCATTTCCTTATTTATAAAAACCTTGCATAATTGTTGTGAAAATGAAATTTGAATCACTAGGCCAAGGGCCAATCACAGAAGGTTGTTGTTCAGAAAGTGCTGGCTTCTCTTATGGCGGCTGCTATTGTGCTATTTAGCTTGAGTTTTATTGAATGAGATTTTGTCAATAGAGATGTGTGAAAAGGGGTCACAAAGTAGAGAGCGGGGCCTCTACAAAGTCGTATGTGCTGGAAAACAAAAATTACATCAGAGCATAGAGCTCAAAAGTGGGGGTCTAAACTCAACTGTTTCCTTCCAGATCCTAGCTCTTACTGAGTGACCTCTCTGTGCCTCAAAATTTCCTTTGTAGCCCTGACCAGTTTGACTCAGTGGATAAAGCGTCGGCCTGCGGACTGAAGGGTCCCAGGTTCGATTCCAGTCAAGGGCATGTACCTTGGTTGCGGCCACATCCCCAGTAGGGGCTGTGCAGGAGGCAGTTGATCGATGTTTCTCTCTCATCGATGTTTCTAACTCTCTATCCCTCTCCCTTCTTCTCTGTAAAAATCAATAAAATATATATTTTTAAAAAATTTCCTTTGTAAAGTGGGGCTAATAATACCTATGCTATAGATTGTTGTGAGGATTAAATGAGTTAGCATGTGTAAAGCACTTAGAACAGTGACTGCAAGTACTTTATACATGTTAGCTATTAGGATTATTATGTATTCTGAAGAAAGTCTGCCACTGATCTGCTTAGTTGAGGGGAGGGAGGAGACATGGGAAGGCAGGTGGAACCAGACATGAGTGTCATTAACAGTGTGAGCTCTACCAGATGGACTTTTCATATGTATAAATCCAGCCCTACATTCAAGATCCAGCTCATCTCTACCTCATCTGCCTCCCACAGAAAGCCTCTCCCAACTGCACTGCCCTCTAGGTTCCCAGGTCACCCTGGACAGCTGTTTTATACATTGAGTGGCCAAATTATTATGATCTCTGAACGCATAATAATCTGGCCACTCAGTGAGTGTGTGTGTGTGTGTGTGTGTGTGTGTGTGTGTGTGTGTGTGTGTGTACTAGAGGCCTGGTGCATGAATTCGTGCATGGGTGGGGTCCAGCTAGCCTGGCCAGGGGGAGGGGACATGGGCAGTTGGCCTGCCTGCCTGCTGGTTGAACTCCTGGTCGAGGGGACAATTTGCATATTAGCCTTTTATTCTATAGGCTATACACTGAGTGGCCAGATTATCATGCATTCAGAGATCATAACAATCTGGTCACTCAGTGTATATACTACCTTAAATGATCAGTTACAAGTTTATATTCTGCTTCTCCCACTCAGTTGTTAACTTACTGAGAAAGGAAGGAAAACACGTCTCATGGGCCACAGGTAATCCAGTCCCTTTCCACGATACCGGGCCGTGAGTATGAGGGGGACATGTGGGTGGAATCAGGTGGTCCTGCGTCCTAATCCCAGATCCCCTACTTCCTAGGTATATGACCTGGCAAGTTGCTTAACCTTACAGTCCTCATCTATAAAATGGGGACAATATTATCACCTACCCCATAGGGCAGTTGTAAAGATTGAGATAATGCGTGAAAAATACTTAGCACAGAGCCTGTGCTCATAGTAGCCATTCAGAAAGTGCTAGCTTTGATTATGCTCAAGGCAAAACAGAACACTGCTAAGAAGTGACCCTATAGAAGCACTGTTTGTGTTTGACCGCAGGTTGGAGTAGAGAGAGCAGGTGAGGCACTCCCTGCCATAGCCCAGCATTGAAGTGGTAAGGACTTCTGGCCTACACTCTTTGTCCCTCCTACCCTCCCAGGGTGGAAGCGCCAATCATTCAATCCCATTAAGAGGATAGTCTTAGTTTCTGTAAGAAAATACTAAGTGCCAACTATGGATTTTATCAGTATCATTTTCCTGGCTGTGACAGAATGCAAGCTGTTGCCATTGAGGGAAACTGGGTAAAAGGATATGGGATCTCTGTATTATTTCATATAACTGCATATAACTTACTATTATCTCAAAATAAAAATCAGCCCTAACCGGTTTGGCTCAGTGGATAGAGCATCGGCCTGCAGACGGAAGGGTCCCAGGTTCGATTCCGGTCAAGGGCATGTACCTTGGTTGCAGGCACATCCCCAGTCGGGGGTGTGCAGGAGGCAACTGATCGACGTTTCTCTCTCATCGATGTTTCTAACTCTCTCTCCCTCTCCCTTCCTCTCTGTAAAAAATTAATAAAATACATTTTTTTAAAAAAATAAAAATCATTTAGAAGCTAATACCTAAATTAACTCTTATGTTTAATGGCCACCTTTTTCATAGCCTTCTTTCTCTTGAATTCCCTTTCCACAGGTCTTGCTTGCCCTGTGTCCTGCCCATAACAGCACTTAGGTTAAATAATATCGATGGTCCACCCAGAATCTGGTGAGAAAAGAACAATAATAGATCATAACTGAGTGTTTGTTACGTGCCAGAGTGGTTCAAAACAGATATATAAAATAACTCCTTTAATCTTCACATGACCCTTAAGATTTTTATAATCTTCATTTTACAAATGAGACCAAACAGGCAACTTGTTCAAGACACACAGCAGAGCCAAGACTCCAAATGTGCAAGGCTCCAAAGCTTCCTTGGCCACTATTCTTTGTAGAACTCAATTATTAAAAACAGCATTTAAAGTATATATATTAGAGAGGGAGGGAGGGAGAGAGAGAAAATCATCAATTAGAGAGAGAGGTACATGGATCAGTTGCACACACCCTGACTGGGGATTGAACTTCCTGGTGCATAGGACAATGCTCCACCAGCCAAGCCGCCCCAGCCAGGATGTAAGTGTGTTTTTGGTAACCACTGGGGTTTCTTGTATCTGTATCATCAGGTTCTGTAGACAGGCACCCAGGAATTATACAGCAACAAGGAGTGGCAAACTCAACCCCTCACCTCGGACACGCCTTTGCTCAAATGTCTCCTTGTCCACGAGGCCTGCTCTGACCTCCATGTTAAATGTTTGCAGCACCCTTACACTCACCTACCCCTGCTGGGTATCAAGTGTCCTGATTTGCCAGGAACTCAAGGGGTTCCTGGAATAGAGGGCTTTTTAGTTTTAAAGTAAGGATAGTCCCTGGAAAACATGAAGGAATTGGTTACCCTCCCTTGCTCAACCTACCTTATCTCTCTTCCCTGCAAAGCAGGAAGCTATCTAGGGACAAGGCGTTCCAAGCGGAGGCAATAGCAGGTGCAAGGCCTTGAGGCCAAACGTGCTTGTTAAGTCAAAGTCAGAGCAAGAAGGCAAGTGCAGCTGGAGTGGGTAAATCAAAGTGTGGTGGGAAATTAAGATAGAGTTGGGGGAGGGGCAGGTCACGGAGTACCTTGCAGTCCTCGTAATTCTATGCACTTTGGATTCTGTGTACTTTGAGAATGGAAGCCACTGGAGGGTTTTGAGTAACATGATCAGACTTGCATTTTAAAAGTATCCCCGTGTTGAGAATAAACTGGGTGGTGGGGAGGCAGGGGCAGCATAAGGGCAGAAGCAGGATGAACAGTTTGAAGGCTACTGCAGTCATCCAGGTTGACAGATAGTGACTTAAACCAGGATTATGGCCGTGGAAACAGTGAAAAGTGGTTAGACTCAGGATAGCTCCACAAGTAGAGCTGGTCGGATCTGCTGACCGATTGAATGTGGAATATAAAAGAAAGAGAGGAGTCGTGGGAGGTCTAAGGTTTTTGGCCTGAGCGATTGGTGGAATGGAGCTGCGGTTTTCTGAGATGGAGAAAACCTGACGAGGAGCAGGTTTAAGGGCACAAGTCAAGGGTTCAGTGTGGGAAGTATCGAGTATGAGACTCCTATAGGAAACCAAGTGAAATGTTGAGCAGGCAGCTTTGGATATAACAGTCCCAGGTTCTGCAGAGGAATCAGGGTGAGACATAAATCCAGAGTCATCACTGGTAACTTTTCACCATGTGACTCAATGAGCACACCTGGGGAGTGTCGATAGGACTGGGCCTCGGGTCTCTCCACTGCTCAGCACTAGGGACGAATAGGGGGAACCATCAAGAGAGACCCGTTGAGGGGGAGGAGCTGGGAGGAAGGGTGTCTCAGAGAGCTGCGAAGAGGGTTCTCAGGAGGAGCCCCTGACATGCTGGCTTTGGCAGCGTGGTGGCCACTGATGACTGGTGGGAGCTGTTGTTATGGCATTCTCAGGATGAAAGCCTGATTAGTTGGGTGGAAAAGAGAAAGGGCTAAATGTAATGTGGTATCCTGGACTGGATCAAACAGAAAAAGCACATTAATGGGGAAATTGGTAAAACCTGAATTAAGTCTGGTGTTCAATGAATGTGCCAATGTTAGTTTCTTGGTCTTCACCAATATGCCATCTATCTAATAATAGAGGAATATGCAAATTGTCCAGGACGCCCTCACAGTAACAGTAATGACCAGCAGGCTGCCTTGGGTGACAAGGCTGGCAGGGGTATTAGTGAGGGATGACCACACGACTCAACAGCAGGCTGTGTGGGGCAATAGGCCAGCAGGGGTGTTAGTGAGGGACGACCAAATGACTGAACAGCAGGCTGCGTGGGGCAACCAGGCCAGCGGGGGGGCAGTTGGGGGTGATCAGGCCGGGGAGGGGGTTGGGGACAACCAGGCCGGCAGGGGGGGAGCAGTTGGGAGCAATCAGGCTGGCAGGCAGAGGCGGTTAGGGGTGATCAGGCAGGCAGGCAGGTGAGCAGTTAGGAGCCAGCAGTCCTGGATTGTGAGAGGGATGTCTGACAGCCGGTTTAGGGGATCAGGCCTAAACTGGCAGTCGGACATCCCCGAAGGGGTCCCGGATTGGAAAAAGTGTAGGCTGGGCTGAGGGGATCCCGCCCCCCCCCTGCCCCCCCCCCTCCGCCCCCCAGTGCAAGAATTTCATGCACTGGGCCTCTAGTAGTAACATAAAATGTTAACATTAGGAATAAACAGGTGAGAGATGTATGGGAGCACCTGTTTATCTTTGCAACTTTTCTGTAAATCTAAAAGTATACCAAAACAGAAAGGACAGAGAGAGGGAAGGACTGAGGGAGGGAGAGAGGGAAAGAGAATAGTTTGTCTGTGGGTGACTTTTGGGCTTTGCTGAAATTCTACCACTAAAACTTTCAGCTCTTTGAAAAGAGACATTTTCCCCCTGCTCTAAAGCAAATACTCCTGTAGAAGGTAATTCCTTAATCCCTTTAGTCACTTATACCTTAGTACTGTACTGTAAAAAGTTTATCCACTAGTTTCCTGAGAGCAACTGGGACAGGACGGGAGGAAGTCAGGGTTGCTTTTTTCATAATTTACTAGTAGACTAGGACTAGACTCCTTCAGTGAGATAGTTATGCCTGTTTAGTTTTGCTTTCAATCTTTACATTACAGTAGTGTAAACTCATATCATTCTTAGTCCTGTTTCCTTCCTTCCTTCCTTCCTTCCTTCCTTCCTTCCTAACCTCCCTCCCTCCCTCCCTCCCTCCCTCCCTTCCTTCTTCCTTCCTTCCTTCCTTCCTTCCTTCCTTCCTTCCTTCCTTCCTTCCTTTCTTCCTTCCTAAGGATTGTTTACAAAATGAGCAAAAATTGGGGCAGAAACTTGTTTTCTCCCTTGGTTACAAGTGCTTTTAGAAAGTTGCATTTTTACAACCTCTTTGCTGCTGGCAGTAACCCAAGGGTAATCCACTACAGAACCCATATCTGAAGCCCCCAGATAGCGTTGCCTAGCCAGAGGACGGTGGCAGGAATGGCCGTCACTCTAGAAATGACATGTTCTTGTCTTATCTGCCTCTTGCACATTCTTGAACTTTTTGCTACCCCTGTTATTTAGAATGAGAATATTGGATTCCTGGGAGTAGGAGAGAAACCCATAACAAGGTGAGATCTTATATCTAAAGAAGCTTTGTTATGCATCTCTGCTTTCTGAGTCAAATACCTTATAAAGTCAAAAACTTTATAATTCAATTTTTATAAATACCTTATGAATGAAAGCAATAAATATATTTTGAACCAACTGTATTTTAAATAAGAAACTTCACAGTATTACAACACAACAAAACTTTGACTTTTCAAGGATGAAATTATCCTTAAATAATTTTGTTTTAGTTCATCAAAGCAAAAACTTGAACTTCCATAGGCAGAGGGAAATATAAGCTAGCCAATTAGTAATTGCAATTTCTACTAAACTTTAAAATACAATTGAATTCATTATTACATATAAAATCCTTAGCTCCAATGGGAAGCGGGTCTAAGCCAGCAGGTGGACATCCCCCAAGGGGTCCCAGACTGTGAGAGGATGTGGGCCAGGCTGAGGGATGCCATGCCTCTAGTTAGATATAAAATCCTTAGCTCCATAAAAATAAAATGGTTTTTATTTTTTTTTAAAATCCAACCATAGTGTTCTTTTCAAATTGATAATACTGTAATGGGTCTTTTTTGATCTTTGCACACCAAAGTTCTCAGCTTACTAGGCCTGTCCCTGCCTTCAGGCCAATTTATTGAAAAATGAAAATCTATCCAAGACCTCATTTAAAAGAAACACAAAACCTGTTATGTTTACTGGATGTTCAGCCTTAAAAACACAGTGCTAGTGGAACCAAAAATCCTTGTTTCATCTGTAATTTCAAATGCCACAATTTTGCCTGGAAAGAAAAGTGAGTCCTTAGCTCGCCTTCACACACTGGTCTGGGTAGTTGGGGAAGTGATATTTAAGCTGAGTCTGAGGTCAGGGCCAAGTTCCTGGGGGTAACTGTGTGGTCAGACAGGACTCCACATTCAGAAGGGCCAGTGCTTAGTTTAATACTCTGCTGTTACCATCTTGAAAGTCTTAATACTTTTTGAATAAGAGGTCCTGGTTTTCATTTTACCTGGGGTCCTACAAATGAGGTCGTCAGTCCCGCCCGCCCGGCACAGAGCGGTGCTTTGTGAAACACAGCGGTGCTCCTGTGGGTGACGAGGAGCGAGTGCACAGAGCCCGCAGATGGGTGTACCCGGCAGAGGGTCGGCAGTGCCAAGGTCTGCCCTGGGAACGGGCGTGGCGCGTATGAGCTGGGCTGCCATGCTGCACAATTCCGGGGTCATCGTTCCCCCTGGAGCCTGCCGAATGCCCTTCCTGGAGTGAAGCTGTGCCCGCCTGCACGTGGTGGCCCTGTGTGCGAGAAACAGAAAAGCAGCGCGACTAGATCAGAAATGGGAGAGTCAGGCAGGGGCCAGATCACATAGGGTCTCACAGACCATGAGGATGCGCTTGGATTTTATTGTGAGATGAGAGGGAGGCAGATGAGTGCCATGATCTGATTTACTTACAAGATGAATCCAGCTTCCGTGTGAAAAATGAATGGAGATGGTCAGAATGAAAGCAGGTAGACTTGTTAATAGTCCAGGTTAGTGATCGTGTCGCGATGGCTTAGACTTCGGTGGCAGCGGCAGAAAGTGAAGTATGTATTTTAGAATCAGTAGTAGTATTTACGTCTGTTTCTGCTGGCAGTTACTAACCTGGTTTGTTCTATGTCATAGGAAGTCACTACATTCTCAAGGTCATCCAATGTGCCAGAGTTGATGGAGTCCTGTCTGACTCACCTGTTTCGAGAGTACACACCTTCATAACAGGTTTGGGTTTATTCAGCTTAGAGTATGAAGTCATGCTCACATGTGAAACAGGGAACCTGGCATTTGTGGATATATTTATTTTTGGTTATCAAAAGTCTCTGTCATATCAATAGGAAATGAAGCCATAAAAAATAAAACTATCTAAAGTACTTAAGACAAGAACCGCTGTATCATAATGACTGCGTTCCCATAGCAATCTCACAAGATATGCAAAAACCTGGGGTCACTTTGCAGTCAGCATTCGGCTATGGATTGACAATGAGCTCTTTGGTGGATGGTGGGAGTCTGCCTGTAGCTGGCAAGTCCTTCTAACAAGCAAAAACACTCACCAGTAGCAGGAGGTTGAAAGCTGCCATAGGATTCAGCTATCTTAAAGCACCCTGACGCACAACTGTCAAAGATTTAGGAATATAGAATACAAATCAAATTGATCACTTTAAAGACAAGCAACTCATTGTATGGTGCCAAGTCCAACCAAGATCAACCTCCTGACCGGCAGGCAGTCTAGAGAATAAGGTCACATTAATGGGATTTGTCCTTGACCCAGGTGTCCAGCATCTTCAGCAAATCAAACTGTCTGCATTTCAAAATGCATGGAAGGGCCCAGCTACTTGCCACAGGTATTTATTAGTTTTATGAGAATTACTTAAGAATTTAGAAGGGTTTGTTAAACAGGAAATTGATGTTTAAAAAGATATTCAAATTATTAAATTAATAAATACAGTTTAAAATGACTAATCAGGTGGAATAGACATTAATTTGCTAGATTTATAAATGGAATTTTAAAATGGGTATATTTAATATAAAAGCTTAAGCACAAATTTTGAAGGTAATGAATATTAATTTTTAAAAACCAAAGTAGCTTCTAAATAATCATTTCTGGGTAAAAAGTCTTAATACATTTTAAAAATATTTTTATACTACCACAGAGAAAGTCACAAGGAAATATTAAATCTATAAATGTGAATTCTTCTCAATAGTGAATTGCCAACAAAAGAGCATTTGAGGCTATGTGAGTAGGCAGTGAATGTGCAGTTTGGGAAAGAGAGTCAGAGGTTTAAAAAAATGACACAATATAAACTCTGACTTTTCGCCTTCTTTCCAGACTTGTTTCTCTGGTTGTCTACAGGCCTTCAACTTTGCACCACCTTTTTGCATTTCAAAAACTTAGTTCATCACTTCTTTATCCCCACCTCTCTCCTCTAGGCCTTAGCCAAAATGCTTCCCTTCAGAATTAACATGTTTATTGCACCACAATCAGCCCAGTTCAACAGGCTGGAAACCTGGTCATTTTACCCTCTTTCCTTTCTCCCTACCCTAAATCCATCATCCAGTCCTGCTGAGCCTTTCTCTGAAAAACCCACTTCCCTCAGTCACCACCACAGTTTATGATTATGTCACCTTACACCAGGATTACTGCCCTAGCCTGTGGTCAGTCTCTCCTGCTGTGATTCATTCTTCAGATAGATACATCAGACTTTGCTTTCACCTCTTTTGTTTGCATAGGTCTTAAACAACTCCCCAATGTGTGTAAAATAAAATCCAACTCTCCTTGACACCTAAGGTCTTCTGCGAACTAGAAATGCTCATCTTTGCATCCTCAGCTTTAAATATTTCTTGAAGCCACTCTATGTTATCAAGCTGATTTGCTGGCCGTGTTCTCCACGTATGGCACTGTGCCCACATGCACCTACACCTTTGCACAGCCCGTTGCCTGTATATGGAAGGCAGGATCCCTCGTTTCTGACCCCCTGAGTCTGGTTTCCTCCTCTCGTTGCAAATCCTGTTAGCACTCACCTCTTCCCAGGCGTTATAATGGATCTTCTCTGGCTAGATACAATGCTATAGCCCAGTGGTCGGCAAACTCGTCAGTCCGCAGAGCCAAATACCAACAGGACAACGACTGACATTTCTTTGGAGAGCCACATTTTTTAAACTGAAACTTCTAATGCCACTTCTTCAAAATAGACTCGCCCAGGCCGTGGTATTTTGTGGAAGAGCCACACTCAAGGGGCCAAAGAGCCGCATGTGGCTCGCGAGCCGCAGTTTGCCGACCACGGCTATATACAATACACAGTCTCTTTAGCACCTGTATACATTTCCATAATTAATTTCCATGTGTTTATATTACTCTGTAACAATGTCTTTAGTTTTGGACATGTATTATTTCCTTAAAGAGACTATGGAAATTCTTCAGGGGAGGAATTTTACCAGCCTTGTCAACTACAAAGGTGATAAAGAATATCAAAAGAAATAGTTTATGTAGAAGTACTTTGTAAACTACCAAGTTTTTATTCAAATACTGTGTTGGAATAGCACTGGTGTGGCTGAAAAGCCAAGGATTTGGACTTAGAAGTTTGACTTGGAAGAGGTGAGTTCCCTTACTAACTCTATCTTTTACCAGTTATATTTTTATAAGCAAAATTTAATCCTCCCTGAGTTCCAGTAGCCTCACCAGTAAAATGGCCATAAGATGCCTTACAGGGTAGAGAGGAGGTTTTGAAGAGCAAAAAAATTGACATAAATAAAAACTTTTTACAAACTTTAAAGCATCATATAAGTGTATATTGTTCAGTAATGACAAGGTAAGCACTTGGCTAATAAATGTTGACATAATGACCAATACATGTTGCCTTAGTGATTCAAAAAGATTATAAGATGGAGAGCACATACCACTGTGGCATAAGCATCATCACTTCATAGATGGCATTTCATAGCCAACGCAAGTCGCGTTAGTGATTCACACACTAAATATCCCTTACTTATTTATAGAAGTAAATAGGACTTCAGTTTTAAAAACCTCATATAAAAACAGTATTTTTTTAGAGTAATTTACTATGTTTATTTAATTATGAGGGACTTTTGAAAGGGTAAACACTGTCTTAGGTCCTGGTAAAGATAGTTAAAGTCCTTTTTGTCAGGGATCTTCCATTCCAATGGTGGCTAAAACATATGCAAACAAAATGACTACAGATTATAATAAATGCTATGAAGATAGTAGTAGGTGGGCTGGGGTGAGAGCGCACAAGAGATGGCACATTCAGGAAAGACATCAAGGACGAGATGACATTTAAGCTGAGGTTGGAAGATGAAGAGCCACAGAAAGCCCAGGAAAAAGCATGCCAGTCTGAGAGGAGTGAGGGCACACGCCCTGAGGCAGAAAGGGCTGGCTGTGATAAGAGGCTTGTGTGGTTGGAGCCTAGTGATTAAAGAGCAGTCTGGAGCCAGATCATGCAAAGCCTGGCAGGCCTTGGGGAGAAGTTTGGATTTTATTCTATGTTGAAATGGGGCTAAGTGGGCTTACATATTATTGAGATTATGATTATACTTTAAAAAATCTGTGTTACCATAATATAGTATCTTGGGTCCCTTCACAAAGCTTAGCATGATTTAGTTCAAAATCTAAGTTTAAAAGAAAAGAACTGGGCATTTTTGAATTTGGGCATCCTCCACATGGGTGGGGTGCATGAGGACGAGCTGTATCAGTAGGTTTCTACCTGCTGCTGTTCTTACCTTCAAATGCAAGCTATATCATCAGTTGTCAAGAGGGCAGACAGGCCCTAGCCAGTTTGGCTCAGTGAATAGAGCGTCAGCCTGCGAACTGAAAGGTCACGGGTTCGATTCTGGTCAAGGGCACATGCCCGGGTTGTGGGCTCTATCCCCAGTGGAGGGTTTGAAGGAGGCAGCCGATCAATGATTCTCTCTCATCATTGATGTTTCTCTCTTCCTCTCTGAAATCAATAAAAATATATTAAAAAAAAAAAAGAGGGCAGACAGGCCACCTTCAGGTATCCTTTAAATAGGTTCTCAAGACATAAGGAAGAAGGAGACTATTGATGTGCTGATATGAAGGGATCCCAAAAATAAGTTGAGAAGAAAAACGCTTGCACACAATGAAGGCGTGCTATCAGGACTCACATATGCATAAGAAACTGGTAACATGGGTCACACCTAGGAGTAGCTGGGGAATAGAGAGGGACAGAATTCCTGCTGTCTACTTTTTTATATTTTTTAATATTTTAAACAACGCTAATGTATTACGTATTCAAAAAAATTAAAATCCATTTTTTTCAGTATCCTTATCTTAAAGGAAATGGACAATATTCCAGAATTGGAGAGAAGGAACTTGTATTGCTGGGTAAACCTAAAGTTATTCTATATAGTTAAAAGGAGGTTTAAGATTAAGACCTATGTTGTCCAATGAGCCAGGTGTCTATTTAACTTTAAATGAACTTAAATAAATCAAATTTAACATTCAGTTCACTAGCCACATTTCAAGTACTCAATAGCCATTAGCTGTATGTGACTAATGGCTACCTATTGGACAACACAGATAAAGAACATTTCCCCATCACAGAAAGTTCTACCAGAGAGCCTGCTAGAGTCTTCTGCAGAATAGAACCAGGGTTATGAACTAGTTTAAAACTTAGCTGAGCCCTGGCCAATGTTTTTCAGTAGTTAGAGCATTGGCCCTAGCACCAAAGGGTCTCAGGTTTGATTCCGGGTCAAGGGCATGTACCTGGGTTGCAGGTTCGCTCCCTGCCCCGGTTGGGGTGTGTGCAGGAAGCAACCAGTAGATGTGTCTCTCTCACGTGGATATTTCTCTCTCTCCCTCTCTTCCTCCTTCCCTCCCTCCCTCTCACCCTCCTTCTCTCACCCTTCCACTCTCTCTGAAAAGCAATGGGGAAAAAATATCCTCGGTGAGGATTAACAACAACAAAGTTTAGCTGATCAATACATAGAGACTCGGGAGTACAAAAATTCAAATATTCCAAAACTAATTTTTCCAAAATGACTCACTAGAATGGCACTTTGAGGTGCAATCAAAACTGCGAACATTACATTTCTAAGGCAGTTAAGGATGTGATTTTGTCACTACAAAAAAATAGTTTGCACTAGTATAGACACTGGCAGTTATGGACTAAGAGTTAACAATTATTCTTCTAAATGTAAACTTAAATTAAGTAAAACTAACATACTTGATATTTCCTGAATTTGATATTCTGTACCAATTCAGTGAGTCAAATAGTACTAACATGATAATGTGAGTCAAATAATACTTTCAGCTTCTCATTAAGTATAAGTAATGAGGTTCAATTATATTCGACTTCTTTAGTACAATTTGCCAACTTTTTCATTTTGGCTATCATTATGAACTCGGCTTTTTTACATGTTAATACATTTCAACTAACCATAGTCATTATTTTCCTTTTGATACTCAAATTGACAGAATTTAGCCAATGGGTTTTCCCTTAAACTGGCTTCTGTGTTCTTCCATGCAAAACCATTACTTTTGGAAAAAAGTATTGCTTTCTGGCCCAGTAAAATATCCTAAGATTCACCTGTACCTTCCCAGACCCAGACGTGAATCAACCATTTTTCTAAGGTACATTGTTTCCTTTAAGAGAAAAATAGTATTTGGCTCCATAATTTAGGCATTAGGTGTGCATATAGTCAGGTTCATGGAGTAATATTGTTCCTTAGCCATTTCATTGAACAGAGCTAGAAAAGACATATTTTATTAAATGATATTAGTTTATATTATTATTTCCAACTTAGTTCTCACACTACAGCATGGTTCTTCAATTTTTTAATTCTTCATCTAAATTATATTTCCCTTTTTATAACTCAATGAAACACTCAATTATCACACTAAATAAAAATGTTTAATTCTTAACACAGCATACTATGACATTTCTTTGATCTGATAATAAAAGCATAAAATATTACTACAAATATTAATACTAATAGTGAAATTGCTTTTCTCTCTTAGAATGCATCTCGCTAAGGCTGTCCAGTCAATTAATTTGCTACTCGTAATAAATCTTCATTTTGCAGGCTTATCTAATACATACAAGCATATGGTTCACTCCTCCTGTCTTCGTCCATGAAAGGCATCAGCAGAGAGACAACTGGCCCTTCTGATTTTTGGATGTAGTGTCTTTCAGCTCCTCACTTTTACCTTTTCAGAAATCAGGACTTTTGTTTTTCAAATGCAAATTACTCATCAATACTTAAATGGCCAATAGGGTATCTTCACATTATCCTTTAAAAATAGATTTTTATATGGAAAGAAATGGACAATGGTCAAAATTATTAGTGAAAAGAAAATAGTATTACTGGGTAAACCTTAAGTAATTCTAATCGATTAAAAAAAAAAAATCTAGACAATAGCCCTGGCCAGGTAGCTCAGTTTGTTGGAGCACCATCCCCATAAGCCAAGGTTGGGGGTTCAATCGCCAGTCAGGGCACATACAAGAAACAACCAATGAATGCATGGACAAGTGAAACAACAAGTCAACGTTTCTCTCTCTCTTTCTCTCTCTAAAATCAATAAATAAAAATTTAAAAAATCTAGACTAAGTGGGGGAGGGCGGGAAGAGATTAACCAAAGAATTTACATGAATATGCAAAACCCATGGACACAGACAATAGTGAGGTGAAGGGGTGGAGAGGTGGAAGGGGCCAATACGGGCGGGGTGGAGGGGAGAGGTGGGTAGGGGACATCTGCAATACTTTCAACAATAAAGATAAATTTAAAAAATTCTAGACTATATAACTCTAGATTTCCCAAGTCAGAGACACATCGGACAGGTACTTAAACATATAATTTTGTCACTAAAACCACTCAACGCGTACTTGTGAGGACAGAGGGCAGTTATCCGCCATTTAGCACAAATACAGTTTCTTGCTGAACCAGAACTGATTTCCCTCCTGTAATCTAGCAGGTAGGTCACGTACGCCTCACGCGAGCTGCTGCAGTGCTCTATGGGGCCTAACCCAGAGGAGGGGGCGCATCACCGAGAGCATTTCGAGGGATCTGCACCCGGGCCCCAGCTGTGTGCTGACCTTCCCCGGAGCAGCTTGCTAAATGGTGGCTGTTATTAAATTAGGAAACTCAGCCTGATTGCTCCTCTCATGCCCCCAGTCCCAAACACCCAAAGGCGAGTTCAATACACCTGCCCTTTGTACCCAGAGCACCTCCTACTATACCACTGATGTTGTGTGTAATTGTTGGTAATCATGTCTGTCACCCCAGACTGTACTTCATGTCATATTTTATCATTATAGAGGTCTCCGGAAAATATACCCCTTCAGTTGGGAGTTGCAATATTCCCTCATTTTTCACATTAGATAGGCCTCTTAATGTTAAACTTAAATACCTCATGAAACCAGACAACTCTGATTTAGCCTACATAATAAGGCATATTATATAAGGTATATCCTAAAGAGAAGTAACTTAAAATTTGTAAGTTATTTATAAATCTCTAGATTTATTCTAGAAAACTTTGCAATTCATTCACTAAAATTAAAAAATAAAACCCCACATAGAAGTGAATTGAACAGCTTATAAAATTTCTTCTATTTACCTTCAATGTATTGTTATTCTTTATACTTATGTACTTATTTGTGCCTTAGGAGCCATGGTCCTAGAGTATAATACATTTCAAAGTTCTCACACTGACCCCTCCTACATTTTTCACACCCTAGAAAGGCAATTGATTTAAATTAGGTTTTTCTGCCCTGGCCAGTGTGGCTCTGTTGGTTGAGTGTTGTCCGTGCACCAAAAGGTTGCCGGTTCTATTCCAGGTCAGAGCACATGCCTGGGTTGCAGGCTTCATCCCCGGTAGGAGGCAGCCGATCTATGTCTCTTTCTCTCTCTCTCTCTAAAAGATTAATAAAAATATTTTAAATTAGTTTTTTTTTTCTTTTTTTGTTATTCATCTAATATTTGCATTCTCTCAATGTAGCCATTGTATTTTTCTGTCCCCCAAGTTAGTTTAGGGCAGTAACAGTTGCTTTTTTTTTTTTCTTACGGCTGTCTGTGTAGTATCTGTTTAATACTTCTGCCATGAATTTGAATTTAGTATCTGCCAAGTCGATGTGCAGTTATATTTACAGAAATGAGTTACCCAATAAATGGTAGCACACTGTACATAAAGTAATGTCAGTTTACATATAGTTTCCTATTCAGGTCTCACAATAATTCTATTAGGTAAGTAGTGGTATGCCTGTTATAGTATCCCTGTATACCTATATTATACCCTATTGTTACTGTAACAAACATACACAGATGGCTATGACATTGGAAGAGCACTTTATGCCCTGGCAGGGTAGTTGAGTTGGTTGGAGCGATATCCCAATACGCCAAGGTTGCGGGTTTGATCCTGGTCAGGGCACATACAAGAAGCAACCAATGAATGCATAAATAAGTGGAACAACAAATCCATGTTTCTTTCTCTCTCCTTCTCTTTAAAATCAATTTAAAATTTTTTTTTTAAAAGGAAGAGCACTTTGTAAGAAACCTAAGTGTTCTAAGATTTCTGAGTTTTTAATTCTCTTCTACAACAAAGCCTTTAATTACCCTTTTCTTCCAATATTGTTTCTGTGTTTATGATCCTAAGTAGGTCTCTGCTTCAAGATCTTACTTGGCAGACATTTTCTCAGAACTGTTATGTTACATCATCTGACATACAATGGTCAGAACCGTTTTGTTTTGTTTTTGTTTTGTTTGTTTTTTAATATATTTTATTGATTTTTTACAGAGAGGAAGAGAGAGGGATAGAGAGTTAGAAACATCGATGAGAGAGAAACATCGATCAGCTGCCTCTTGCACACCCCCTACTGGGGATGTGCCCACAACCAAGGTACATGCCCTTGACCGGAATCGAACCTGGGACCTTTCAGTCCGCAGGCTGATGCTCTAGCCACTGAGCCAAACCGGTTTTGGCCGTCAGAACCGTTTTAAAACTTTTATAAATTCCTTTCTTTGTTCTTGGTTGGTAGGAGGAAAATATGTTTGTAATACATATGGAAGAAAACAACATCTGAAGGGGACCCTTATTATAGGAAATCCTTCTGATCATGGCATGACAATTTACAAGTTTGTATAGGTGTTGTGTTTCTCACCAACCCACAAATCTAATGAAGCAAATAGCTATTCTTCTCAAGCACGGTGTAGATTGGATCATGAACATTATCTAATCTTTTTCTATGTTAAGGATCTACATAAAGTGTATCCTTTCAGTTGGGAGGAGACTGCTATATTCTCTTACTATTCACCTTAAATATCTCAATAATACCTAAGATCTCATAAGCCCAGTCAACTTTGTTATACATTACAGGAAACACTACAGTCTGGATATATTCTGAATATAGCCTGAAAATTATTTATAAACCTCTAGTGAAGTTCAAGCAAACAAGTTCTCTAGAGAATTCTACCTTTTATTTGCTAAAACAAGTTAATTGAATGGTGTTGATGTCATTAAACATTCGTAGGCACCGACAGTGAGATGCTGCACATATAAAGACACTAGAGGCCTGGTGCATGAATTTGTGCATGGGTGGGGTCTGGCTGGCCCGCCCCGATTGGGGCCCGATCCGGCCAGGGTGGGGGCTGTGGGAGGTCAGCTGGCTGGCACCACCCCGGATCTGGGTTGGGGTGGGGCCAGCTGGGGGAAGAGGCCCTGCCCCCGATCAGGGTGGGGGAGGGCTGATCAGGGCTGCAGTGCACGTCATAGCGACCGGTTGTTCTGGTTGTTCCAGTGTTCCGGTCGCTTGGCTTTTATATATATATATAATTCTGTCCTACAGCTTTGTGATCTAAAATTAGATGTACACAGGCAAACCAGATAAACACAGACAGCACATTTTTTAAGACCAAAAAGGAACAAGAAAAATGAGAGTAGTCAATCAAAAAGCCAAAGGGAATAGACAAATATTACATCTTCTGACTTTTATTTGTAATCTTAACTACCTCTATCAGAAGCTATCATACTGCTAAAGTCAAAGAGGGAGGCTGTCTGATAGCCCCTGAAGGCTGACAGAACGTTAATGGTTTCACCACTGCATGGTGTCCTCAGCTTTGGAGGTCCAGAAACTCCTTTTATCCAGCAGTCCTTGTCTGTCCCTCCTTGCCCGACTCTGGGTACTAGAAATCTACTACCTCCAAACACATCACTGAAAATGAGTGCCCAGCCAGTATGTTAGGAAATACTCCCTCCAGGAGCCTGTGGGGTTTAGCAGTAGTACAGGGCAGCAGGCTGCCAGGCGGCCTGGACTTGAACACAGCTCTAGGTGCCCAGGTGAACTTCAGGTTGGGATGTCCGATTAAGCCCCATCCTTGTGTGGTCAGTACGTAATAAGCCTGACTGGCCTTCTCCCTCCAGTTAAAAAACAAACAAACAAAAAAAACCCCTCCAATGTGCCAGGCTTTATGATCGGTAGTAGAAATACAGATAAAGAGAACATTGGCTCTATTTTAGAGCTTACAAGTTATTTCATAAGCAGACTATTTTAAAACAATGTGGTAAACGTAGAGGCAGAGGGATGGTCAGGATAAAGCCCAATCGAGTGGTCAGGGAGGGTGACAAGAAGGCTGGGAATAGTCTGAAAGCTGGGCAGAACCAGGAGACTTGTAGTCTAGAAGCCAAGAGAGTATATTTAAAAAAAAAAAAAAGAGAGAGAGAGAGAGAACAGGGTCAGATTCTACAGATGTCAAACAAAATTAACCAGAAGAAAGTGCATTGGATTTGTCAAACAGAAGAGGAAATATTGAAGACTGTTGAGAGGGCAGTCTGAGTGGAGGTGGGAGAAACTGTATCATAGAGGGGTTGAGGAATTAAGGGGAGACAAGAAGTGGAAATAAAAAGTTTGGCTTTGAAAAAGAGAGTAAATCAGAGAATATGTGATTAAGGGAGAGTTTGTTTTTTTGTTTGATTTTTTTTATCAGAAAGGTTCCTGAGAGAAATGAGCTTGGTGGAGATAACGAGAAAGAGGTGACTTGCTTCATGGACCAACGGAACAGGTTCTTGCTTTGTTTCAGATCCCACTCCAATTTCCTCCTGAGATGAGCTCTGACTCCCTCTCCTGAGTCAGCTAGCTTCCTCTCCTCAGGGACGGGCTTTGCTTCTAGTCTTCCCTGTACATACTCACCTGTACCTCCCTCAAATATGACAAGGACATGCCCTGCATGCCAACAACTACAGCTGCCTAAGAATCCTGATGACCACTTTCCTTCTCAAAGTATTTACTAATCTACAAAGAACTGGTATAACTTTCCAGTGACTAGAATACTTCTACCATCCAGGGCTTCCATTTCCTGCGTCAAGGTGCCCTGGAAGCTCAGCTAATTAATTGGACTTATTAATCGGGAAGTTGCTGGTTCAAAATGGATTCATAACAAAGAGAAGTCTTTTGAGAGTTATTTAAAGCAAGCTCTAGTGAAACCTGAGTAGAAAGTCCTTTCTAATGACGGGAGTGCTCAAACCCACCCTAGATAGTGCTGGCCAAACTCTTGTTCTCTTGACAAAATTTTCTAGACTCCAAGCAGACCATTTTTTTTTTCACCTTTGGTATTTATAATCATGTTTTAGTTAGGTCCACCAGAAAATGTACCCTCATCTTCCTGTACCAGAAGTACACTGAGTGGCCAGATTATTATGATCTCTGAATGCATAATAATCTGGCCACTCAGTGTATATCCTATATAATAAAAGGCTAATATGCAAATTGTCCCCTCGACCAGGAGTTTGACCAGCAGGCAGGCCGGCCAACCGCCCAAGTCCCCTCCCCCTGGCCAGGCTGGCCGGACCCCACCCATGCACGAATTCATGCACCGGGCCTCTAACACACACACACAGAGTGGCCAGATTATTATGCGTTCAGAGATCATAATAGTCTGTCCACTCAGTGTGTACGTAAAATCCCCTGGATAGATAATCCTGGTAATTATGCATGGTTTGGGTAGTTTAATTTACAAGTTATTAGGGGTGATCTTCCTTCACTGCTTTATTGAGTACAACTCTTTTTTTTAATCCCTCTTTGATTTTATATATTGTCCCTGTCCAGTGATTTCATTGAAATACTAAAATAAAGTCATGTTGTCTTTTAAAGTACAATAATGGAACTTTCACCCTCTTTTTAAAGAAAACAAATTTAGAATCTAATAGAAAACTGTCATAGATAAAATGCTGGGATTGTATGTTTACTGTACTGAATTCAATGCCATAATCTATGACTACCAGAGGAACTCATCCTAACCCTCTGGAGGACAGGAATTTGTTTTTGTCTGCCATCCATCTTCCTTACTTACGAAGGTAGTACTCTCCCCTTGATAGGCACTCTATATACTGATGGATCGATTTTAACCAGAGTTCTAATAGATTGAGTGTGATTTATCATTTAGGAATAGATGTGTCTTCTTAAGGCACAGTCCTAAGTTTTTTGCTCTTTTGCCTAATAAAGCACATGAAGCAACATGTTCAGAAATACCATCTTTCTTCCTACCAAGATAGGGGTGAAAGAGCAGTTACGTGGGCCTCCGCTGGCTTAAGTTTTAATTAAATGACAATGCAGCACCCGGTGCATACCTGCCAATACGTTTGGCATGCACTGAAGTTTACAGAAACCAAGAATGCACTGGGCAATCATTTGAGGCCGTTCCCTTAACAGTAAAATAAAATGATGACTACTTGCTCCACGTCCCACACAAGATTGCTGCAGGGAACAGATGGTCGAATGTTGATGCAAGTCCTTGGAAAACTATTAGTTTCAAGTGGGGAATTTGTGTGTCGGTACAGTCATTCCTATTAACTGGCATTTTCCGTGGCTAATAACTCATTACATTTAGCATTGCTATTAAAGGCCGTAACGAATGCACGAAATTGTTCTAAGCACGTCCTACTGCGTTTTAGACGATTCCTAAATTTGCCAGATTTGCAGGTGTTGTGGTGCCTTGGAAAAAGTGTGGTAAGACTCGTACTTTAAGGAAGAACATTTTTTTCTCGAGTCCTGTCTTCTGCCCCAAGGAAATTTCTGGCAGAAAGAGCACCAATCGATGACTCCAATCGAGCATCTTAAGTTGATACTGACCACCATCCTTTAACAAGGGAAGGGGGACAAAGACCCCCAAAACAGCTTTCCCAAATTAAAGCCACTGACCAACGACCAGTCTAATGCAGACTGAGGAGCGTCTACGGCTCGGACACCCCAGGACCTGGAGCCCGAGGGCCCCCTCCCCCCTCCCCCCTCCGCTGAACGCACCGCGGGGGGCGGCCACCGGGGTCCAGCGCCTGGACGGTTGGGGCGCCGGGACCCGCGGCCAGTTGGGGGTCAGCGGGCGCCGCGGCCGTTGGGGACTCCAGCTCCCGGCAGGCACCGCTCCTGCGGCCGAGGCGCGGGGCGGCGGTGCCCGCTGGGATTGGTAGTGCGGTCCGGGTAGGAGAAGGGGGAAGCCAGCCCCGGCTCCTTTCACGCACGTTTCGGAAACTGGGTCTGGAAGGGATCACGCCGGCCCCCTGGTGCCCGGCGTCCCTCGGGGACGGGGGCGAACGAAACTGGGCTGGCCGAGGCGGGAAGAGGCCGGGGCGACCGTGCACGTGGGGGGTGGTTGGTGCCGAGGAACCCGGAAGCCTCGCGCACCGCCCACCGCGGCGGTGACGGGTTAACGCCTCTCCCGGGTGGAGGTGGGGGCGGGGAGTGCGGCAGGCGGGGCGGTCCCAGCCGACGACTCCGGGAGCCGCCGCGGGCCGGCTCCCCCCTCCCCCCCGCCACGGGCCTACGCAGCGTGGGCCCCGCCCCCGGCCGCCGCGCGTGCGCAGAACCCCCGCCCCGCCGCCCCAGCCCCGCCCCCGTACCCGCTGCCGCCGCCGCCTCTCCCTTCCTCTCTGCTCTTTCCTCCTCCTGTTTTTCTCGTCCCTCCGCCCTCTCGCCCTCTTGTCTCCTCCTCCTCCGGCGCCGACGCTCACGTCGGGTCCTGGCGTCAGACGCGCCGGGGCGGGGCGAGGGCCGCGTGCGGTATAAGTAGAGGGTGCAGGAGGCGGTGCTTCCCCTTCTCCCCGGCGGTTAGTGCTGAGAGTGCGGAGTGTGTGCTCCGGGCTCGGAACACACATTTATTATTAAAAAAACCCAAAAAAATCTAAAAAAACCTTTTAAAAAACCCAAAAAAAAAAATTTACGAAAAAGTCCGCGTCTCCCCCCCGCCGGAGACTTTTATTTTTTTTTTCTTCCTTTTTATAAAATAACCCGGTGAAGCAGCCGAGACCGACCCGCCCGCGGCCCCGCAGCAGCTCCAAGAAGGAACCCAGAGACCGAGGCCTTCTCGCTGCCCGGACCCGACACCGCACCCCGCTCCCAGCCGGCAGCCAGCGGCCAGCGGCAGCGGACCGACCCGTCCTGCGGCTGTTGAGTAGTTGTCGATTCCGCTTGATTTTTGTCCCTCTGCGCTCGCCCCCGCTCCCCTCCCCCGGCGCCGCCCCCGGCCCCGGCCCCGCACTCGCTCCCCTCCTCTCACGGAAAGGTCGCGGCCTGTGGCCCCGCGGGCAGCCGTGCCGAGATGAACCCCAGCGCCCCCAGCTACCCTATGGCCTCGCTCTACGTGGGGGACCTCCACCCCGACGTGACCGAGGCGATGCTCTACGAGAAGTTCAGCCCGGCCGGGCCCATCCTCTCCATCCGGGTCTGCAGGGACATGATCACCCGCCGCTCCTTGGGCTACGCGTATGTGAACTTCCAGCAGCCGGCGGACGGTGAGCGCCGGGCGGACGGGCGGACGGGCGGCCATGAGGCTCCGGCGGCGGGCGGGCGGGCGGGCTAGGCCGGCGGTCCCAGGGGGAGGGGGCGGCAGGGCATGTCACACCCCCTTTCCCCCCGAGGGTCGGCGGGGAGAGGCCCGGACCCCGGCTCCGCGGACCAGCGGGAACACGCGCAGCCGGCAGCCGCACGCCTCTCTCACGCCTGGCCACTTCCTCCTTTGCAACCATTTTCTCGGCCTCAGCCGCTCAAACTTTAGGGTGATGACGCGCCGGGGGCGGGGGGGGGGGGCGGTGAGATTGGGTTCTCCAGGGCGCTTCCGCCCGTAGCCGCGGGATGCCGGGGAGCCGAGCGCGCAGCCCCCCTTCCTTGTACGGGAACAGGTAGAGGCGCTGCTGCTGCCGCCGCCGCCCAGTCTGTCGCCGGCGCCCCAGCCCCGGGAGGAAGTGCCGTTCGGTGCTGGGGAAAGACCACGTGTTGAACCCCGTAACCCCGCAGGCCCGAGGCCTGCCTCCAACTGGCCCCATCTCCTGGGCTAAAGTTGGTGCGGCGATGCCGCGGTGGTCCCCGGCTTCTGATGTCATCCCTCGTAACCTGCCGGGGGCTGGTGGCCCTAGACACGTAAATTACCAGGGGGCCTTGCAGGTGGGGTTTTCCCCAAGTTCCAGCACTTCTCACTTGAACGGCAGGGTTGGAGGGAGGGGATGTGGAGGGTGACCCCACGGAAGAAGGCTATCGTTTTCTCAGGAATTTAGATCATTTAAATTTTGTAATCAGGTTAGGTTCGTAGTACTGGTAATTTGTGAATTAGAGGATATTGTTTTTTCTCTTCGAAAATAGTTCCTATGATTTTGAGGGGCTTTACTTAAAAAAAAAATGCATTCACAAATGGGGGCTGTAAAGTGTTCCTTGTGTGAACGCAGTGTGGAGCGGATCATCATTACTTATGTGGCACTGGAGTAGTTCAGGTTTCTTTTTTAAAAAGTAGCCTAGAATAGCCCTAAGTCATGAAGAATGACTGCGTTTTGAATAACAGATTCTAATTAGCTTGAGACTTATGGGGAAGTACATTGCTAACCTTGTGTTTTTATTTTGAAGCTCACAAAAAAAAAACCAAAATTTGGTAGATAGGATATGTGGCCTGATGCATGTGGCCAGGGTTTTTTCTTTATATCTGGATCAATTGAATTCCAAGTCCGCTTCAGTCGATTTAATTTTGTAGAAAAGGCCTAAAGGGTAGAATTTAAACCTTTATTTTATTAAATTCACTTAGTCAGCTTTTCACTGGATAAAGTTAATAATGGAGATTTTGGGTAGGCAGACTATTGTGACACTGAACCAGAAGTTGTAAAACTGCACTGCAGGTTTCCTGCCCTTTTGCTCTGTAAGCAGTACCTCCAAATGTCACTTCATACCAGTTCTTCCCAACTCTGGGCACGATTCATCACTGAAGAGAAGATAAAGTAATATTAGGGAACATAAGTTTGGGTCAGGTAATCACAATCTAAAGAATTGATAGAGAAAACTTGAACAAATTCGAGAGACCAGAAAATGGTGACTTGAAAAGTGGCTTTTGTTTTATCTAAGCTTAACCATTTGAAATCCAAAGGAACAACTTTTTTAATTTCTTGGGATTTGAAAAAAAAATTGAATTACCATGTTAAAATATACCCTATGTATTATCAGTATATCAATAGAACAGTGCTAGGACTAAAAAGAAGATAGCATTTTTCCATCTTCCATTTATTTGTTTTCTAAATGTACAAATTACTATGCTCCCTAATAGTTTTTTCAGTGGTTTTCTTTTTTTTTTTTTCCTATTTATTGCTACATGGATAGACTTGTAGAATAACTTCTGAAAGTGACCAGTTTCTAATTTAGCAGGAAGAGGTGACTCATTCAAAAGAAGCTTAAGCAAAGTCAGCTAAAAAACTATGGGAGCTGAGTAGGTGTGGTCAATTGATAATGAATTGACAGCTTATCTATCATCACTACCTTCTAGAAAATGAAACTTTCATTTATAAAAAAAGGCTAGAAAATTTGCCCTCTCAATAACTTTACAGTTACGTTGGCATGGAATTTGTGAAACTTGGTGTAGAACTTAAAGTGGACTGTTTTTCTCCTCTTAAGGGACTAGTCTTTTTCACTTAAGGATTTTTTTTTTTTAATTTAGTCTCAACTTCTCTAATAAGTGTTTCTTTAATGTGCATAATTCTTCATAGGTCCTGAAATCACAGGGTAGATTTTGAAATTTTCTAGCACTATCCAGAAATAATTGGTTAAATTATCAGTTATTAAGTACAAAAGTGATCTAAGATAAAATTGGTTTTATAACTCAAGAAAGGGTTAATTGTGAGTATTGTAGACCAAATTATGTATTATCCAGCTAAGTATGCCCAACTTCACATTAGTTTTTGAAGGCCTGATTCAAATCTTTTTCCTGATTCAAATCTTGATCTGAATAGATAGTAGCCTTTTCTTTTTTGTTTACATGGCAATATGAAGTTGTGCCATGAATCACTGAAATCCCACCCAATAATTCAGGGATTTTTTTATTTTTTAAGAAAATGGACTGGTTTTTGCTTAATATTGGTACTGATAAGCTGCCAATGAAAGGACCAATTTTGGCAAGCAATAGGGAAAGAGCAGAAATGCTTAAAAAATTCATAAACTATGTTTAGCCCGTGGATAATCTTTAATTGCCTAATGTCTTTTATATTGCTCATTAAACAGATTTTATGTGAAAAGGGATCTTGATTTTACGTTGACCAGGAACAAAAAGGTGCTTTTAAATATAATGGCAATTAAAGGGAAAGATTGTTTTAGAAATACATTATCAGTGATATTTCATTAATGAACAGGTAGGAAATTTGGGGCTTCTGATAAGCCTCTTCATGTGTTACACAATTTAAATCTCAGCTCGGTTGAGGTCCAGCCATCCTGAAGTTTGAAGAAATAGAGAGATTGTGGGCCCAATCACTCCTCCCACAGCGTTCATAAAATTTTAAGTGGCCTGTAAAAGTTTTAAAGTAATAATTCTATGAAAATATCCTTCCTACAGCGGAGCGTGCTTTAGACACCATGAATTTTGATGTTATAAAGGGCAAGCCAGTTCGCATCATGTGGTCTCAGCGTGATCCATCACTTCGCAAAAGTGGAGTGGGCAACATATTCATTAAAAATTTGGACAAATCCATTGATAATAAAGCACTGTATGATACATTTTCTGCTTTTGGTAACATCCTTTCATGTAAGGTAAGCAACAGTGTGACTGTAATACTGTCTATTAATGAGTATCTTTATTTCCCAAATACCCAGGCTAGGTGACAAGTTACAGTTGACATTTGAACAGTGTGCCCACTTAAATGCAGATTTATTTTTTTAAAAAATATATTTTATTGATTTTTACAGAGAGGAAGAGAGAGGGATAGAGAGTCAGAAACATCGATGAGAGAGAGACATCGATCAGCTGCCTCTTGCACACCCCCTATTGGGGATGTGCCCGCAACCAAGGTACATGCCCTTGACCGGAATCGAACCTGGGACCTCAGTCCTCAGGCCGACGCTCTATCCACTGAGCCAAACCGGTTTCGGCTAAATGCAGATTTTTTTCAGTAAATATCTATATGTGTTTTCTGTCTGTTGGGAATCCATGTATGCAGAGGGCCAACTATGCATTGTTCTACACTGTTCTATATAGCCACAGATTTTGGTATCTGCGGGGATACTGAGGGATACATTCTTAATTTGGGGAGTCAAAAGTTATATGTAGATTTTGACTGCTGGGTGTCAGCTCCCCTAAGCCTCCCTCCATCCTCTCAGCATTGGTCAGCAGTATGGTACTTTTGAACATTGGGAAAATGCTGAATTAATAGTATGTAATGAAAAACTGCTATACATTTTCCCCTAGGTGGTTTGTGATGAAAATGGCTCCAAGGGTTATGGGTTTGTACATTTTGAGACACAGGAAGCAGCTGAAAGAGCTATTGAAAAAATGAACGGGATGCTTCTAAATGATCGTAAAGTGTAAGTATAAAAATTTAGTTATACTTCATATCTCTTTAATAGTTCCAATCAATACATTAATTTTATAAATTAAAGTATTTGTGCTCTTAATAAAGAGATAAATTTGAATGAAAATTAACAAACATACATCTTGGGGTAGATTTTTATAATTGTCTTTTCTCCACACTCAATGTAACATTAAAATAACAGTGAATCAATAAAATGGTCAGCCTTCAAACCAAAAAGAAAAAAATGGGTATACTGGGATATAAAGCTTTTTCAAAGTAAGTGCATAGTTGAACAACTAGAAGCCAGACAGAAGCTTAATTGTAATTTCTGAGGTAGTAATTAGCCCATTTTCTATTTGAGGAAACTGAGGCTAAAATAATTTGCCTGTAATTAAATGCTGGCATGACAGATGGGCTAGAGTACAAGCCCAGTGGTCTAAGTTCTGAGCCCAGGGTGACTCTTTACTTGGTTATACTGCTGCAATTTATTGATGGATTATAAAGTTTTCCCCCAACCCTTTGAACCCATCCACCTCTTTAAAGAAAAAGCTGAATTAAACCAGAAGTCTTTATGATTAATCTTTCTGAAATAAACTTGTTCTTAAAAATTAAATACTGACATTGTTGGCCTGAGCAGTGTGGCTTAGTTGGTTGTACATCTTCCTATGCACCAAAAGGTCAGTGGTTGGATTCCTCCTGGTCAGGGCATATGCCTGGGTTTTGGACTCCATCCCCAGTAGGGGGTGGGATATGTAGGAGGCAGCCAATTGATGTTTCTCTCTCACATCAATGCTTTCCCTTCCTCTCTCTAAAATCAATAAAAACATTTTTAAAAATAATAAATAACACTGATAAACCTGTGTAAGATTATTTCTGTTATAGGTTGTAAGAATACAGATTTTATGAGCCCAAAGAAATGACAAATCTTATTTTCTCCTCAGTCAGTGGATCTGGGTAAATTCAGCTGTGAGGTCATATTGTAAATGACCTTTGAGTTTATGTTGTTGTGTAGTTAATGATGGTATACAAATTGGGTTTGGTTATAAGTCAACTGCATCACTCTTAAGGTGTGGTGCTCATAAACTAGTGCATCAAGTGGTGTGATCAGTCTGTACATGAAGAAGTTATGCACATGGTATTACCTGTTTGAATTTTGAGTACATTTAAATGAGAAATATTTAGCATTAGTATTCTCAGATGGAAACATAATTTGCCTGTCAGCAGTGCTTCAAGGGGGACAAAGTGCTCATCACTGGTGGGGGTAGATTTTTGAGTAGGATTATAGGAAATGTGTTTTTTTAAAATTATTTTATTGATTTTTTTAGAGAGAGGAAGGTAGAGGGACAGAGTTAGAAACATCGATGAGAGAGAAAAATCGATCAGCTGCCTCTTGCATACCTCCTACTGGGGATGTGCCCGCAACCAAGGTACATGCCCTCGGTTGGAACCGAACCTGGGACCCTTCAGTTCGCAGGCCGACACACTATCCACTGAGCCAAACCGGTTAGGGCAGGAAATGTTTGTTACTTCTTTTTCTTTTTTTTAAATATATTTTATTGATTTTTTACAGAGAGGAAGGGAGAGGGATAGAGAGTTAGAAACATCGATGAGAGAGAAACATTGATCAGCTGCCTCCTGCACACTCCCTACTGGGGATGTGCCTGCAACTAAGGTACATGCCCTTGACCGGAATCAAACCTGGGACCCCTCAGTCCGCAGGCCGACGCTCTATCCACTGAGCCAAACCGGTTTCGGCTGATACTTATTTTTCAATGGCACATATACTACTTTTATATTAGGGGAAAACTAAATTTAAAAACATTTTGTTGATAATATAAAAAATTATGAAGGGCTATTATGTGTTAAGAGTATAGAATTAAGTTACATTTTAAGTTACAAAGCATAAGAACCACTTTGAAACAGCTGCTATGAAAGCTTTTGTCTTTTTCTAAATCCTCACTGGAGTATATGTTTTAGAGAGAGAAACATCAAAACAAGGGTTGGTAACTTCCTGTATGCATCCTAACCTGGGATCTAACCTGCTACCTAGTTATGTGCCCTGACTTGGAATTGAACCTGCAACCTTTTGGTGTACAGGACAACACTCCAACCAATTGAGCCACCTGGCCTGGGTTTTTAAGTCTTTTCATTGGCATCCCATTCATCTGTAGGTGTGAGAGAAGTGTGTATTAAGAAAAATGTGGGGTTTTTTTTTGTTGTTGTTGTTGTTGTTTTTGCCCTAGCTGGGTAAGTTGCTCAGTTGGTTAGAGTGTCATCCCAATACACCAAGGTTGTAGGTTCAACCCCTGCTCAGGACACGTACAAGAACCAAAGAATTAGCAGAACAACAAATCAATGTGTTTTTTTTCTCTCTCCCTTTTTGCCTCCCCCCTCACTAAAAGTGAATAAATTGAAAGAAAAAAATGTGGGGTTTTTTTTTTGTGTGTGTGATTGTAATTATGAATTTTTTTATATTTTAGACTTTCATTTTTTCATTGAGGCTCTATTTCTGTTTTACAGTGTGCTCTTTATTAGAGATTCTGAAATTATGAGTAGCATTTACAAAATCAACCATCAGGCTTAATCTGAACTTCATAAAATGGAAACTAAATTTTACAGTCTGTATATTTTTTTCTTTTAGATTTGTTGGGCGATTTAAGTCTCGTAAAGAACGAGAAGCAGAACTTGGAGCTAGGGCAAAAGAGTTCACCAATGTTTACATCAAGAATTTTGGAGAAGACATGGATGATGAGCGCCTTAAGGATCTCTTTGGCAAGTTTGGTAATGTGTCTGAATTAAATTTTTACAAAGTTCTGAGTAACCTTTATATTAAAAGCCTACGTGACTCTTAACGGTGAACGACCAGAAGGACAGGTCACTCTGATGCACACTGACCACCAGGGGGCACAGGCTCAATGCAGGAGCTGCCCCCTGGTGGTCAGTGTGCTCCCACAGCGGGAGCGCTGCTCAGCCTTTGAAGCCAGGCTCACAGCTGGTGAGTGCCAAGGTGGTGGTGGTGGGAGCCTCTCCCACCTCTGCAGCATTGCTAAGGAGCAGAGAGGGCTGAGAAACACACACACACCCCCCCCCCCCCCCCCCACGAACTTCATACACCGGGCCTCTAGTTGCTCAAGATTAGTTTTGGCTAATTTTACCAAAATAAATGAGACTTACATGATACTTAAAATAATTTGTAGTGCCGAAACCGGTTTGGCTCAGTGGATAGAGCGTCGGCCTGCGGACTCAAGGGTCCCAGGTTCGATTCCGGTCAAGGGCATGTACCTTGGTTGCAGGCACATCCCCAGTAGGGGGTTTGCAGGAGGCAGCTGATCGATGTTTCTCTCTCATCGATGTTTCTGACTCTCTGTCCCTCTCTCTTCCTCTCTGTAAAAAGTCAATAAAAATACATTTTTTTAAAAAAAATAATTTGTAGCTTTTTGGACTACCCTATTGATCATCTATTGTACTGCAAAGTAATCTATATATATAAAAGCCTAATATGCAAATTGTCCCTGTCGGAGTTGTATATTTCATCTCTTTTGAGATTAGAAGCTATTTCTAAAGTTTGGTTGGATATTGTTAACCACTTATTTCAAATGAATAATGCTGTCAGTTGACCACCAATTTGTAAATTTGCCAGTTATATTCTGGATAGCTTTGCATAGCAGAGGTTGAAAGTATAACCTTAGGACTAAAGCACATTCAAAAGTAATCTATGCTCATACATCTTGCAAATTCTCTAATTAAATGTGATTTTTAGCCTTTTTTTCCCACCTACCTGAGATAATACCCGCCTCAGTTAAGCGTCATTTTTACTTGAGTGGGTGGGATTGGGCATGTGTGAATTCAGAAACATGCCACCTCCAGGTGACTCTTTGTCTTCCCAAATGTCAGGCGCTGTATTCCCTTCACTGACTGTTGAAATCAAGTGGGCCAGGGCTTAAGAAATTCTTATTTGTTAATTCTGATGTCAAGAAAACCAAATTGTTGAGTTAAAAAAAAGCAAATCTGTTCTGTACTACTGCTAAGAATAAAACTTCATTTTTTACAGTTGTCTAAAATATACCTCCATAAATGGAAGTAGGAATGTTTTCAGTTTACTTACTTCTTAGTAGAAATAAAGGGTCTTTGAAGAGACTATTTAGTGCCCATGCATGGCTTTGTTTTTGTGCGTTGAAACTTAAAATGTATAAACTAAATATTTTATGGAATATCTGAGTCATTAAATTTTCTTAGGACCTGCCTTAAGTGTGAAAGTAATGACAGATGAAAGTGGAAAATCCAAAGGTTTTGGATTTGTAAGCTTCGAAAGGCATGAAGATGCACAGAAAGTAAGACTTAAATATATTAACTAAAGGCACTAGGTGTTCTGTGTTTTACTGCAAAGAGATGCAAAACTGGGTTGCTCTTATGTTGAAATTTACATGCATACCAATGGCTATTTTACATGTTCATCTTTACATGTTTTTTTAAAATTATTTGGATTTTATATATTTTGACATTATAAATTGGGAACCTACATTTTCCCCAAACCGCAAAATTTAAAGTTTTTGTTATTTCTGTAAGGCTGTGGATGAGATGAATGGAAAGGAGCTCAATGGAAAACAAATTTACGTTGGCCGAGCTCAGAAAAAAGTGGAACGGCAGACGGAACTTAAGCGCAAATTTGAACAGATGAAGCAAGATAGGATCACCAGATACCAGGTTCGTTTTTTGTGTTTTAATAAATTTTTATTGATTTCAGAGGAAGGGTGAGAGAAAGAGACAAACAGAAACATCAATGATGAGAGAGAACCATTGGTTGGCTACCTCCTGAGCAGCCCCTACTGGGGTTCAAGCCTGCAATCCAGGTATGTGCCCTGACCAGGAATTGAACCATGACCTCCTGGTTTCATAGGCCTACGCTCAACCACTGAGCCACACCGGCTGGGCTGCCTGGTTCATTTTTATTTTTTATTTTTTTAAATATATTTTATTGATCTTCTACAGAGAGGAAGGGAGAGGGATAGAGAGTTAGAAACATCAGTGAGAGAGAAACATGGATCAGCTGCCTCCTGCACACCCCTCACTGGGGATGTGCCCGCAACCAAGGTACATACCCTGGACCGGAATCGAACCCAGGACCCTTGAGTCCATAGACTGATGCTCTATCCACTGAGCCAAACCAGTTAGGGCTGCCTGGTTCATTTTTAATTGAACAAGCTAAATAAGACAGGGATGAGGAAACCTATTTTACGTTCATTTTACTTACAGGTAATCGGGGGATTTGAGAGGGGGGAAAAAAGAAACATGGGATAAAACAGTAGGAAGTGTGCTTAAGTACCACCATGGTTTTCTTTATTTTTCTAGTATTTCTTTTTTTTTTTTTTTTTTTTTAGGGTGTTAACCTTTATGTGAAAAATCTTGACGATGGTATTGACGATGAACGTCTCCGGAAAGAGTTCTCTCCATTTGGTACAATCACTAGCGCAAAGGTAAGCATATGATTTTTTTTTTTTAAGGTTTTGGAAAATTCCATGGTTATATGTACTTAATTTTCACATCAATTTACTTCAGGTTTTTTTTTCCACTTTGCAAACGAATAGTCAAGGTGCCCTCCCCCACCCCACCCCCCCAATTTTTTTTCCTTTTCCTGGAAATCAAGTTTTTGCTTCATTACTTAAAAAAACAACAAAACATTCAAATTTGATGTGGATGTTGTAGCCCCATGGTTTATTTTTGCAGATGGAGAGTTCTGCATTCTTTCCTGAGGAAGGTTGCAGTTGATGACCGACCATAGTTATATTGATTGATCCTCAGTGATGTGCACTGTTCTACACTTCGTTAAACTAGTACTTTTACTGGTTAAGGTGTCAGTTTATTAGGGGACTATACCTGTTAACAATTGGGCTAATTTGTATTCACTTAGTCATTCTGAGAGAGTCAAACTCTAAAAACAGGATTCTATACTAAATTACGGAATTTTGGAGTGTAGGAAAAATTAAAGCTCAGTGCTCTGGAATGAACTGTGGCTCATCTTTCTCAGCTTTTCCTGGCAAACCCATTGATCAAGGAAGCTTCTGTGAAAGGGAGGAAATGTTAGGAACACAGTAGATCAGTGGTCGGCAAACTCCTTAGTCCACAGAGCCAAATATCAACAATACAACGATTGAAATTTCTTTTGAGAGCCGAAAACCGACTTCTGCGCATGGGACACGAAGTTTCAATTGCACTGTATGTGTGCGCCCGCACGTGGTATTTTGTAGAAGAGCTACACTCAAGGGGCCAAAGAGCCACATGTGGCTCGCGAGCCGCAGTTTGCCAACCACTGCAGTAGATGAATACAAATAAAGCAAGGGATGTGGTTGTCTTGTGTTACAGCCTGTGCTTTTGTAAGGGTACCTGGAGTGTGGTGGAATTTATTCCTGAGTGTCTTTAACCTCAGTGTATTCCTTAAAAGCTGTAACTGAATATACATCCATTTATTTTAAATGTATTTCACATGCATGTTTTACAAAGGAGAGTTCTTAAAGTCCGTTGGGGATTATAATATCACTATTTGTAAGGAGGTGAAAAGTTTGGCAAGAATGTATTTTGGAGGGAGGAGGGCATTATGCTGATTTAATAATGCTTGCTGAAAAAACATATATCAAGGAGAAAGACAAAAAGTGAAAGGCAACTCCTGCATCCCCCATTTTTAGTCTCCAAAAGATTGAGTGGTGTTGATAATTTTTCATGCTTGTACAGTCTGTGTGTATAGTTTTTAGAAAACAGGATTATGCCCTGCGTATTCTCAGTTTGCTATTTTATTTAACAATATATCTAAATACATACTTATTCCAGGCATTTACACTTTTTTTTTTGCTAAGAGCTAAATATTCATGGTATGGATGTATCATAAATTATTTTACTGTACCTGTATTGATAAGCATTTCAGTTGCTTTGCATGTTTCCAAAGTTAAATCCACCTTTCTAAAAACTGTTTTTATTCATATATATGTTTGTACACATGCCAGTATTTCTAGAATTGATATTGCTGGTTTGTGGGTATGTATTTAAAATTGGTACAACAAAATTGTCCAAAAGGGCTGAACAAATTTCTATTAGTCTTACCAAATTAGTAGAAAGCAGTATATATATATATCTTTTCCAATGGTGACATGTTTTTCATGTGTTTACTATTTTTGCTTTTCTTTGCATACTTTTACACTGAGTGGCCAGATTATTATGATTTGTGAACGCATAATAATCTGGCCACTGTGTGTGTGTGTGTGTGTGTGTGTGTGTTAGAGGCCTGGTGCATGAATTCGTGCATGGGTGAGGCCTGGTGCATGAATTCGTGCATGGGTGGGGTCCAGCCAGCCTGGCCAGGGGAAGGGGACATGGGCGGTGGCTGGCCAGCCTGCTGGTCAAACTCCTGGTTGAGGGGACAATTTGCATGTTAGCCTTTTATTATATAGGATATACACTGAGTGGCCAGATGATTATGCGTTCAGAGATCATAATAATCTGGCCACTCAGTGTATATTGCATTGGTTGTCTTTATTTAGGGACAATGTATGTCAGCCCTTCGTTTTATATTGCAAATATTTTCTTTCAGCCTTTCACTTTGTACTTTAGGCTCTTGTGTCAGTTTACATTTTTCCTACATTTTTGCATTTTATGTTCAGATTGAGAATCTGGCAATTTTATTTTTTAATGTGATGTGAAGAAGAGGTCTAACAATTCTTTCCAGTTATTCCAATGTGCCATATACTACATAGTTCAAAGTCCATCCTTTGCCCCCTATTTTTAAAATGTTCACTTTAACATACTAAATTCCCATAATTGAATGGGTATGTTTGTGGACTCTTAAATTTATATATAATTGACTTATATCATTAATTTCATGTTTACAACACAGTGATTCAGTATTTGTATATATTGTGAAGAGAAGACAATTCATCACCGTACAGTCACAAAAAATATTTTTCTTGTAATGAAAAAACTTGTAAGATCTCTGCTAGCAGCAACCTTCAAGTATACAATGTAGTATTATTAACTACTAGAGGCCTGAGGCACGAAATTTGTGCAAGAGTAGGCCTGCCTTCCCCCAGCTGCTGGCACCGGCTTCCCTCTGGCACCCGGGACCTGGGCTTCCCTTGCAGCCCCAGCTTTGTCCGGCAGGTCATCCAGTCTAATTAGCATATTATACTTTTATTATTATGGATAGATGCTGTACATTCCATTTCCATGATTTATTTTGTAGCTGGGAGTTTGTACTGTTTAACCCCCTAACCCAGTTTTCCCACCCTTCGCCCCTCTGGTACCCACTTGTCTATTTTCTGTATCCAGGAACTCAAGAGTTGTTTGTTTCTTTTCTTTTTCTTTTTTTTTTTTAATTTGTTTTTGGTTTTGATTCCACATATAAGTAAGATTGGCGTCTGTTTCATTGCCATTTTATTTATTCCTGTGTTTCCAGCATACTGTTTAATGTAGCTGGATGGCACGCTTATGTATATATCTGGGCTAGTGAGGAGTTCTTTGCATTTCCTCATTGCTTGTTGCAAAGGTCTTTGCAGTCAGTGCAAGTTTCCTGAATATTGTTTATACCCCAATATTCATGGCCCTTCTTATTTGAGTGTGAAGTTTTTATTTTAAAATCTGCATATTATAAGATTCAACTGCTTTCCCTTCCCCCCCTTTCCTCTTTAAAGAGTAGTAAAGCATTTTGTCAGCTTCATTGGCTTGAAGAGTGATTTTAATTGGGTATTTCCAGTGGTGCTAAGAGTTTTAAATTTAGTAAGCCTTGAATTTATTTAGCTATTTAAACCTTAATATTGAAAATCTTAATATTTAACTGAATATTTTTAAAAAGTTGCTGTTGTACCTTTGCCCCTTTACTTCCTCCTTTGCTTGGCTAGGATAATGCATGTGTGTAGCTTGCCCTTAATATTCAGGTACTAAGGAAAAATTGTGGGGAAAAAAATTCTTTCATTGTTAACAGGGTTTGGTTGAGTCAGTAGCTATCATTGAATAATGCTCTCCATTTGTGCCTCATTCTACCACTGCATTAACTTTGTTTAATATTTTTTCTTTCAATAGGTTATGATGGAGGGTGGTCGCAGCAAAGGGTTTGGTTTTGTATGTTTCTCCTCCCCAGAAGAAGCCACTAAAGCAGTTACAGAAATGAATGGTAGAATTGTGGCTACCAAACCATTGTACGTAGCTTTAGCTCAGCGCAAAGAAGAGCGCCAGGCTCACCTCACTAACCAGTATATGCAGAGAATGGCAAGTGTGAGAGCTGTGCCCAACCCCGTAATCAACCCCTACCAGCCAGCACCTCCTTCAGGTTACTTCATGGCAGCTATCCCACAGGTACATTTTTCTGTTTGAGAACCTGCATTTATTATATAGCAGGTATATATTTAGAGTACATAGCTAGTTGCATTATTTGCTTTTTTTCTCTCGCCGATGTATTTGCTTGCTTTCTACAGACTCAGAACCGTGCTGCATACTATCCTCCTAGCCAAATTGCTCAACTAAGACCAAGTCCTCGCTGGACTGCTCAGGGTGCCAGACCTCATCGTAAGCTTTTCCTTTTTTCTCTTAAGGGGATGAATTATTTGGAATAAAAATATACATGGGCCAATTAGCTGTTACATTTCAGTGATATATTAACTTTTCATAATTTATGGTTATCAGTGTTCATTTGGGGATTCTAAGTCTATTGTTAAAAGTATTACGTGTGTCCCCTTTTTTCTCCTATTGGGTTTTTTTTTTTTTTTTTCTTTTAAAAAAATGGTAAAATCTGTGCTGGTTTGATTTTTTTCCTTTATGATAAGTTTGGGAATGGATCCAATTCTTTATTCTTTTTTAACTTATTTTAATAATGTTTTATTGATTTTTTTATTTTATTTTTTTTAGAGAGAGAGAGGAAGGGAGAGAAAGAGAAACATCGATGTGAGAGAGAAACATTGATCAGTTGCCTTCCACACACACTCCAACCAGGGATTGAGCCTGTAACCTGGGTATGTTCCCTGACCAGAAGGCAAACTGGTGACCATTCAGTGCACCAGACGATGCTCAACCAGCTGAGCCACACTGGCTAGGGCAGGATCTAATTCTTAATTTCATATTTGGTTGGGCAGTAGTTGTAAAGATTTTGTTAATTGTATGAGGACCAGGTCCTGGCATCTTTGGCCTTATCCTGTCTGTAGAATAGTGCTGTGTTGTAGGAGCACTTGGGATGAGGTTTATGTGTATGATGTTCGGATATTAATAAGTATTTGTTGTATGAATGAATGTTTATTTACTAATGCTCTGATAAGTCTGGGGAAATTGCAGGTGTGGGACTAAAAAATGGTACTTATTTTTAGCCTTTTGTTCAAATCTCAGCTCTAAAAAGGCAGCATGAACACTTAGTGAGTTTTGCCAAGTTAATGTGTGTTCATATCTTGAAATGCAGCATTCCAAAATATGCCCGGTGCTATCCGCCCAGCCGCTCCTAGACCACCATTTAGTACTATGAGACCAGCTTCTTCACAGGTTCCACGAGTCATGTCCACACAGCGTGTTGGTGAGTCTTAACCCTGCCTGTAAAAATTGGTCTCCGGTTTGAAGTAGCTAGGTAAATGTACAGAATGTATGTTTTTATTTTAGCTAACACGTCAACACAGACAATGGGTCCTCGTCCTGCAGCGGCTGCTGCTGCAGCTACTCCTGCTGTCCGCACCGTTCCACAGTATAAATACGCTGCAGGAGTTCGCAATCCTCAACAACATCTGAATGCACAGCCACAAGTTACCATGCAGCAGGTATGGACTTAGGATTTCTTCATAAAGGCGACAGAACCTTGGTTGAATCAGAGAAGTTGAAGACAACTGTATGATGTAGGAGAACTTAGGCTGTCTAGAACATCTTGTTAATTGCCCCATTAATTGATAGTATGTAAAAATGTCTTATCTGCATGTGCTGTAGGAATTAGACAAGCATTCTGCATTTCCTATTCTTAATTTAATTGGGTGACGAGTTTTGTTTGGCATAGCTGTAAGGAAGAAAGGGTAAAATCAAGTTTAGTTTGTGAGATGTAGCTTACCCCTGCCCCCACCCCCCTTTTTTTTTTAACCCTGGACCAAGACTGTCATTGCTTATAATAGAAATCTGGTTCCACAGAATACTCCAGGTTAAAAAAAAAAGTGAAATATGCCATGTGGTCCTAATACTTGAACAAATAAGTGTGTTTCTGGTTTACTCAGCTTCTGTTTGTTCAGATTGCAGTCCATCACTTCACTGATTTTCCAGTGGTGACTGTCACTTATACTTGCCATTACTTCTGCACTTTAAACTTAGGAATTTTCCTATTTTATATCTAGCCTGCTGTTCATGTACAAGGTCAGGAGCCTTTGACTGCTTCCATGTTGGCATCTGCCCCTCCTCAAGAGCAAAAGCAAATGTTGGGTAAGTACCTTTTGTCTTACCTAGTCAGAGATTAGAAAATAGACACAAAAACCTCTTTTGCACCTAATAATACAGCTAGATTTATCTGAATTGGCATGAATGATTATGATGGCACAGTTTGTCTGCCTAACTAATTTAAAGCCCAGAAAGTTATCAATATGTTGCTTTTGATGGATAGGGTAATAGGGCATTACACCCCTACTTGCCATGCATTCCCACCACATTGTTGGAAGAGGGAATTTGAACCAAATGAGGGACAAACTTTGACTTTGCCTAAGCATAGATTTAACAATTGAATATAGCAATATAGCTTACGCCCATTTATTTGCTATATACAAAAGGTTCTTAAATCCCAGTTTTAATATGGTAGATGCTTTTAGGATTTTTTTTTTTTTTTATTGAAGTCTTTGAAATGTTTTTGTCCCTAGGTGAACGGCTGTTTCCTCTCATTCAAGCCATGCACCCTACTCTTGCTGGTAAAATCACTGGCATGCTGTTGGAGATCGATAATTCAGAACTTCTTCATATGCTTGAGTCTCCAGAATCTCTTCGTTCTAAAGTAATTTAAATTTGTCATATATCTTAACAATTTAGACTACGAATATTTTAGGGCTTTTTGTAGGAGTTTAGTTTCATAGATACAGGGTGGGCAAAAGTAGGTTTACAGTTGTAAGTACATGGAACAGATCATTCTACAAACCATGCAGTGTTCTGAGAGTTCTACAGGTAGTAATTGTAAGCTCTGATAATAACCTGTGCTGTTATTCCCATTTTATAAATGGGGAGACGAGCATGGGGAGGTTAAATAATTCCCCAGTGCTCACAAAGCTAGGAAGTGCCGAGCGTGGTTTCACATCAGTCAGTTTAACTCTAGTGTCCATGCTCTCCTAACTGCTACTTCTTTATTGGAAGAAGATAGTGATATTTGCTAATATTTTTCAATTTTGGAGGATTTTTGGTGAGAGAAGTACAAGAGAGTTCATAATTCTGGAATAGTGGTGGAATGGAACTCAAAAAGATATGGATAGTAGTTGGAATGTTTTTTGGAACTATGAGTTCTTTATACTTTACCTTTGATGACATTTGTGTATGGTCAAGTTGAGATTCTTCTAGTTATTCCTTTTCAGAGCCAATTTGTTTTCCTTTTTTTAGGTTGATGAAGCTGTAGCCGTACTACAAGCCCACCAAGCTAAAGAGGCTGCCCAGAAAGCAGTTAACAGTGCCACCGGTGTTCCAACTGTTTAAAGTGAGCTTTCCCTCATGGTCGTTTTAAGCTTGTTTCCTCAATCTTTTATAATAGTTGGAGCATATTTTGAAACATAGCAAAAATTAATTTTACCATTAAATCCAAGTGTATTGATAGTTTTTTCAGAGAAATGGAAATGTAAGAATTAAATTTTACCTGTTACCCTGATATTAACTTGAATTTTCAAAATCAAAGCATGATTAAACATTTTATATAGTGAGTTTTGTTAAATGGCCTTTAACAGGGGTTGGCCCTTCGTATGCTTTACTCTCAGGGCTTTCCTAGCTTACGCTTTTTCTTGGGTGGCAGTAACAACAGTTGCCCTTAGGCCTCTACTATTGCCCTTTATTACTCCCAAGAAATAGTATTATAATGTAGCTGTTCAGCCAGGACCAAAGGTTGGAAAAGCTTTTCTGAAAAGGACCAGATAGGAAACATTTTGGGCTTTGTGGCCCTTGTGTTTGTTGGCAGTAACTCAACTCTCTTACAGTGTGAAAGCAGTCATAGAAAATATGTAAACAAATGATTGTGGTTGACTGAATTTGGTACACAGCTTTAATTTGCTACTGACAAGTACTAGTATTGGTCTTCTTCCTTGTTTTGTTAGCTTTGGTTTTATTGAAGTATATTTGATACATAATGGTAAAATTTAACCTTTTGCACTCGGATGTCGAGTGTGACTCGACATGGTTAGCATTAGAATAAAGGAATCGAGAAAAAAGCAAGCGAGTGCAAAGGGTTAAAGCACACCATGTTAATTTGACACATGTCTATATTGTGATATGATTGCCACTGTAGCGATGGTTAGTACCTCCATCACTTTATGTAATGAGACTTTTTTTAGTGGTTGGAATAATTAAGATCTAGTCTCAGAGCAAGTTTTATGATTATAATCTTTCCCCCCCCCCCCCCCCCCATTTACAGATTGATCAGGGACCACGAAAAGAAACTCGTGCTTCACCGAAGAAAAATACTAAACATCGAAAAACAATATTACGGAAAAAAAAAACATTGCAAAATATAAAATAAATAAAAAAAGGAAAGGAAACTTTGGACCTTATGTACCGAGCAAATGCCAGGTCTAGCAAAAATAATGCTAGTCCTAGATTACTTATTGATTTAAAAACAAAAACAAAAAAAACTACAAAAAAATAGTAAAATATAAAAACAAATTAATGTTTTATAGACCCTGGGAAAAAGAATTTTCAGCAAAGTACAAAAATTTAAAGCATTCCTTTCTTTAATTTTGTAATTCTTTACTGTGGAATAGCTCAGAATGTCACTTCTGTTTTAAATAACAGAATTGATAACTGAGCAAGGAAACGTAATTTGGATTATAAAATTCTTGCTTTAATAAAAATTCCTTAAACAGTAAACAGTGATGTTATGCTGTTTTATTTCTCTTGGCTTGTGTAAGTAGGTGATCAGTTGGAACCAGCATAAAAACCTCTTGTGACAAAGTTATAGTTGAAATGATCTTAACTTTTTTTTTTTTGAGATGATGCCAGTTTGACTATTAAGGTTTCTAGGCTGAGAGATAATTAGCTTAAGCCTTCATTTATATGGTGGAAGACAAGTAAACAATTACTCTGTATAGAGGAGTGTGTTTTGGGTATGGTTTTTATATTAAATGTCAACAAGAATTCATTTTAAGCCTTATTTTTTTTAAATATATTTTAAAAATATTGACTTCAAAGAGGAAGGGAGAGGGAAAGAGAGATAGAAATAGAAACATCAATGATGTGAATCATTGATCAGTGGCCTCCTGCACACCCCCTAGTGAGGATCGAACCCACAACCCAGGCATGTGTCCTTGACCAGAATTGAACCATGACTCCTGATTCATAGGTTGACGTTCAACCACTGAGCCACACCAGTCAGGCTAGAGAATGGGTTTTAGAAGATTGGGGCCAAGGCCAAGACATCTGTGAAACAATTCCCCTGGCAATTTAAATGTACTTTTGAGAATGGTTTTAATACCAGCTCTGTTGCCTTTGGGAGCAAATAAATAAATCCGAATAAAACCATTCCTATATCAGCCCTCTCTGCATGATGAAGCCTTATAATGCTCTGTGCCTGGAATGCTTTTCATTTGGCTTCCTGTTTTGAAACAACAATAAAAACGCCACCTCTATCCCATGGTTTAAATCAGTGTATCCCCTCCCCCCATAGGCCTTCTAATGACTATTTTGTATTTTGCCTAACCATAGACTTACCCTCTAAGGGGCAGTTTAGGTAGAGAAGTATATATTCTATTTTTCAAAATTTGAGAAGAAAATGGTTCAAGCTTTGAGGTTTTAAAGGAGCAGACTTGAGTTTGAGGCACCTTAGAAGTTATATCTATAAACTTCCACAGTTGAAGTTTAAAACTATTCTAAAATCTAGAGTTGCAGATACGAGTTTGCAGACAGTAGCTTTATATGGTTTTATGTGCTGCAGATAAATCATCTCCATCTGTTCTGCAAATACCTTCATTTTCTAGTGAAGCAAACTCCTGCTTGGATTGGAACCAACAAACTAAAAGTTTGTGATCTGGCAGGAATTGATTTAGGAAAAAAAAACTTGCACTCCATTACTCCATTCTCATTGTTTGATTCTGTATTTGCAAATTCATCTCACAAAAGTATGGCTGTTTCTATTGGAAGTTTTAAGACTAAGTTGATAGGTGACATTTTTTTTTGTGGGTACTAGGTGTAGACTGGCTAATTGAAATTGCAGTAGGCTGACAACACATGGGCTACATGAAATTTATAAACTAATAATTAAACTTAGCTTACTGTAACTTTTTACCTTTGTCTTATTTTTTTAATCTTTTATAATAACAGCTTAAAACGAACACATTGTGCATCTGTACAAAAATGTTTTCTTTATATCCTTATTCAATACATATTTTTCCTATTAAAATTAAAAAAAATTTTAGACTTTATTAATAATTAAGACATAAACACAATTAGCTCAGGCCTGTAGGATCATCAGTATCACTGCCTTCTACCTCCATATCTTGTTCCACTGGAAGGTCTTCAGGGGCAATAACACATGGAGCTGTCATCTCCTATGACAACAGTGCCTCCTGAATGCTTCCTGGAGGACCTGCCTTAAGGCTATTCCTGAGGCTGTTACTCTTCAAAAATGTGTCCATGGTGTTTTGCTGGGCTTGTTTTTCTATTGTAAGCATTCTTGTAAGCACCTAGTGCATCATGAACATTCCCTCTATTAATGAAAACCTATTAGGTGTTGGTGTCCATGTTTTCAAACTTTTTAAAGACCTTACTGAGATCTGCAAAATCTGCTAATCCCTTTACTGAGTTTTCTTGGGGGTTCTTCTGCAGTTACTTTTTCCTCTTCAGCTATGTGTTCCTATTCCAGCCCTAACAACTCATTAGTTAGTTCCTCAGGAACCACCTCTAGGAGCAGTGTCACCCTCACCCACATCCAGTTAGAGTTGCTTGCCATTTCAACTACAGCCTTGTTTTCCTTTTTTTGTTTTATATTTTTTCTGATTTCAGAGAGAGAAACATCAATGATCGGAGAGAATCATTGATCAGCTGCCTCCTGCATGCCCCATACTGGGAATCAAGCCCACAACCCAGGCATGTGCTCTTGACTGGAATCAAACCCAGGACCCTTCAGCCCACAGGCCTACACTATCCACTTAGCCAAACCGGACAGGGCTCAACCACAGCCTTGTTGATATTTGCAACCTCATCCTCAGCAACTCCTTTGAAGTCCTAGACCGACCTTTTAAGTGTCTTCCAGACAACAGTTATACACTTCCTGGTGACATCGCCCCAAGCCTAAGCAAGGTTCTCAATGCAGTCAGATGGAATCCTTTCAGAATTGCATCACCAATAAAACGAGAATTCCCAGGAGCTTTATCAACAATAAGCAAAATCTTGAAAGGTATGTTACTCTCCGAACGGTACTTGATTTTGCTTGGCATAGCAATTCAGAAGGGCATCTTGGAAGAGGAGCTGGGTCGTCCATGACATTATTGCTTCTGTTGTACACTGGCAGTGTGTGTTTGTTGATATGCCTGAAGGCCCTGGTGTTGCCACTGTGCCAGATCACAAAGGGTTTACGTTTGTAGCCTGCAACACTGCCCCTAAGCAAGATTGTTATCCGGTCCTTTAAAAGCCTTGAAACAAAAGTAAAAGTGACTCTGGACTAGAAGGTGGAAAATCAGTGGTGGTTACTCCTCCCCTCAAGGATGAAAGTCCTTTGAGGCATCCATTTCCAGAATAGGGAGTTTTCATCTAGATTGAATATTTGCTCTGCCAAGTAATTTTCCAAAGTCAGCTTCTCTAGAGTTTACAAATTTTTTTCTGCCTTCACATCAGCACTGGCAGATTCACCACTTTTGCATTATGTAATAACAATTCTCAAGTTGTTTAAATTCCCTGGAGCTAGCAGTGAATTCAACATCATTGTCCAGTCTAGCTTCTGTGTCTGGTCTTCAGTCAGGTCATTGCAAGTTTGTCCATGTCTCATGTAGGCCCTTCTTGAATTTTAGTTAGTCTCCATGCCTTCAAGAAGCAGGTCCTTTAAGTTTCCATCACTTCATTCTTTTTCTTCAAGATGGAATGGGACATACTGGGCAGGAGAGTAATAACCATGACTGATTTTCTACCTTCGTAGTCCTTAATCACTATTTTTCTTTTCAGGTCAGTCACTAGACCTGCCCTCTTACTGGCAACATTATTAGTAAATTTTGTACACTAAGGGGCCATGATGAAGAAAACATGAGACTGAATAATTTTGTGCTTGATTTCATCAAGAGACATGGTAAACAAGATGTATGAGGCTGCTGCTGACATAATAGCATACTGTTTTACAGCAAACTTTTTAATAAATAGACTATACTCTAAAAATAATGACATAGCATAGTAAATACATGGACCTGTAACACTTATTGTCAGGTATTAATGTACTGTATAATTGTATATCCTATACTTTTATATGACTGGCATCATAAGTGTTTACACCAGCATTACCACAAACACATTAGTAATGCATTATGTTGTGATGTTGCAATGTTTATGATGTTACTAGGCGGTAGGAATTTTTCAGCTTCATTATAATCTTATGGAACCACTGTTGTATATGGGGTCTGTCGTTATGCAGCCCATGACAGTAGCAGTCTCCAACCGGTGGTCTGTGAGGCCCGAAAGGTTGGCAACTGCTGTTTTAGAGAATACTTTGAAACTTCTTTGTTCTTTTGATGTAAAATCATGGCCCCAGATTATGCATTTGCAATGAGTAAATGACTTTGAAGAGGACCTGTATACTTGTTTTAATGAGTACATTCTCTATTCATGAGTCCCATCTTATCCACGGGATATATTACAATACCGCCAGTGGATTCCTGAAACCATGGATAACATTGAATTTTCATATTTTCACTTAAAGGAAGCACTTTACAGCTTCTTTTTGGCATATCCTAATTGCCAGCATTACTACTCTTGTGCTTTGGGACCATTATTAAGTAAAATAAGAGTTACTTGACACAAACACAGTGATACTATGACAGTCAATTTGATAACAGAAATGGCTATTAACCAGCAAGCGGGAAGAACTAGATAAAGGGTTGACTCCGCGTAAGCAGGACAGCTTGAGATTTCATCACATTACTCAGAATGGCACATAATTTTAAAGATGAATTGCTTATTTCTCTTTGGAATTTTTCATTTAATACTTTCAGACTGGTTGGCTGCAGGTAACTGAAACCATGGAAAGGTTAGGTAACTGCAGATAAGGGGGACTACAGTAAAAAAGTTCTCGTGGAAACAGTAAAATCAAGTTGGATTCAAGCTGGAAGTAAATGGGTGGAACTGGTCAATCTACTAGTCAATACCACCAAGCATGATAGTCTGATGCACTGCTGTGCTAGGAAACCAAACCATCATGAAGACATCCTGGAGTCTTCCAGTGAGGACAAGGCCAAAGCTACATTAATGAATTCCTATCTCAATCTAGACTTCATACTGACTCACTTTCTTCTATAAAGTTCGACAATCTAATTGGTTAGATTTAAGGGTTCTTAGTTACCACTTTGATACATCTCAGATCTTGTTTCAAGTGTACATACATACATGGCAAGAATTTAAAGGGTAAGCCAATTTCAAATTTTAGGAGGTGTTTTATTCAGCTTTTTATCTGTCCATCATAATCATGGCAGATTGGAGAAGCAGGAAAGATGGTCTTATCTACAAAGGTAGAAAAACATGTAATTTACTTACTGATTTTGTTATAATATTCCCAGAAAATTTGAAGCAATGTGGGATATTCGTTATTTTTTTCTGTAAAGGAAAGGCTCTTCACATTGGAAGTAAAAATATTTGTATTTTTTAACCTTTTGCACTCGGATGTCGAGTGTGACTCGACACGGTTAGCATTAGAATAAAGGAATCGAGAAAAAAGCGAGTGCAAAGGGTTACAGATCCCATTAAGATATATACTAACCGCCCTAACTGGTTTGGCTCAGTGGATAGAGTGTCGGCCTGTGGATTGAAAGGTCCCGCATTCGATTCCAGTCAAGGGCATGTACCTTGGTTTTGGGCACATCCCCAGTGGGAGGTGTGCAAGAGGCAGCTGATCGATGTTTCTAACTTTCTATCCCTCTCCCTTCCTCTCTGTAAAAAATCAATAAAAATATATTTTAAAAAAAAGATATATACTAACCATTGATAAGGTATATAGGAGCAGAGGAATTTATGGTTGGTGATGGAGTTTTGTTTTTACTTATCAACACCCCTCCAGTGAGAAAGTATGGTACTTGAAATATTTTGTGATTATTTTCAAATTGCCAAGTGCATTTGCCAGTCGGACATACAAAAGTACTTTATCAGTCCCCGAGTAGTTTTCCGCCCCCCTTTTATTGAATGCATTGGGGTGATACCGGTTAACAAAATTATACATGTTTCAAGTGCACAATTCCACAACCCATCATCTGTACTCTATGTTGTGTGTTCACCACCCCAAGCCAAATCTTCTATCACCATTTATCCCCCTATACCCTTCACCTCTCCCCCAGCTCAGTCCCCAAATGTTAATATCTTGCAAACATTGAAATTAATGTAAGACATTTTGACTTAATTTGTAAAGTAACAGCATAAAAAGTTATAATGTAAAATGAGTCAGATGCTAAACTGTATGCTGGACCTATCTTTTCTACCTTTAAACTTATTTGTTGAATAGATCTAATGTTTACAGTAATCTCAGGTATTGGTGACTATTATTTACAATACCAATTATGATGCGCTGATAATTTGGTGGCACCTTAACTATGGTCAACAATGAAAATTGTGAAATAAGCATCTGAGGAACAAAGCTCATGTTTACTAAAAAGAGGCACAGTACATATGCACCTGTATAGAGCAGGGATTCTGACGGTGGGGGCATGTGTTTTAAAAATCACAGAATCTTTTTTTTTTTTCTTCACAATGAAAGAAAGCCTGTATTTGAATCAATAATTGATCATGTACTACATGTTTACTTATCATGCACCATATAATCACCCTATGACAGTGGTCGGCAAACTTATTAGTCAACAGAGCCAAATATCAACAGTACAACGATTGAACTTTCTTTTGAGAGCCAATTTTTTTAAACTTAAACTTCTTCTAACGCCACTTCTTCAAAGTAGACTCGCCCAGGCTGCGGTATTTTGTGGAAGAGCCACACTCAAGGGGCCAAAGAGCCGCATGTGGCTCGCGAGCAGCAGTTTGTCGACCACGGCCCTATGAGATTGGTTCAATGATCTATTCAAGGAGTGTAGTGACTTGCCCCAAATCACATAGTAAGTGGTGGTGAAGATGGGATTTGAGTCCAGACCTACAGGCTCTACAATTCAGGCTCTTAGGCTCTATGTAACATACCATAAGAAAAAAGTGAAGTCCCATGAAATCTCAGGTACATGGGCTACCTTCAGTCTGGGGGGTGGGATGTGGACTGGTACTTAAAAGCATACAATAGTAAGTCAAAACATAAAAATGCCTTTCTGGTGTAACACTTTATGGCAGTCAAAATCTAAGAGAAAGTCATTCTTTAGAAGAAAAAGGAGGTCTTTAACTAGGCTAAGCTTAAAATTCTAAATCAGAATATTTCCTGAGTGACTCCAATCCTATCCCGAGACACCTTTGTTGCAGGGGCAGTGCACCAACAACAAGGAACAACATTTCACGGACAAGCTATATTGATATTCAGGAGCAAGGATCCTGGCTCTGAGTTCAAGATGGCAGAGTAGGAAGATCCCGAGTTCACCTCCTCTCATTGACACCAAAACTACAACCACATATAGAACAGCTCTCTGAGAATGACCTGAAGACTAGCAGAACAGATTTTCTACAACTATGGATATAAAGAAAAAGCCACATTGAAACAGGTAGGAGGGGTAGAGACTAAGTCTAGTCAGGACCTACCCTACCTCTACTCCCCATGCAGTGACTCACAAGTGGGAGGGATATCACAAATGATGTGGAGGTTGTCTCCGAAGAGTGAGGGGTCTGAGCCCTAGCCTGGGGGACCTGAACCAGGTATAGGGGCCCCCATAACATCGGCTTTCAAAACCAGCAGGGCTTACATCTGGGAGAGACAAAGGGCTGTAGGTTGTGCTCTGAGTCCCAGCATAGAGCAGCTTGAAAAGGACCTAGGTCATATATGAAGGTGATACATTGACTAATTTTAGGATGTGTACTGAAAGGACAGGGATCTGTTGGAACTTTCTCCTAAGGCAGAGGTGCTGGCAGGCACCCTTTCTTTAACCTAGCTGGTCTGACACTGTCAGGTGCCATTTCTAACACTCCCCATTAACCTTGATAGCCCTGTTCACCCCACCCTGGCATTTCCCCGAGGACCCACCCAAGCTAGCACCCCTCCAAAGCAGCTCCTTCCTTGCCACACCAGTGGGTGGCAGCCTCGGTCAGCACCAGCACATAGCAGTGTATCTGCAACAGCATGGTGAGGCCTCTCAGCCAGCCACACTGAAGGCTAGTCCTGCACACCAGTTGAGGCCAGGCCTTACAGCCAGTGGGCCAGGGATCAGCCTCACCTGTCAGTGTGTGTCCCTAGAAGTTGTGGCCCAGCCACAGCAGAAGGCCACACTAGTCCACCTGGGAACACCTCTGGAACACTTGGCTCTGGTGACAAGGGTTATTCCACCACTGGGTCCCACAGGACACCTTCTAAATAAGGCCACTCTTTCAAGACCAGGAGATTTAGCTGACCTACCGAATACATAGAAAACAAACAGGTAAAATGAGGAGAGAAAAGAATATGTTTCAAACAAACAAGCAAACAAAAAAACAGGACAAAATCTCAGAAAAAAGAACTAAGTGAAACTGAGGTAAGCTGTCTACTAGATGAGTTCAAAGTAATAGTCATAAAGATGCGCATCAAACTCTGCAGACAAGTGGATAAACTCAGTGGTAACTTCAACAGGGATAAAAAATGTTTTGTGTGTTTTTTAAAAAGAACCTATCAGAACTTAAGAATAAGAATATAACAACTGAAATGAAAAATACACCAGAGGGAATCAACAGCAGATCAGTGATTTCCACTATCCTGTCTTCCTGATGGATAGCAATCAGGAAGATAGGATAGTGGAAATCACCCAATTGGAAGATCAAAAAGAAAAAAGAATGAGGATAGCATAAGGGACCTTTGGGACAACATTAAGTGCATTAATAATCAATTCACAGGGGTCCCAGAAGAAGAGAGAAAGGGACAGAAAACCAATATGAGAAAATAATGGCTGAAAACTTCCCTATCCTGGTGAGGGAAATAGACATCCATGTCCAGGAAGCACAGAGAGTCCCAAACAAGATGAATCCAAAGACACACACAACAAGAAAGATTATAATTAAATTGTTAAAAGTTAAAGATAAAGAGAAAATCTAACAGTAGCATGAGAAAAACTAGTTACATAAAAGGGAATGCCCATAAGACTATCAGCTGACTTTTCAACAGAAACTTTTCAGGCCAGAGGGAAGTGGCATGATATATTCAACATGATGAAAGGGATAAAACCTACAACTAAGAATACTCTACCCAGCAAGTATCATTCAGAATTAAAGGAGAGATCGAGATTTTCTCAGACAAGCAAAAGGTAAAGGAGTTCATTACCACTAAATTGGCATTACACAAAATGTTAAAAGGAATTCAAGTGGAAAAGAAAAGGCAAAAACTAGAAATAAAAAAAATATATGGGGAGCCGTAGCTGATTTGGCTCAGTGTATAGAGCATCAGCCTGCGGACTGAAGGTTCAATTCCAGTCAGGGGCACATGCCAGGGTTGCGGACTTGACCCCCAGTAAGGGGCGTGCAGGAGGCAGCTGATCAATGATGCTCATCATTGATGTTTCTCCCTTCTGCTCTGAAATCAATAAAGATATATTAAAAATATATATATATGGGGGGGGGAATGTCACTAGTAAAGGTAAACATATTTAGAATATCCCTCCCAAAAAATGTATACACACACTTCGAATAATTATAAAGGCAGCATTTATTAAAATACAGTTCATTTTCAAAATTGAGATACCAGCTATTAAAGTGTGTATACATTTTTTGGGGACACCCTATATTAAAGAAAATTAGACCAACCACTTATAAACCTAGTATGAAGACAATTAAAATGGCAATAAGTGAGAGTGGAAGGAAGGAGGAGGGGAGAGAGAAACATCAATGTGAGACACACTGATTGGTGCCTCTCACATGCACCCCGAAAGGCCCAGCATCAAGCCTGCGACTGAGGTATGGGCCCTTGACTGGAAATCCAACCCGAAACCTTTTGGCTCATGGGTCGACGCTCTAACCATTGAACCAAACCGGCCAGGGCTCACTAATTACTTGAAGTGTTAATTGACTAAGCTCTCCCTTAGAGAAACAGGGTAACTGAATGGATAAACAAATAAAACCCACACATATGCTGCCTACATGAGACTCCAGATTGAAATATACACACAGAGTGAAAATAAAGGGATGGAAAGATATTTAATGAAAATAAAAAAGCTAGGATAGCAATATTTAATATCAGACAACATAGACTTTAAAACAAAGGCTATAACAAGAGACAAAGAAGGACCCAGTAATTCCACTTTGGGCACTTATCTGAAGAAAATGAAACACTAATTCTAAAAGATATATGCACCCTTATGTTCACTGCAGCATATTTGCAATAGCCAAGACATGGAAGCAACCTAGGTGTTCACTAATAAATGAATGAATGAAGGACACACACACACACATGCACACACACACAGGAGTATTACTCAGCCATGAAAAAAGAATGAAATCCTGCCATTTATGACAACATGGATAGACCTGGAGGGTATTATGCTAAGAAACTTAAGTCAGAAAAAGATAAATACTGTATTTCACTTTTTTATGTATGGGATTAAAAAAAAAAACTAAACAAGTGACAAGTAAAACAAATAGACTCAGAGATACAGAAAAACTAATAGTTGTCAGAGGGTGGGGCAGTGGGGTCATGGATGACATCCCTTTATGATAAAAATCCTCAGATTGAGTATTGAAGGAACATACCTCAACAGAAAGGCCATATATGACAAGGTCACAGCTAACTTCATACTCAATGGTGGGAAATTGAAAACTTTTTCTCTAAGATCAAAAACACTAAAGTTGCAGATATAAAATTAACCTACAGAAATCAGTTGTATTTCTGTATATTAATAATGAAACACCTGAAAAAATAAAACTATCCCATTCGTAATGAAAATAAAAACCTAGGACTAAGACTGTATAACAAAAACTGTAAGACTTTTTTTTTTTTATAAAGAAATTGACACAAAAAGACATTCTGTGTTCATGGATCAGAAGAATTAATATTGTTAACATGTTTTTATTACCCAAAGCTCTCTATAGATTCAATCCCTATCAAAATTGCAATGGCATTCTTCACAGAAATAAAAAAAAATCCTAAAATATCTATGGAACTATAAAAGACAATAGCCAAAGCAATCCTGAGGAAGAACAAATTGGAGGCATCATACTTGCTGACTTCAAGCTATAGTTGATGCTTAAACACCGCAGGGGTTAGGGGCGCACAGTAAAAACTTCATGTAGCAGCCCTCTGCACTCACTGATTCCCAATTGTGGATTCAAATACAGCTGATGCTCAGCTGGTGTGGGTCAGTTGGTTGAGTGCCGTCCAGTGCACCAGGGGGTTGTCTGTTTAATTCCTGGTCAGGGCACATGCCTGGGTTGGGAACTTGATCCCCTGTAGGGGTGTGCAGCGGGTAGCTGATGGATGTTTCTCTCTCATCATTTTTTCTATCTCTCTCTCCCTCTCTCTGAAATCAATAAAAACATATATTATAAAACACAGTTGATTTTTAAAATCTGTGTATAAGAGGACCCTTGTAGTTCAAGACCACTTTGTTCAAGGGTTAACTGTATACTACAAAGCTACAGTAATTAAAACAGTGTGGTCTTGGATAAAAATAGACACATAGACCAACAGAATGGAATAGAGAGCCTGCATATACAGTCAACTAATATTTAACCAGGGAGCCAAGAATACCTCTTCAACAAGTGGTGCTGGGAAAACTGGATAACACATGCCAAAAAAACGAAATTGGACCCCTATCTTACACCATACACAAAAATCAACTCAACATCGATCAAGGACTTAAGATCTGGTGCCAGAAAACTCCTAGAAGAAAACATAGAAAAGTGGTCCTTGGCATTGGTTTTGGCAATGCTTTTTATAATAGGACACCAAAAGCACAAACAAAAATGTAAAACTCAGTAAATAAAACTACATCAAACTTAAAAGCTTCTGTACAGCAAGAGAAACAACCAACAAATGAAAAGGTAACCTATAGCTTGGCCAGGGAGGCTCAATGGTTGAATGTTGACCTATGAACCAAGAGGTCACGGTTCAATTCCTGGTCAGGGTACATGCCTAGGTTGCAGGTTTGATCCCAGTGTGTGTGGGGGGGAGGGGACTGCAGGAGGCAGTTGATCAATGATTACCATCACTGATGTTTCTATTTTTCTCTCGCTCTCCTTTCCTCTCTGAAGCCAATAAAAATATGTTTTAAAAATATTTGTAATAAAGCAAAGGTAAGTTATAGAACGGGAGAAAACATTTTCAAATCATATATTGAATAAAGGGTTAATATTCAAAATATATAAGGTACTCAGGTAACTCAATAACAACAACAACAACAAACCCGATCCAATTTAAAAATGGGCAGAGCAACAAAAATAGAAAAATTTCCCAAGAAGACATTCATTTGGCCAACAGTTATATGAACAGATGCTAAATAACAGTAATCATCAGGAAATACAAATCAAACCCAAGATGAGATATCACCTCATTCTGGTTAGAATGGCTATTATAAAATAGAGAAGAGATAACAAGTGTTGGTGAGGATGTGGAGAAATGGTAACCCTGTACACTGTTGATGGGAATAAAATTGTTTTTAGCCACTGTGGAAAATAACATGGAGGTTTGTAAAAAAATTAAGAACTTATTTATCATATGATCCAGCAATTTTATGACTGAGCATATACCCAACAGAAATGAGAACAGGATATCTAAAAGATAAATGCGTTCACATGTTAACAGCCATCATCTGAAAACAGCCTGAATAGCAAAAGAAACAATCAACAAATGGACCTCTTTTCTATTTCTTCTTCTAGGAGTGCCTACCAACAGGTGAATGAATAAAGAAAATGTGATTATATACACACACAATGAAGTATTATTTATCTAATATATAGACACAAACATAGTCAAAGAAAATAAAGAAACAAAGGAATATGTTCCAAAAGAAAGAACAAGATAAAACTTAAGAGAACGTCCTCAATGAAATGAGAATACGTGATTTACCTGATAAAGAGTTCAAGATAATGGTCATAAAGATGCTCACTGAATTCAGAAGAATGGATAAACACAGTGAGAACATCAACCAAGAGATATAAAATACAAAAAAGGTACGAAATAGAAGTCACAGGGCTGAAGAATATAGTAATTAAAGGGGAAAGCACACCAAAGGGGTTCAACAACAGACTCAGTGATGGCGAACCTATGACACGCGTGTCAGCACTGACACGCGTAGCCATTTCTGATGACATGCGGCCGCATGCCGAGGATGAAACATTTGCTGCTCCTGAGAATGAAACATTTGCGACTAGAGTCTTGGAGTTAGTTTTTTCCTCAAAGTGACACACTACCCGAGTTATGCTCAGTTTTTTGGCGAAGTTTGACACACCAAGCTCAAAAGGTTGCCCATCACTGGACTAGATGAAGCAGAAGAAAGGACCAGTGAGATCAAGCCAATAAACTTTCCCATTCTAGAGGTATCAAAAGAAGAAAAAGAGAAAGGGGCAGAAAAGTTATTCAGTTTCTGGTCAGGGCAGGGCACATACCTAGGTTGTGGGTTTGAGCCCCAGTCGAGGTGCATGTAGGAGGCAACTAATCAATGTTTCTCTCTCACATCAATGTTTTTTTCTCTCTAAAATCAATAAAAAAAACATATCCTTTGATGAGGATTAAAAAAATACTCATACAACCCAGAGCAATCTATAGATTCAATGCAACCCCTACTAAAATTCCAATGACATTATTTTACAGCAATAGAAAAATATTGGTCTCAATATCACTGGACCAGGGCCAGGGGCTGAGCCTGCAACCGAGGTATGTGCCCTTGACCGGAATCAAACCCAGGACCCTTCAGTCCACGGGCTGACGCTCTATCCACTGAACCAGATCGGCTAGGGCAATTCTATTTAATTTTAAAATTGAGGTATTTACATACAGTTTGGTACAAAAATCTAAAAAGTGCAGCTTTGTGATTTTTAGCCAGTGTTTATAATCACCATGTAATCACTACCAGATCAAGATACAGAATATCTTTAGCACCCCAGGAGGCTCCCTGGTACCTGCACTCGGTTAATATTCACCCCTCTCCAGGGGTGAGCACTTTCCCTGCGTCCGTCAGCATAGACTGTGTTCGCTGGTTCTGAGCTTCGTAGAAATGAATTCACTCAACATGGACTCTTGTGCTTGGTCTCTGTGCAACATTAGTCTATGAGATCTATCCTTGCCGTGTGTAGCAGTAGTTTGCCCTTTCTGTTGCAGTGTACTATTCCATTGTACGAATACACCACCATGTGCCCATTCTGTTGTTGATGGAAACTTGGGTGTTCAATCTGACTGTTAGGAAAAAACAGGCTTGTGTCTAGGCCCTGCTCCGCAGAAAAGGTGGCAAGCGGGGTATCACATGCCGCGGTGACAAATGCTCTGCTAAGGCCACGAGCAATCTACAACTTGATTCAGTGCTTTGGCACAAGCCAAAACCTCAGATGCAATTTAATATGGATAACTGCAGTACAACAGATGTTTTCATATTGATTCGCCAAACGAAGGGAAACGTCTTCAAAAGCTCTGCAAGAGTCGGGAGTCTTAAAATGTGGACTATTTGTGCATTAATACAATGAGATGTCTTGAAGTATATGCTATTACTATTACTTATGACTCTCAACAAACCTACATGTAACCTTTTTCTCTTTATTCACCTTTTCTCCAGTGTTAGGAAGGATTTTTGCTATTTGAAGAAGTGGATTACAAGGAGAGTGACAACAACATGACAGTGATAACAATTCGGGGGTCTGCATGGGAATCTACCTCAGGATCCAAGAGAGGATGTGACTCAGCAGAGTGGAAAAAGCAGGTACTAGAATCAGACTTATCTCTCTGCATGGGCATGGAGGGTAGGGTCCCAACTGAGTATTCTCTCTAGCTTTAATGCTTGGCACATGGTGGGCGGTTCAATAAATGCTTGTTGGATGAGTGGTTCAAACATCAAATACCATTTTTTCTCAGGTGATGAATTTCTAAAATTAGAAACTAATTACTTGAAAGATGGCATACTTTTGTTTTGTTTTTTTACTTTTCATTGAAGTAATTCCCAACATACAGAAAAGTTGCAAATATTGAGAATTTTCACATATTTATATTCACCAGGATTTAACATTTTGCCACATTTGCTCGTTTTCAAAAAGACTGTTTTAGAGCAGTTTTAGATTTATAACAAAACTAAAGGCCCGGTGCACAACATTCATGCACTGGGCGGACGGGGGGTCCCTCAGCCCGGCCTGCGCCCTCTCACAGTCTGGGACCCCTTGGGGGATGTCCGCCTGCTGGCTTAGGGGAGCTGGCAGAGTCTAGACACAGACTTCCCAGGTTTCAGTCCTAGTGCCATCACTTACTTACTAGCTTTGGATTTTCAGTTCATCATGGCCACTTGAACTTTCAGTAAGTTAACCTACTGATGAAAGGCCTCACTCAACCTCAATGTCTTCATGTTCAAGTACAGGGCTACCTCCCAGGCTGCTGTGAAGATGTAATGGAAATAACACAGGAGAAGTTCTTGGAGCACTGGCCCATCCAGAGCTCTCCATACACAGTGGTTCTTATCACTGCTCAGAGCTGCCAAGAACAAAGGTACAACTTCCCTGGAGATGGCTGCAACCCTGACCGTGGACTTGGGCCCAGAGAAGCACAAGAAGCACAGAAACTACCAACTTGGAAGCATCATTGATTTACTTAATACTTTCAGCCCAATAGTCCCATTGGTTTAGAGAAGATTGCACCTAGCTTTGTTTACTGTTCAACACCCTTGTGACAAATACCCAGGATTTGTCTGTTGTTGTTTTGTGGCACAGTGTCTTCCCTTTCCCCGAGTTTGGTTTCCCTTCTTAACTACTTGAAATGCTTCCAACACATTTTTAAAAACAGTACTTAAAAAAAGAAAAACAAACCAAAGAGTCAACATGCTAGTGACAGCGTTTTGCCCGCTTCCTCTCTACCATAAAGCCTGCAGCCACCGCGGTCCCTGTACAAGGACTGAGCAAACCTTGGCAAGTCCACATCCGTCACTGGATACGCTAAAGGCCACACTATCATTTTCTTAGACAAACATCCTGGGCAATTTGGCTTCTTTTACTTTGTCATGAATACAACCGGTTTGCTGAGTACCTTAGGGGACCTTGAAAGACTAGTTCTTGTTATTTTAACCTCCTCACTGGCTTATCATCCTGGTTTATAATTCTAACATATTTGCCAAAGGCTTCCAGGTACCACTGAAAGAAATACCTAGGATAAACAAAGAGCATTTTTTTCTTCCTGAGATCCATATCCCCTTGACACGATGGGAAAGCTTTAAGGAATGCCAAGGAGCACGTGAGTGTGTGTCTTTGTGCGTGTTTATGAGAAACTAGGACTAAATGTTCCGTGCAGGAACACTACCTTAGCTTCTTCTGCCACTTCCCAGTTTGGCTGAGGCTGTTGGAACGAATCCTTCTGCCCTTTAAACCTCTGATTTAAGGTAAAATGACACCTGGTTGGCTACTGCAGGGACCAGGCAAGTGAGTGAGAAGAGTAATAGTGTCCCCTACAGGTGTGTGCCGATGGCAGTGAATTTGGCCATCTCAGGGACCTTCTGAGCAGCAGGATGGTATCCCCCAGTGTCTGGCCTGATGATATATGCAAACTGGTGATTAATGGTGAATATAAGCCTCATGCTTATTGCCAGTATCTCCTGAAGGTCAGAGACCAGACCCTCTGTATTATCTCTTTTCCTGCTAAGGGGACCCCTTTTCCTTCAGGAAATTTCTCCTCCACTCCAGGTGAATCCAGTGGGCTTGACAAGCCACAGAATTTGATCCTATCGTTACAGGTGAGATTATGATTCAACCAGGTCAGTCTTAGTGCTGCATCCTTGTTGAGTAAGCTAGAAAGCCGGAGGTCATCCTGGACACCAACCTCTCCCTTACCTGCCATATCCAGGCTGTCAGGGTCTCCCAGGGAACTCCTAGATTTCCTTCCTGTCCATCTCTCCTATCACCCTAATCCCTGCTGCTATCATCTGTCTCCTGAACAACTGTATGCTAGGTGTACCGGTTAATAAGGCGGATTTTTTCAATAGATGGAGTTACACATATGTTGATATATATGCAATTGGATATGCATGCTATTTTGTTGTATTGACAGCAAGCTTCAAAACTTCATATGTCAAATTTTCTGAAGGTGTTAACATCATAGATATTTTTACGCTTAAAAAATGTCGAATTTTGTGCCAAAGAAAGAGCATTTGCAAGAAGTTTTAATTCATTACTTTATTTGGAAGAAAAGTGCTGCTGAAAGTTATTGTATACTTCGGGAAGCTTATGGTGAACATGCTACATCTCAAGATACTTGGGAACGCTGGTTTAAATGCTTTAAAAGTGATGATTTTGATGTGAAAGACAAAGAACGTCAACCAAAGAAGTTTGAAGACCAACTATTACAAGCATTATTGGATGAAGATGCGTGTCAAACTCAAAAACAACTTGCAGAAAGATTAAACATTGCTCAGCAAATAATTTCCGATTGTTTACAAGCAATGGGAAAGATTTGAAAGGAAGGAAAATGGGTGCCACATCAATTGACAAATGGAAAACGGAAAAGTCATCAGTAAAATGTTGCTTCAATGGCATGAAAGAAAGTCTTTTTTGCATCAAATTGTGACTGGCAATGAAAAGTGGATTTATTTTGAGAATCCCAAATGCACAAAATCATGGGTTGATCCAGGTCAACCATCAACATCGACTGTAAGGCCAAATCGCTTCAGAAAGAATACAATGCTCTGCATTTGGTGGGGTCAGGAAGGTGTGGTGTATTATGAGCTTCTAAAATCAGGTGAAACCGTTAATACTGATCACTACCAACAACAAATAATCAATTTGAACCACGCTTTGATTGTAAAACCACCAGAACAGGCCAGAAAACACGGCAAAGTAATTTTGCTTCATGATGACACACCATCACACACTTCAAAACCAGTTAAAGACACATTAAATGATCTTGCCTGGGAAGTATTAACCCACCCGCCGTATTCACCAGACCACATCCTCATCAACATTTGTTATCACCAACTGAAAACGGTCAATGAAGGATGCAGCTGGATCCTTTCATGGTGGCACCCCCGCCCTCCAAAAGAAGATGTGACCAGATGTCTTTTACCTCCAGGAATTTTGTCCTTGAACTTGCACCAGTTCTGTAAATCTTACCTTTGAAGGAGTGTTCTCTCTTCTTGAACTAAGGCCTAAGATGTGCTCTGTATCTAATGTCTAAGAACATGAAAGAATTCAGGTACTTGGTTAAAAGATCAGAAAGCAATGAAAACACTGAGATTTTTTGTTGTAATAGTCTACAGGGAACATTACACGCCAAATCACAATTTGTGGACTTTTCCATTCCATCACCTGAAAATCACAAACAACTATCCACAGACAAATGACAACTCTGTTATTATCTCAATGGGGATCCTTTCTGGTCTTTAGTAATGTATACCCCTCTTCTGACTGGAAGGTTAGCGTTGTTCTTTTTGAAAAGGTCGAAGGCAACAAAAGCAAAACAAACAAGTGGACTATATCAAACTAAAAAGCTTCTGCACAGCAAAGGAAACCATCAACACAATAAAAAGGCAGCCTACCAAAATGGAGAAAGTATTTGTAAATTATATGTCTGATAAAGGGTTACCATGCAAAATATATAAAGAACTCATGCAACCCAGTAGCAAAAAAGCAAACAATCCAAAATGCACAGAAGAGCTGAATACAAATCTTTTTTTTTTTTTTTTAACAGAGAGGAAGGGAGAGGGATAGAGAGTCAGAAACGTCGATGAGAGAGAAATATCAATCAGCTGCCTCCTGCACACCTCCTACTGGGGATGTGCCCCCAACCAAGTTACGTGCCCTTGACCGGAAGCGAACCTGGGACCTTTCAGTCCGCAGGCTGACGCTCTATCCACTGAGCCAAACCGGTTTCGGCTGAATACAAATCTTCTTAAAGAAGTCACACAAATGGCCTACAGGTGCATGAAAAGGTGCTCAACATCACTAATCATCATGGAAATGCAAATCAAAGCCACGGTCTCAATCAGATTCCTAGTGGGCAATCACAACTTAGATGTTGTGGAATCTAAAGAAACCAAACCAAATCAAACAAAACCCGACCTCATGGATACAAAGAACAGACTGGTGGTTGCCGGAGGTATGGAGGTGTGGGGTGGGAGAAATGAGTGAAAGGGGTTAAAAAGTACTAACTTCCAGCCATAAAATAAATGTCATGGGGTAGCCAAGTTACAGCATTGGCAGTATAGTTAATAATACTATATTGTTTATTTGAATGTTGCTAAGAGTTCTCATCATAAACAAAACATTTTTGTAGCTATGTATGATAGATATTAACTAAACTTATTGTGGTGATCATTCTGCAATATTTACAAATATTGAATCATTATATTGTATATCTAAAACTAATATAATATGACAATTATATCACGATATAAATATATATTAACTTTTTAAAAAAAGGTCTGTCACGCCCTAACGCTCCATCCACTGAGCCAAACCGGTTAGGGCAAGAGCCAAATTTTTTAAACTTAAACTTCTTCTAATGCAACTTCTTCAAAATAGACTCGCCCAGGCCGTGGTATTTTGTGGAAGAGCCACACTCAAGGGGCCAAAGGGCCACATGTAGCTCGCGAGCTGCAGTTTGCCGACCACAGGTCTGGGGTAAGAAGTGAGAGAGATGAGGTGGGAGGGCCTTCTTGAACTAAGGCCTAAGATGTGCTCTGTATCTAATATCTAAGACAGGTAACCTGATAATAACATGAAAGAATTCAGGTATTTGGTTAAAAGATCAGAAAGCAATAACTTTAACCATTATTTTAACATCAAATAACGATACTATTATGAAGACAAACCAAACTGAGCTGGGAGAGAAAAGAGGTGAGAGTGAGAGAATAAAAGACTGGATGGAAAAGTGAGGGTTGTTATTTTAGCTGAGGTGGTCAGGTGGTCCAAGAAGGTGACATTTGTACAGAGACCTGAATGAAGAGAGGGATGGATCCATCAAATATCTGGGGATGAGAGAACAGCAAAACACAAGATTCTGAGGCAGAAGACTGCTTGGTCCAGGAAGAAGAGGACTAGGATGCATGGGGTGGAGTGAAGGGGGTTCGTAGGAGTAGCCCGTGGTGCCGCCCAGCACATATGCGTGTGGACTGTGATCTTCCACTAGAGTTTGAGGCTCACGTCTTTGTATCCCTAGGCACTGCATCACACCATGGAATATGTTCAAAAGCATTTCTTAAATAAAGGAAAATTAATCATTAACTAAGTATAGCTCCTCCACCAGCAAATTAGAATATCAGTATTCTAGGCTTAATTTTTCACTTCCTAGTTCCATGCAAAACCCAACGGGGAGATGTGGCATTTATGGAGCTCTCCCGAGGCTTTGTTTTATGAAAATATAGTCTGCAGCCCATGAGAAGGAACGTCAGATGGGCCACCAATGGATCAGAACAATGCAAGTCTTTTTCTTGGTGCTTACAAGTAAGTGGCTCTTACTAGAGTGCCGTTATTATGTACAACTGCTTATATGCCGTCAAGGGTTTCCAAAATTAGTGCTTTGCTAGTGTTTCCTGGGGTCTGATTTAACATTCAGCCAAGGAGCAGGCTGTCAAACGCTGCTTCCGGTGTTGCCATCCCCCGCTGTGCGTGTGCGCAGCACAGTCGGGATTCCTGCCAATGTTAGTTGGAAGCTTTGTTATCATTGCATCATCACTGTTATTTAGAGTGGCTCGTGGCTTTCTTTTGCAGTTTTTCTTGCATCTTAAAGACAGCTTTCTTTTCTCTTATTCCATAGCAGTCTGGTTTGTTGTGGGTTTGTTTTGTAAGCTCTGCAGGCCGTGGTAGGGAAGGTTCCGTAAGCCCTTTTCCATTACTTGGGTGCTGAGTTGGTGTGTATTGGTCTTGGCGGGTAACTGTCACATTAGCCAGTTAAACCTCCCTTCTGCTTCCATGCAGTAAGCGTTCTCCACTTTTACTGTGGGACCCCGCTCCCCATCTCCAGGTAGCCCTAGTGGGGCTAGGGAACTTGGAATCTTGCCTCGCCTGCCTCCTGCCCTCCTTGTCCCTGGTGCCCAGCTCACCAGGCTAGCCAAGAAGACCACTTCCTTCCCTAGGTCACAGTGAGCCTGGGTTCAGAGGTGGGTGTTGACCCATCCTAGACCATGAGGGTCCTCCCTATGAGCTGACAAATCAATGCTCACTACGAGGGAGCACACTGCCCTCTCCCTCTAAGACGGTGGTTCTTAGAATGAATACTTCCTTTTTATAAGCAATTACTTCATTATTATCCCTTTAATATACTAAAAGGGAATTCAGAGATAATATGTCATTAAAAAAAAAATAAGCTCTCCTAACTCTAATACAAAAGAGAAATAAAAATAGCTTATAAAAAGAGCATAACAAAAGTAGTTTATAATAAATGAATAATGCATCAATATATAAATGCATGGGCCCACCTACACTTCACATAATAACATAGCCAGATGCTTGCCCCAAACATGTAGAATCACCATGAGGTGGCAGTGGCAGACGGAGATGTGTGTAGGTGAGCTGTATGGTCCCTCCAATACCATTCGTGACCATTGGTGATGTGATATCTGAAATAGTGAACAGCCCTTGTTAAAATGTGAAGTGAAAGAGAGTACAATTTCCCCGCACTTTACACATGGTAGTATTCATGAATAATTCAATGTACATTACAATTAAGCAACACATCTAGGGGCCTACTGCGGTTTTCTCTGGGGACAAAGGCGGGGGATGCCACCTTTGCATTGTCCATTGCTTTGCTCCAGGTCTCCAGTATCTCTTGGAGAGGAGTTTGTACACTTGCCTGGCCCCCCAATTTTTGTGTTTGCCCCCTAGAGAACACCTCTAGATCACCTGGCTCTGGCAGCCAGTGGGGCTAATACTTGTGTGTCCACAGGACTGGGAACAAATAGAGAACGTGTTCTTTTCCAGCCGCCACACCTGTCGAGAGCAGCAGAGAGACGACATACTGAGGAGCCCAGGCGTTTTGTGAAAGAGGCCTATTAGCTTATCTTCTTAGCTGCAAACCTATGGAAAGGCTAGTTAAACACACATCTAAGGCCGCTGTGATCTTCTCTAGAGACTCAGAGGGTGGATGCAATCTTAGCATTCTCCCTCTGCCATGCTCTCTGGTGTCATGTCAGAGGCCCCAGAGCACCATTTATGGCCCTCCCATCCCCAATGATTTCATGGGCAGGAGCTTATCCAGGCACTCCAACCACAAGCCAAGGCTGTCCCAGTGTGGCTTGGGCCCCAGGCTTATAGCAGCTTGGTGGTTTATTTCCCAGGACTCCCCTCAGCTTGCACCCACATTAGCTAGAGCTCTGGTCCATGCACAACTTGTCCCCAGGACTTCTTGAAAACCACACTCACTTCAGCTCCAGCTCCAATGGCTTACCGCTGGGGCTCCCTGCAGCTTGCACCACTCCAGCTTCAGCTCCAGGCCCTGGTGTGGCTTGCCCCCAGGACTACCAGAGGCCTGAGCACACTCTAGCTACAACTCCAACTGGCTTCCCTAGAGTGGCTTTTCCCTGGGACTTCCCTTGGCCTGTGCTCACTTCAGCTCCAGCTCCAGGTCACAGTGAGTCTTACCCCTGTGACTTCCCACTGCCTCACATGCTCTAGCTCCAGCTGGCCTGCCAACGACACCTGGCACATGCAGCTTGCATAGCGGAAGCTCCTACATAAGGCCACCCCTTCAAGCCTGGTTGCTGTTTCGCCTAATTTATAGAAACAAACACATAGAGACAGCCAAAATGAGGAGATGGAGAAGTATGTTCCAAATGAAAGGCCAGGACAAAACCTGAAAAAGGAACTAAATGAAACAGAGACAAGCAATCTATCAGATAAGAAGTTTAAAACATTGGTTATAAGGATGCTCAATAACATGGGAGAAGAATAGATGAGCTCAGTGAGAACTTCAACAAAGAGAAAATATCAAAAAGAACCCATCACAACTGAAGACTACAATAACTGAAATGAAAAACACATTGGAGGGAATCAACAGCAGATTTGTTGATGCAGAAGAATGAGTCAGCAAGCTAAAAGACAAGGTAGTGAAAATCTCCCCATCAAAACAGCAAAAAAATTAGAAAAGTACTTTAAAAAATTAGGATAGTTTAAGAGGCCTCTGGGACAACATCAAGAGTACCAACATTTGAATAATTAGGGGTCCCATAAGGAGAAGAGAGACAGAAAGGAACAGAAAACAGATTTAAAGAAATAATGGCTGAAAACCTGCCCAATCTGGTGAAGGAAATAAGACATCCAAGTCCAGGAAGTACAGAGTCCCAAAGAAGAAGAATCCAAAGAGACCCACACCAAGACACATCATAATTAATATGTAAAAAGTTAAATCAACAAGAATTTTTTAACTTCAAAGCTGGAAACCAACAGAAACAAATGAAGTTAGCTATATATCAAATAGGTAACAACCATATTAACAAAAAATAGAAAGGAATCCAAATAACTTTTAGCTACAGTACTTTCACCCTCAGCCTGAAGATAAAAGGACAAAAAGAACTGCAAAGAAAACTTGAATTTGACTTAACACATTAGTAGGTTTATTGTTAATAGTGGTTTGGGTATAGTTATTCTGAAACAAATTTATGTGTATTGTAGAATTAAACAGAGGAGTCAATATATTGATCTTGTTTGGTGCTAGGCTTCTCATGGTGAGAGAAAGAAGCTACAAATATAACTAAAAAGACACAGCTGATGAGGGTCAGAGCCCCTTTGAATACGAAAACCTGGAGTCCTTTCTTGCATGAGCTCTGATTAAAGCCAAGTGCTACACACGATCTCTGCACTCCCAGTCCCAGGCCCCGGAGGTGGTTCTGCAGGGGATGGCCCACCCCCTCACCGTCACCCTCACCCTGTTGGGTGGATTCCTGGTGATCTGATTTGATGTGAGGAGAGAACTAGAATACCTATAGGAATAAGGGGTTAGTTAAATGGCCCTGATCCAGATAAGCCTTCCTTGTGCCCTGACTCAGAGTAGCTCCCTTGACTCACAACCCAATCCAGCACAAGCTTTGTGCTCTGCACTCCATGCTTGTCCTCCACAGAACGGCTCACACTTGGAGTCTGTTCCAGTTGTACTCTTTCTCGCTGAATACCTGGCTTCCCCATGAGACTGTCTGAGCACAGGGACCTCTGGCTTGTCCACCACAGTGCCCACAGCCCAGGCCCAGGGCCAGACACACAGCAGATATCCACAAACCACTCTCTCCCCTCTCGGCTGAATACCAGTCCACCTTGCCTGACAAGCTCACTGCCGGAACTGCCAGCTCAACCTTGTTCCTACAACTCCCTAACTAGAGATGCAGAGAAGCTGGTTGTCCTCAAGTTCATGTTGATTTACTGAAATCAAAGTCTGATAGCTGAATAGTAGGACAGGCTCAGCAGGTGGGACAAACGCAAGCGTGTCATTATTTACCAGAGGCCCAGTGCATGAAATTCATGCACTGATAGGGTCCCTAGCAGCGGCTGGCTGCCGGCCGGGTACTCCCTCCCTTCCCCCCGGCCAGCTCTGTCTCCCTGGTCAAACTTCCAGACGAACTCTTGATCAAGGGGACAATTTGCACATTACGCTTTTATTATATAGGATGGTGTGTGCTGGCATGACTAGGAATGCCCTTCTTTTATCCCCAGCCATGGAGCTGTGGCTCTCATTTCTGATAAAGGAACAAAGTCTTTCTGTAAACCGTTACACAATAGGGTTACACGTGGCAGAGAAAGCCCAGCTCTGTTTCAGAGCGGTGAGGCGTGGCTGCAATGCACACAGCATCCTCACAGCTGAGAAAGAGGAAGGGGAGACAAAAAAGAACCAAAATCAAACAGAACAGCTTTTCTGAAAAGCATTCCTCAAAAGCCCTGGGCACACAGAAAAGGGGCGGCTGAGTCATTCCCACTTGTACTGTGCAGTGAGTTCTCTTTTAAAACTTTCAAATACAAAGATACTACTTAGTGACAAACATATGTCCCTAACTTACACTGACTTATTTTCAAAAGTAAAAAAATAGATTTTTTTTAAAGAAATAAGGCCAATTTTGTTGTTGGGATAGAAAGTTCTAGTGCTGAATAAATTCATACCTAGGAATGTTCTCTATTCTATGAACAGCTGAAATGGATGTTATAAGGGGACTTAACATATGGTAGGACAGTTTATGTATTTTTTTAAAATAATTCTTTATGGTTGAAAGTATCACATACATCCCCCCTTTTTCCCCTGTTGACACCCTTCAGCCTTCCCCCACCCACCCCCCGCCCCAGGCCTTCACCACCCTATTGTCTGTGTCCATGGGTTATGCATATATGCATACAAAGTCTTTGGTTGATTACCTCCCACACACCCTCTCCTGCCTTCCCTCTGAGATTCCCCACTCTGTTCCATGCTTCCATGTCTCTGGATCCACTCCGTTCATCAGTTTATTTTGTTAATTAGATTTGTGGTAGGGCAGTTTAGATGTCAAATGGTGACAGTTATTAAGAGCTTGGGTACTGCAGCCCTGGAAGGTATGGGTCAGTGGTTAGAGCATCAACCCTTGCACCGAAGGTTCAATTCCTGGTCAAGGGCATGTACCTGAGTTGCAAGTTACTTCCCAGCACAGTTGGGGCATGTTGTGGAAGGCAATCAATCAATGTGTCTCTCTTTCTCTTCCCTCTTCTCCTCTCTCCTTCCCTTCCACTCTATCTAAAAACAAAAACAAAAAAGCAATGGAAAAATATCCTCAGGTGAGGATTGAAAGAAAGAAAAGAGTTTGGGTACTGCAAACTCATGGTACAACTGCCATCTTCCCAGCCCCGCCCATAATAGGCATTGCTAAACATAGCAGTTTAGCAGGACAGTTGAGAATGTCGGCTCTAAAATCACACCACCTGGGTTCGAATCCTGGCTCTGCCATTTAACAGCTGCATGACCTTGAGTAGTTTATTCAACCATGCAGTGCCTCAGTTAGCTCATTAATAAAGAAGCGGAAGAGTAACTACCTAATGTCATAACATTGGCTGAATGACTAAATGATTTCATATATAAAGTACTTAGAGGTGTGCTGGCCCAAAGTAAATACAAGAAATAGTAAATTCTTAAGCCAAAAACTAGACACAAACCAAGTGCCCATCAATAAGAGAATAGATAAATTGTGGTGTATCCATACAATGGAATACTACTCAGCAATGAAAAGAAAAAACTGTCAACATACACAACAACCTGGATGAATCTCAAAATAAATAAGTGGAGTGAAAAAAAAAAAAAAAAGAAAAGCTAGACCAAAAAAGTACATAGCACATGATTCCATTTACGTACAACTCTTGAAAGTGCAAACTGACCCATAGTGACAGAAGGCACATCATGATTGGGAGGCAGGGAGAGGCCGGAGGGAAGGCTTATGAAGGGGCAGGAGGAAGCTTTTGTGGGTGATGGATATGTTTACTACCTTGGTTGTGGTGATGGTTTTATGAGTGTGCACATATGTCAAACTTATCAAATTGTACACTTTATTTTATTTTTTTAAAATATATTTCTTTATTGATTTCAGAGAGGAAGGGAGGAGAGAGCGATAGAAACATCAATGATGAGAGAGAATCATTGATGGGCTGCCTCCTGCACACCCCCCACTGGGGATCAAGCCCGCAATCCAGGCATGTGCCCTCGGCTGGAATCGAACCTGGGTCCCTTCGGTCCACAGGCTGACGCTCTATCCACTGAGCCAAGCCGGCTAGGGCCAAATTGTACACTTTAAATATGGGCGAGTTGTTGTATGTATGTCAATTATGACTCAATAAAACTGTTGAGGATAAAAAGAAATATTAGCCATTACTATTACCCCATCCTTGTTAACACACTGCCCCAGGTGATTACTACTGCATCAGAGTCAACACAATTCCTAGTCAGATAATTGGTGTTCCTAGTCAGATAAATCTTTTGATTGGTGTTCCTAGTCAGATAAATCTTTTGATTCTCTCCCACTTATGAAAACTTATCCTATCTAATAAAGAAGGGAATATGTTAATTGACCCTCACACTGTCGCAAAGATGGCAGCATCCACAGCCAATAAGGAGGGAATATGCTAATTGACTGCCACACCCTCAAAAGATGGTGGCGCCCACAGCCACAAGATGGCGGCACTCAGTCCTCTCAGTCCCGCCGGGGTGGCAGGCATGCGGCAGGCCTGGGGGTGGGCCTGGCCAGTCTGCGTACCTGCCTCCAAAGTCCCCCAGTCCTTTCAGCCCCCCAGCTGCCCAGGGCCAGCCCGAGGCACAGGCAAGCCTCAGATGGCGGCTGCCCAGCCACCCAGGGCCTCCTGAGGCTCAGGTAACCAGGGCCGGCCGAGGCTTGCGCTGCCGGCAGTGGCAGCAGCAGAGGTTTGATGGGGTGTCACCTTCCCCTGATCGCTGGGTTGCCTCCCGCCCCTGAGGGCCTGGACTATGAGAGGGGGCAAGCTGGGCTGAGGGACCCCCCTCCAGTGCATGAATTTTCATGCACCGGGCCTCTAGTGATTCTATAACTGACTAGTCTTCTGATCTTAGGCAAGTCTCTGAGCCTCAATGTTTTTCACCAGTAACATAGAAATTATAATATCAACCTGCATTTCTAGAGTGTTGTGAAGGTTGAATGCCTGACTGTTCATCAAAGTGCTTTAAAACACTGTCTGGTGTTGGCCAAACTTAAGGGGATGATACATGATGTAGGAGTTCAAATATTCATTGTGTGTTCCAGGAATTAATCTGCCAGCTGAACTTGATACTAAGTACCTCTTAAAGCAGCGCCTTTATAAATCTGATTCAGATTTATGATTTTTGTATGAACACCATTGTTAGCTCATTTGTGCGATTTATCATCCAGGTCTGTGGAGGGAAGGGATTTAGGGTTATTGAGTCTGAGGGGGATGCAGACCAGGGCACTTGGAGAGGTCAGCCAGGGTTAGCAGGGGTTGCTGTGTAAAGGCACTTCCCAGGCAGAAAGCTTGCCACCTGTAGATGCTTCTTCCTTCCTTTAACTTCCATGAGTTAAAAGCCCGGTGCTGGGTGGCTGGCTGGGCCTGGTTTAACCTCTTTTATGAAAATGATTTAGTCTCATTGGAGAGAGCCTGCAAGGGCGGTTGCAGGAAACAACGTAATAGACCTTATTGTGGAGGTTGGAGGGAGTTCATAAACCCAGAGTGAAAAAGACTAGAAAGATACAAACTAAAATTGTATCAGATGTACAAGGGTACAAACCAAATCACTAACCATGGTTATTTTTAGACCTGGAGTTGGGGAAGCTTTTCGCTTTCTTCTCTTGGCTTATCTGTATTTTCTACTTTTTCTACAATGAGTGGCTATCGTTTTTTTTTTGTTTTTTTGCAATAAGAAAACAAAAGCAAAACAACAACAACTAAAAACCAAAACCAAAGTGTTTCTGGTTTGGAATTGCTACCTTTGTTCCAAAAAGTAAGAAACATTCATGCTACCTCTAACCAATAATGATAATCATCAGCTGCAGACAAACAGAGAAATAAAATGCCTCGAGCCCCCGTGTGACCTGCCAGTTCAGACATCTGTCCGGGAAAGCTGTGCCACGGGGTGGTTTCAGGGAGGCCCTGCTGTGCCCCTTGACACACAATGAGAGGGCAGTGACGTCCCCCCCTTTATGTCCTTTATCGCCAGATCTCGCTCTGTAATCCGTACATGAATATAAATTGTTAAATCGACATGTTTTCTGCCTGTACCGCTCAGCTCGAAAGCAATTGTGTTGTATCCTGAACCCCCCAAACCTATAAGCCAGTGGGTCCAGAGCAGCCCCACCAAGGGTGATGATGCAGCTGTCACTGGTTCACACCCTCTCCGCTCATCGGAGACCTGGGCCCACTGCAAAGAACCTCTGAGAAGTGCGGGGACTCCCAGAAGCTCCCATGTGTGCTCACACAAAGTCCACTCGGCCGTGCCCCGCTCTCCTCCCCGTGTCCTCTGCAGAACCCAAGGAGTCAAATTGCAAATCCCGGCTGTGGGGTTCAGCCGGTGTAACCTAGGGCGAGATACTTTGTGTCCTAAAAAATAAAGATAAAATATAGAACCACCATATGATCTGGCAATTCCAACTCTGGATATTTATTCAAAGGAGATAACACTAACTCCAAAAGATATATGCACCCCCATGTTCACTGCAGCACTGTTTACAGTAGCCAATACATGGAAGCGACCTTAATGTTCATCAGAGAATGAATGGATAAGAAAATGTGGTCTATACATACATGCAATGGAATATTATTCAGCCTTATAAAAAGAAGGAAATCTTGCCATTTTTCAACAACATGGGTGGATTTTGAGGGCGTTATGCTAAGTGAAATAAGTCAGGCTGAGAAAGATGAATACTCTATGATCTCATATGTGAAATCTTAAAAAGAACACACACAAAAAACCTCAAACAGAGCAGGAGGTGGCTCTTTCTCCCTCTCCTCTCCTCTCTTTAAAAGAGAGAGAGAGAGAGAGAGAGAGAGAGAGAGAGAGAGAGAGATCAATTTTTAAAAAATGAGAGCTTGTTGAAAGAACTTGGGATGCTTAGTCCAGAGAACAAAGGGTTTTTGTAACCCCAGCTAACTGGCTGCTGACATCTATTTAAAACCAGGGCTTCTTGGGGATCAAGAAAGACCCAAGCCTTTTCCATTTAATGAGGTTCCTGGTATATTAATGAAAAAAAAAAAGGAACATTTACACAATCAAATACTACGTGCTATAGGAAAAGAAGGAACTCTTTTTGCGACAGCATGGGGGGACCCGGAGAGTATTATGTTAAGCGAAATAAGCCTGTCAAAGCAAGACAAATACCATATGATCTCACTAATACGTGAAATCTAATGAACAAAATAAACTGACAAAAAAAATGGAACCAGAAGCATGGACACATGGAATAGACTGGAGGGAAGTGGGATGCCTGGATAAATGAAAGGATTAGCTAAAGAACATATATGCATACCCCATGGACATGGAAAATAGTGTGACAAAGGCCAAAGGAGGGGAAGGTGAGGGGAGGGGGAGGTGGGCAAAGGGAGAGGGGGAGGATGAGGGCAGTCTACAATAATGTCAACATTAAACTTTTTAAATAATAATAATTCAAACAGCAAACATTGGTTATGTAACCAAGCAAGGCCTGGCCTGTGAGGAAAGAGATAAATAAAATGGAGTCACTATAGTCAAGCTGCTAAATTAGCAAAAATATTGTAGCATAAGGCACAAGGAAACCATCCTTACTTTAACAAGCCTGGGAACTTCAACTTTTGAACTTTCCGGTCCTGCAGCAATGCCTGGCTATACATCAAACCTCCAGATAACCCCCTGGCTACCTCCAAAGACTTAAGGAAAGAATGTGCATGTAGCCAGACCACCTGACATTTAAGTATTGCCATCTCAGACCAACCTGGAGGCTAAGCAGGCAGGACCCATTTTTCTCAAAAATGTACTTTTTATTATAAGAACCCTCAGCGTTTCTTTTTTCTCAGGAACACCCTGGGGATTGCCTAGTTGTGCTTTCACTTTGCAAACCCTAAGACCCTTGAAAAAATCTTCATCATTAATTTCTAAAAAAGAAGTTATTGTGGTTTTGTTTTGTTTTTAAAGAAAAGTATTTAGCAGTTAAATACTACAGCAGGGTAATAACAAATACAGTTGACTTTTGACCAGCGAGCTTGGGGTGAGGTGTGGGGTGCCAACCGACCCCACCTCACAGTTGAAAATCCAGGTATAAAGGGTCAGCCCTTTGAATACTTGCATTCCCAACCTCACATCCAAAATACAGGCGACCCTTGAACAAGGCGGGTTTGAACTGCATTGGTTCACGTATACATGGTGGGTTTTTTTTTTAAATCCTTGAGTTATATTTAACAAATGTTAGCACGAACAACTGAACCTAATATAACTGCGGCAGTCACAGAGTAATGACTCGAATTATTCATTTTTTTGAGAAAATCATAATTCATAGTGCCCTGCAGGCAGTGTTGGCGGGTGATGGGAGAAAACTGTTTCCAAGGCCCCGACTTCTGTAGTCTGAGGGTGGGTCTGAACGTGACCTCTGTCTCTATCTTTCAGGGTGGACCCACCGTCAGGGGGGAGGGGGGGGCTGGACATTCTGCAAGCCCGAGATGAGAGTGGGCCCTGAAGGGTACGCTTGGAGAAGGCGGTTTCTCTCCAGCTGGGCACCCCAGAACCCCTAACCTCCAGCAAGTAGCCAACGCTGAGATTTGGGGGCTGATGGGAAGGAGTTAGTGTTCAGGACATCTGTGCTGCTGCAGCAACGATTTCTAACTTCTCCCCCCTTTCTGAAAGTCGGATAGAAACCCTGGACCTGCTCCCCAGAGGAATTCTATCTCCCCACCCACTCATCCACGCACAGTTTACCCCCCCCCCCCCAGGAGCCTCCAGACTCCAGGGGGGAACCCCTGGCCGGAGAGAGGCTCTGGCACCCTCTCAGATGTCGGTCTCTCCACCCTGAATTCCGTGCCAGGCCCTGCCCGGCACCTGGGAGCCCTGCCTCCCGCGCTGGCTGCCCGCGGTGGGGGGCACGGGGGCGGGGCGGTGTTGCGGGGCTCGGCTCTTGCCCACAGACGTGCTCCACCCTCCACCGGTCCAGGGACCCGAGCAGCGCCGTCAGGGCCGGGCGGGGACCCGGAGGAGGCGCGGCGGCCCCGGCCCCACCTGCGGGCGTCGGGGACCTGGGGGAAGCGGGAGCAGGGCTCCGCCCCGACGGCGTGGCCCCCCGGCTGCGCCCACCGCTCGGGGCTCAGAGCCTCGGACCGCAGGCCGGGCTTCCCCGCTGCGACCCAACCCGGACCACGCGAGCCATGAAAATGCACTTCTGCATCCCGGTGTCCCAGCAGCGGCCCGACGCGCTGGGCGGCCGCTACACGGTGCGCGGGAGCCGGGTTCCCGCTGGGCAGGGGAGGCGGTGCCGGGCGGGGCTCACCTGCTCCGGGGCTAACCCGGACCGCGTCTCTGTTGGCAGCTGTACTCCGTGTACCTGGACGGGCTCCTGTTCTGCAGGGTGCGCTACAGCCAGCTGCATCGGTGGAACGAACAGGTGAGCGCGTCCCAGGCGGGCCCAGCCCGGTCGCCGCGCGCGCAGGTGAGGAACGTGCGCCCCGTGGGCTCCGGGCCCTTAAAGCGGTTCAGGCTCCCCATCTGCCCAACAGCGAGGCGGGAAGGACCAGCTGTGGATGGTTGGGCTCAGAACTCAGTGAGCCCACGGTGCCGCTGCCCCTCCCACCTTGCACTTACTGTTCCCTTTTCTTTAGAAACAACTCCATTTTAAAGAAACTTTAGATCTTAGGTGGCTATTGGTATTTTTATTATTATTATTATTATTATTAATTAAAATATGTTTTTATTGATTTCAGAGAGGAGGGGAGAGGGAGAGAGATAGAAACATCAATGGTGAGAGAGAATCGTTGATTGGCTGCCTCCTGCATGTCCCCCACTGGGGATCGAGCCCGCCACCCGGGCATGTGCCCTTGGCCGGAATTGATCCTGGGACCTGGGACCCTTCAGTCCACAGGCCAACGCTCCATCCACTGAGCCAAACCGGCTAGGGCTGATATTTATTATTAATTTAAAACAATAATACTTAGGCAGTTACTGATGCCCGCGAGCTTTGCATGGAATTGCGTGCTTATAATTTTTACGACAGTCCTATGAGCTAGGAGGATCATAGTTAGCCCCACTTAGCAGATGAGAACACTGGGGTATACTGCTGGCCAATGTCAGAGGCAGAATTTTATCTTTATCATTGCTTGGACCCGTTCGATTTTTTTTCTTTTTTGACCAAAGTTGACAAAATAAATTGTATCAGTGAAACGATTGAGTCAGATGCTTGCGTTCTAAACTGCCATGCTTTTCTCTACTTTGGAATAACTCAATAAAATCTGGAGTGTTCAGGATGATGAATTTCGGTAAATGTATACAATTACCACCACCATAATTAAGACAGAGAGCAGGCCCCACATTCTAAAAGTTCTTTGTCTCCTTTACCCTTGATCCCTTCCCTCCACCTCTGGCCCCAGGCAACCAGGCTCTGCTTTCTCTCTCTGATTTCACTCCAGCTGCTCAGCAAGCCCTTGTAAGGCTGATTTTGCATCCTCAGCATCACCCTGTTTTACAGATAGTAAGGCTGACAGACAGGGCACATAAAAACACAGGACGCCCAGTCTATGTCAGATAAACAGCACACACTTTTTTAGAATAAGTATGTCCCAAGCAGTATTTGGGACATGCTTCACTGGGCATTTTATCTGGCAACCCTAAGTCTGACACTGAAAAGGTGATCTCTCGTGGCCACACCTCGTCTAGATTTTATTCTTCCTAGTCTATAGAAGATGTGAAATAGCTCAGGGTTTTTAATCTGATTTAATACAAAGCACTATGAAGAAGGAAACAATATAAAAGCCCCATCCGTGTGTGTGTGTGTGTGTGTGTGTGTGTGTGTGTGTGTGTGTGTGTGTGTGCGCGCGCACACGCACGCTACGTATAAGTGTATTTTCAGTTGGTTTCCTGGGAAGTTCTGCATCTTCATAGAATAGAAACTTTGTCTTAAGAATTAACTGACTCGCCTTAGCTGATTTGGCTCGGTGGATAGAGCATCAGCCTGCGGACTGAATGGTCCCAGGTTCGATTCCGGTCAAGGGCACATGCCTGGGTTGTGGGCTTGATCCCCAGCTGGGGGCATGCAGGAGGCAGCCAGTGATTCTCTCTCATCATTGATGTTTCTCTCTCTCTCCCTCTCCCTTTCTGAAATCAATAAAAATATATTAAAAAAAGAATTAACTGACTTATTCATGTACTTAAGAATGTTTACCGAGTTCTATTAGATGCCATGAACTGTGTTGGATTAAGTGAAGACTCTGACTTGAGCACATGAGATTTTTGGCTTTAAGAACTAGTTTCACCCATTTTGCTCAGTGGTTAGAGCATTGGCCCATGGACGGAAGGGTCCCAGGTTCTATTCCAGTCAAGGGCATGTACCTCGGTTGCAGGCTCAATCCCTGGCCCCGGTCAGGACACATGCAAGAGGCAACCAATCGATGTGCCTTTCTCACATCGATGTTTCTCTCCCTCTGTCTCTCCCCAACCCTTCCACTCTCTCTAAAAATCAACGGAAAATATATCCTTGGGTGAGGATTAACAACAACAACAGAAAAGAAGAAGAATTGGGTTTCTATTTTGCAAACTGGATAACTCTGAGGTTGAGAAGCACCTGGCTCAGGTGAGCTGGCCCCTGCTCCTTCCAGCTGAGCGATGTGGAGGCTGATGCAATAAGCTGAACCTGGGGAGACGGTGGTGTTGCCAAGAGGTCGGTTGTGACCTGAGCCCTCCTAAGCCATCACAGCCCTGTCCCCAAGTGCGGCTCCCTCGAGGCCTGGCAGCGTGCCCCTCTGCTGATGAATGCTGCCCATCTCTCTGCCATGTGAACTGCCTGACTTCTTCTGTATGTTAATGTAAAAACATTCAAACCTGTAAAGAATTTTTGTGAGTTCATTTGAGCCAAACTGTCCACAATTGCTGAGAAGCAGAACCTCAACAGATTAAGATAATGCTCCAGAGAAAGGCGGTTTCTCATCTATTTTTAAACGTTGCAATCCAAGGAGGGCATGTAGGTGGGTTACTGGTGATAGACTAGAGAAATCCACTGGTGATAGACTAGAGAGGCGGGAGACTAGAGAAATCCACTGGTGATAGACTAGAGAGGCGGGAGAAAGCAAATCAGGGGTTGGGGGGACCTCTGGGAATGGATAAAAAGTAAAATGGTAGACACATACTTAGGTGGATGCAGGATAGCCAACAGTCAATAAACATGATAACAATGAAGGAATTTGTGGTATCTGACCTGGTGCCCAGGCACATTAGGTTGTGCCTGAAGGGGTCCGGAAAAAGGGAAGTTACAAGTTACCCAGACATTTCAAGGATATGTTATCATAGATGCAAAAAGACAGATAGGCTCAGTTAATGTAAAGGTTGACCTTGTCAGTGAAGATACTGGCCTGAGAGGTGACTACCCACCGTAACTGCTTTTAAAGTTTAATTTCAGACCATCCTTTGTGGTTACTTTGGGTCTTTGAGTTTGCAAGACTGCCCTGCAGGCCTTTCCTGAGCCGTCAGGTTAGCATGCGGCCCCTTTTGTCCACGTGTATCTTAAAAAAAAAATTATATTTGTTGTTGAAAGTATTATAGATGTCCCCTTTGTTCTTCTGTGTCTTTAGATGAATAAAGTCAGTGTGATGTATGGCTCTGCCCATGTCCCTGCAAATGAAATCTGTGAAGAAAACAAGTAGCTGGTTCATTTTGCCAAGGGTTAGGCCATCTGTGTGATACTGAACCCTATGAAAGGATGCTTGCCTCTTTGCAAACCTTCTGCCAGCATCAGACATGGCAGTGGGGACAAGCTGTGGACACTTGCAAAAAATCCTTCAGTGGGAGAGGAGGGTTGCGCAAGATGGTATGCCCTGGTTCAGTCTTCCTCCATGCCTGGTGCCAACCAGCCTGGCTCCTTCTCCCCACCCCCGTCTACCCCCACCCCCCAAAACCTTCTATTCATAGCAGGCTGGCCCATTCATTGCCTCTGCCTGGACCACTTCCCCCTCCTCAGAAGACCTCTGCTTCTGGCCCACTAGTCAGGGACCAGCCCTTTCTCAAGGCCCACCTCAGGCCTCAGCTCCTCTGGGAAGTCCCCCTTGAGAGCATAATATACCTTTCCCTGTTTCCTATGCCACTTCCTGTTTAGACCTTACCATGCTCCTCTTTTTGTGTGTGTATTTTGTCTCCCCTCATTATTTAGTTGCAAAACCCAAATCCTATTTAATAAAATCCTAATATGTTAAGTGTCCGACTGTCTGGTCAGCTGTTCAACCAATCAAAGTGTATTATGCGAATGATATGCTAAGGCTGCTCAACCGCTTGCTATGATGTGCACTGACCACCAGGGGGTAGACACTTCAACTGGTAGGTTAGCTTGCTGCTGGGGTCCGGCCAATCGGGACTGAGCGAGATGGGCCAGACATACCCTGGAGCCCTCCCGCGTTCCCTCCCCAGCTGGCCAACCTCCCACATCCTTCACTGTCCCTGATTGTGCACCGGTGGGGTCCCTCGGCCTGGCCTATGCCCTCTTGCAATCCGGGACCCCTCAGGGGATGTTGGTGAGCTGGTTTAGGCCCGATCCTGCAGGCCAGGCAGAGGGACCCCACTGGTGCACTAATTCGTGTACTGGGCCTCTAGTATTTAAATAAAGGAATGAATGAAGGCTGCAGGCATGCATACCCAGCACAGAATCCTACTTTAGTAGATACTCACTAGGGATTTGGGGAAGGAGAAAGAAAATGAGGGTGGAGGAGAAGGAAAAAGTAGTGAAAAGACAGTGTCCAAGTTCCATCGCTCATTAGCTTGTAGCACCTTGGTTTCAGTCACTTTATCTCCCAGGTTACCTCTTGCCAAGTAATGTCAAGGTGGAGGAATGTTGTCAGGTACCCTCATCAAGGTGGAAGGATGTGTTAATGGTGATGATGATCATCTAACTTACGGGGCAGTTTGAAGACTAAATAGGATGATATACAAGCTTCAAGCTGATGGTCTTTAGTATCAGATGCCGCAGCTCAGATTGCTTTGAGCTTTGGCTCTTTATCCCAAGAATCTGGGATTTTTATTATAAGGGGTCTCGGAGAAGTGGGATGAATGAGGCAACATTAGAAACAAAGAGGTAGAAAGGCCACTGTTTGTGTCTGTAATTTCGCTGGTCCCAGGTCAGTGCTCTGGGGAGGGTATGGGGCTGTGAGTACATAGGGCGGGGAGGGAGGTGATATTTCACAGTTGGCCAGTTAAGTCTTCCTGTTAAAAGGCAGAACTGCACAATGGAGAAACTGGGGCAAGAGATTGTGCTGGGATTAAAGTACATATTACCTGGCCCTGGCTGGCTTGGCTCAGTGAATAGAGTGTCGGCCTGCGGACTGAAGGGTCCCAGGTTCAATTCCTGCCAAAGAAAGGCACATGCCCGGGTTGCGGGCTCAATCCCCCAGTAGGGGGCGCGCAGGAGGCAGCCAATCAATGTTTCTCTCTCATTATTGATGTTTCACTCTCCCTCTCCCTTCCTCTCTGAAATCCATAAAAATATATATTTTAAAGTACATATTATCTGAACATTGTCTTTAAAAAATGTCCAAACAAAAACATGTCATAATACAAGAACAGAAGAAGTGTTTTCCTTTTGTTCTCTTGAAATAATTTTTTTAAAGAGTGGGCTAAACGATCATACCAGGTAATTCTTTCTCAGGATGCTGCTGGGTTTTATACCTAAACTGTGTGCTGTCTGATGCCAGTAGGAAAGGCTCTATTTCCATAGAGTTGAAGAACTTGTGAGTGACTTTTGGCAGACTTACCTACAGCTTGTTGTATGTTTATCTTCCCCCTTCCAGCAGTAGTAGAGCAGGGAGGGGAAGGATTCTTTGAGAAGTCAGCTCAGGCTGTAAAACCTGCTGGGAGAGTTTTTGCTCTGTGATGGGTATTGGAACCTGAATTCTTGCTGACTTTCTCCCCAGATCTTGGCCTGAGGGTGGAGGCTGCTGCAAGATGCTCTCTTGGAGATGCTTAACCCAGGCAGCCCTGCTGTGATCCCAAGCAATTTGGGAGCAGCTGCGCCATTTATGAACATGTGCCAAGGAAGACAATCGCCTTTTAAAGACCACTTAATCAGTTAATAAAAAGTAATAATTGCATGCAAAGAAGACAGGGTTCTGCTTCTATTTAATGGAGTTAGCAGAGATGCTGGGGCGGGGGAAGGAGGGTGTATAAATCCCAGGAAGTTTGAGTTGTCCTGTGGGGCAGGTGCCTTTGGACAGTCTCTGGCATGGCAGGAAAATGTCCTTGAGTGGAAAAGAAACAGAACTTTATACTGCCGGATTTAGAAGAAAGTTTGCAAACTTAAATGGCTACAGGAGTCAGACTGGTAATTTAAATGAGAGGCACAGCTCAGGTGAGAGGCAAGGGGGAGGTGGGAACTGCCTAGTCTCTGAAGGGGATGGTTGCTTGAGCAAATGGGAACCCAGTGATTCCAGACCTTCTGATTTTTCAGGAGAAGCCAGAATTCAGTTTGTTCGAAATCAACTTTAGTTTTGTAGATCAGTTGTGGATTTACAGAAGAATTGCAAAGATAGTACAGAATTTCTAGGTACCCTGCACCTGGTTTTCCCTCTTGTTTTCCGTTAGTATGGTGCATTTGTTACAGTTAATGAACCAGTGTTGCTATAATATTATTAACTGGAGTCTATAATTTATTCAGACTTCAGTGTTTACCTGGTGTCCTATTTATGTTCCACGACCCCATCTAGGACACCACATTACATTTAGTTGTCACGTCCCTTAAGCTTCTCTTTACTGTGACAGTTTCTTAGGTTTCATTGTTATGAATGACCTGGACTGTTTTGAGGTGTGCTGGTCAGGCATTGTGTGGACTGTCCCTCTATTGGAATCTGATGTTTTCACATGCCTAGACTGCGGTGATGTGTTTTTGGGAGGCAGACCACAGAGGTCAAGGGCCCTTGTCATCAGATCCTATAAAGGGCAGCCACTATCGACAGGACTCATCACTGTGGGTGTGATCTTTGAGCTCCTGGCTGAGGTAGTGATTGGCAGGGTTGGCCACTATAAAGTGACTCTTTTATCTCCCCTTGCACAGTTTATTTTTGGAAGGAAGTCACTGTGTGTAGCCCACGCTTAGCGTTGGGAGTTATGCTCTTTCTCCTTGGGGATGAGTGTCTACATAAATTATTTGAGTTTCTTCTGCACAGGAGATTTGTCTAGTCTCTCTTATCTATCTATCTATCTATCTATCTATCTATCTATCTATCTATTCAATCATTTATACTTGTATGGACTCCTGGATAGTGACTTTATTCTCTGGGCTGTACTTCAATACGACTTTATTTTGTTGCTCAACTTGTTCCAGCTCCGGCTCGTGGGAACTCTTTCAGTTTGCTCCTGTGTCTCTTTGCTATATCCCTATTGCTGATTTTTTTTTTCCTGAGCACTTCCCTATTTTCTGGTGCTACAAGATGCTTCAGACTCATCTTGCATATTTCTGCCTCAGTCCCAGATCAGCCATTTCTCCATGGAGCAATGATAGCTTTTATTGGAGAACAGTATTAGAAACTCCGATCCAGGCACTACATGAGTTTTTTGCCACTGCCATGTTGTTGTTTCTAGGCCCTCACCTGACAAAGTAAGGAATACATGTGTGTAAAGCACAACTACACTGAGTGGCCAGATTATTATGACCTCTGAACGCATAATAATCTGGCCACTCAGTGTATATCCTACATAATAAAAGGCTAATATGCATATTGTCCCCTCGACCAGGAGTTTGACCAGCAGGCAGGCCGGCCAACTGCCCATGTTCCCTCCCCTGGCCAGGCTGGCCAGACCCCACCCATGCACGAATTCATGCACCATTTGCCTATATCTCCCCATTTCCATATGGTAATCATCATACCATTATCTAGGACAGTGGTCAGCAAACCGCAGCTCGCGAGCCACATGCGGCTCTTTGGCCCCTTGAGTGTGGCTCTTCCACAAAATACCACGTGCTGGCGCACACATACAGTGTGATTGAAACTTCGTGGCCCATGCGCAGAAGTCGGTTTTCAGCTCTCAAAAGAAATTTCAATCGTTGTACGGTTGATATTTGGCTCTGTTGACTAATGAGTTTGCCGACCACTGACCTAGGAGGTTTGTTTGTTTGTTTGCTTGCTTTTGCTTCATTAGGAAGAGTTAATTGTAAGTAAAGTGCTGGAATGAGATGTGCCCTAAGAGGCATCTTTGGTATCTCACCAACCTTGAATTGGAGGCTCTTTGCCATAAATGTGTGTTTTCTGGATCTTTCAGCTGAGACGGGTCTTTGGAAATTGCCTGCCTCCCTTTCCACCAAAGTACTACCTCGCGATGACCACATCTATGGCTAATGAGAGGAGGGACCAGTTGGAACATTATTTGCAAAATGGTAGGTATTTGGATTTTTTTTTATATAGATTTAATGAGATGTAGGTTGCACAATACGAAATCCACTCATTTAAAGTGTACAATTCCGTGGTTATATTTATAGGATTGTGCGACTGTCATCAGGGTCTAATTTGAGAACATTTTTATCACCCCAAAAAGAAACTCATGCCTATTATAAGTCACCCCCTAGTCCTCTCCCCTACTAGTCCCTGTCACCCACTACACTCATTTCTGTCTTTATAGCTTTGCTTCTTCTGGACACATTTCCGATAAATGGAATCATGTAATATGTATTTGTATTTGATTTTAAAAATACCTTTCTTTTCTCTAGCTTCCTTTATAGAAAGAATATAGTACATAATACACATAACATAAAAAATACATGTTAATCGGCTGTTTATCTTACCAGTAAGGCTTCTGGTCAACAGTAGGGTATTAGTAGTTAAGTTTTGGGGGGAGTCAAAAGTTATACTGTGATATTCAACTGCATGGGGGTCAGCACCCCTAACCCCTGCATTGTTCAAGGGTCAACTGTATACAATAAAAGGTAAATTCCCTCCCACCCCAGGCCTCCAAACTTCTAGAAGCACAGGCTATTACAAGTGGCTTGTGTATTCCTCAGAAACTATCTGCATGTATACCATTGTGTGTGTACACCTTTGTTTGTCCATCATTAATTGAAACTTACTCTATACATTTTTCTGTATCTGATTTTTAAAAACTTTTTATTCTGAAAGATTCTCTGACTTACAGAAAAGTTGCAAAAAGTAATGCAAAAATGTCTGTGAACTCTTCACCCAGACTTCCCAAATGTTAAACATTTTACAAATGCCTTATCATTCTCTCTCACTTTCGCCATAGGTGTGTCTACATATTCATGTATATTGTATATAATTTATTGAGATACTTGTGTTGTACACACAAGCCACTTTGCCTTTACATAGTTCTGTGTGTACTTCCTAAGATCAAGGGCATTCCCTTCTATAACCACAGTACAGTTAGTTATCAAAATCAGGAAATTAACAGTAATACAATAATGTTACTTAGAGACCTTAGTCAAACCTCACCAACTACCCCACTGATGTCCTTTATAGCAAAAGAAAAAAAAGGTTTTTTTCTTCTGTATGCTGTTTTCCCTCTTAAAATATATATTTTACAGATCACTCTAGGTCAGCCATTTATTTCCTTATTTCTCATGGCTGCATATTTTTTTTAAGCATAGCCAATGAAAATTCTAGAAGTCATCTATTTCCCATTTGTCTTTTGTAATGGAGAATATACCTCTCTCTTTCAGACCTGCTAAATAAGCCCTTTCAAGCTCAAAATGTAATAATTTTTGAATTTTCATTCTCTCTTGGTTTGTTTCCTCACATCTCAGAGACATGCTCCTTTCACCGCTGGCCCTTTCACAGATGCTCACAGCGCTTACGGGGTCAGTGTCCAGGCCTGGCCTTTACCCGTAGCATCAGCGTGACCCCTGTAACATCAGCGTGACCCGTGCCTCCTCTTCGGCAGGTGGATAGTGAGCAACTCGGGTTTGCACGAGTACAGTGAGATTCCTGGACACGGTCCCCAGGGCTTGCTGTAATGGGTTCGCATTGTCGTCAGGGCTGCCTGGGGGAAGCAAGCTTTGCAGATTTTGATGTATTTGAGAGGTCACAAGCTCTACTGCCTTCAAGGAGGCAGCAAGACCTGGAGTGTTCCCGAAGGTCAGAGCAGGGTAATAGGGAAGTTAGCCCAGCCCCATGCTAACCTGGCTCCATGTCCATGTTTTTCAGTAACCGTGGACCCAAACATGTTGAGAAGTGATGTCTTCGTTGATTTTTTAAAGCGGGTGCAGTTGGTAAGCTTGCTCTTGTTTGCTAAGGTCATTGTTTCGCTGCAGAACAGGTCTGTACGTGAACCACGCATGTGTTTCCGGCGCCACAGAGCCTGGACTTGGGTAACACACATTCACTTGGAGCACTTTTGGAAGATGGTTCCTATTTTGTTCTTTTGGACGTTTAGATTCTGGATGGAAAATTAATGTGTCACTTGACTTTTCGCTCATTTAATAAAGCAGCTACCTTTTTAAGTATTGTACACCTCAAAACTGGTCCGAGAGCCTTGTATCATGAAGGGCCCCATGACAATGCAGGAATGCCACTTCTTCGTTTTTAAATTTTTGTTGATTTCAGAGAGGAAGGAAGAGGGAGAGAGAGATAAAAACGTCAATGATGAGAGAGAATCATTGGTCGGCTGCCTCCCACACGCCCCTCCTGGGGATCGAGCCCGCAACCGAACATGTGCTCTGATGGGAATCAAAATGTGACCTCCACTGAGCCTTGCCAGCCGGGCAGGATGCCACTTCTGTAGCTGAAATTCCCAAATGTGTTATGGTGGAGCCAGCAGGGCAGCAGTAATGGCCATGCCACCATTACTTGTACATTCTCTGCTCCTAATCTATATATATAAAAGGCTAAGTAGACTCGCACATGCGTGATACATATAAAGCTCTCACTGGCGCCAATCACACACATGTGTTTCGATATGTCATTATCAATCGTGTATTTGGTTGACACTTCTATTATAGAAAAAGGGTGAATAGCGATATTAAAATATTTCTTCTAGTTAATTTCCTTTCAATGTGCACAAATCCGTGCACGGGGACACTAGTTGTATTATAAGTGGATCAAAGAGAAAATCCATCTGAACAGAGTGACATACAGCAGCTCACTTTCCTTTATTGGGCTAAACCACTGCCCACGTGACCACATTCTTTGTCAGTACACAGAGAGAGGCTGAAACTTTCCCAAGTACGTTGTTGAGCACACCACTCCTTCTAGTTGTACATATGGGAACATCTTTCTGCCTGAAGGTATGTTCTTGAATGAATGGAAAAACTTGGAAAGGCTTAGTTGCACAATGATGTGGTGGCATTGAACTATGTCCCTAGCTCGGGGAAGAATGATACCTTGATCCGATTTGTAAAACGTGAAAGCAAATTTTATTTATTCAGTCATTTAATGGTTTTGATATACACCGAGTGGCCAGATTATTATGATCTCTGAACGCATAATAATCTGGCCACTCAGTGTATATCCTATATAATAATCCTATATAATAAAAGGGTAATATGCAAATTGTCCCCTCGACCAGGAGTTCAACCAGCAGGCAGGAAGGCCAACCGCCCATGTCCCCTCCCCCTGGCCAGGCTAGCCAGACCCCACCCATGCACGAATTCATGCACTGGGCCTCTAATATATGTACATATATATATACACACACACACACACACACACACACACACACACACACACACACACACACACTGAGTGGCCAGATTATTATGCGTTCAGAGATCATAATAATCTGGCCACTCAGTATATGTACTGGTCCACTCAATGTAAGAAATGACCGTAGAGCTTCTATTGTGTAGTCATTTGTATTTACACATATACTTGATGGTTTAAGAAATACACACACAGCCCTGGCCAGGTGACTCAGTTGTTTGAATCATTGTTCCATACACCAAAAGGTTATGGGTTTGATCCCCAGTTCAGGCATGTGGGGGAAACAACTGATTGATGTTTCTCTTTCCTATACCTATCTCTCTCTCTCTCTCTCTCTCTCTCTCTCTAAGTCAATAAAAGTATCCTTGGGTGAGGATAAAAAATGCAGGTGCGCACACACACACACACACACACACACACACGCACACTTTACTTTTCTTTGAAAAGTTAGTTGTTGAGGTGATGATAGTGGTAACATTCAAACAGCACACAAGGGTCCAGGATAAAAGTAACCACCCCACACCTCAGAGTCACTGTGGTTTACAGACATGTGTGTTCTTCACATGTCTGTACACATACAAACATTCACATGTACCTATATAGTTTTTGTGTTACAAATAGTCACACACACCTACACACTGTTTGAATCTTTTTTTTAAAATATATTTTATTGATTTTTTACAGAGAGGAAGGGAGAGGGATAGAGTGTCAGAAATATCGATGAGAGAGAAACATCCATCAGCTGCTTCCTGCACACCCCCCACCGGGGATGTGCCCGCAACCAAGGTAGATGCCCTTGACCGGAATCGAACCTGGGACCCTTCAGTCCGCAGGCTGACGCTCTATCCACTGAGCCAAACCGGTTTCGGCCACTGTTTGAATCTTATATTTTAGAACTTACATCTTGCAAATCATTCTCTGTCAGTACACAGAGGGATGTTTGGTCTTGATTCTATCATCTTTTTGTGTGTGCAATATGGTTTTTAAAAATTATTCCAGGGTATCGAAGCTTTGTTTCGAGTGCCTCTTTTTCCTGGTAACGTGAAAGATTTTTACCTGATTTGGCTCTCAGTATTTCCCTTTATTCTTTTCTGCCGATGCCTTGTGCTCCAGCTGCATTCAGCAGCGTCTCTTCTTGCTTCTTCCGATAAGATTTTCATGATGGTTTTATTTTCCCCTTTCATTTCTTCTGTGAACTTTGCCAGCTTGCTTTTATAGCCTTTCACTATCTTGCCTCTTTCCTGAGGCTTTTATCTGTTCTTAGAGATCTGAGTTCAGAGAAGCCATATTCTTATTAATACATCCATCATGTTCATCGCCTCGGTGGCATCACTTTTTGGAGACATATGTTTTACCCTTAGTTGATCATGTTTCTTTCCTCCTTTATTTCAGGGTTTGGCCAGGTCCCTGGCCGGGTCTTCCCGGGCAGTCCCTCAATTTTGAAGGTTCTGTGCTTGGTGAGCCAGCTGTTCCCGGACACGTGGTGCTGGGGAGGAGCTGAAGTTCAGTCATTCGGCTCTGTCTCATTTCTGCCCTCAGGGCCCAACAGTGTAGCAGTGAAACCATTAACTACAGTTCCTCATATCATGATCTAGCATTTTATTTATTTTTAAAGTGTTTTCATTGCTTTTTAAAAAAATATATTTTTTATTGATTTCAGAGAGGAAGGGAGAGGGAGAGAGAGAGAAACATCAATGATGAGAGAGAATCATTGATCTGCTGCCTCCTGCACACCCCCTACTGAGGATGGAGCCTGTGACCTGGGCATGTGCCCTTGACCTGACTAGAACCTGGGACCTTTCAGTCCACAGGCGGACGCTCTATCCATTGAGCCAAACCGGCTAGGGCATATTGCTTTTTTTGTAAGAGCGAGAGGAAGGGAGAGGGGGAGAGAAACATCAACGAGAGAGAAACATAATCGACCGGCCGCCTCCTGCACGCCCCCTTCTGGGAATCAAGCCCACAACTTCATTTTAGAGCGAAGAAGAGGGACACAAGGAAAGTACCCTGTCCAGCTTTACGCAGGTCGCATGCAGCGCGTGCGGGAGGGAGGCTGGCAACCCAAGCAGTCTGCTGTGCGGATGGTGCTTCTGAACCATGTGGTCTGGCCCAGACGCTCAGTGCTTATGCACGGAATTCTGTAGCCAACCTCTCTGGCCTCCCCCATTCTCCAGACTCTTCCAGTCCATCCTCAACGCTGCCAGCCAAACCTTTCTGTAACTGCCCTTCCACCCTCCCCTTCCCTACCCAGAACCACCAGGTGCCTTTTAAATAAAACCCTCAATCTCCTGATTTCAGGACCACCCACAGTCTGACTCGCTCTACCAATCCAAATGCTTCCTCGCTTTTCTTTTGCAGGAGAATTGAACAAAGGCGTGCATTCATATCATTTTAACTGTTCCTGTAGTTTAGATGTCTTACTGGTCTGCCATCTGGTTTGCCTTGGGAGTTACCTTGAGGTAACCTAAATGAGCACTAGCTTTTCTTTAGAATCTTATCAAAAAGCAGTGACCCTTCCCCCATTCATTTCGGGAGTGGTTTTCCCCTGAGGTAAGAGGTGTTTGTGGTTATGGGCCAAGAACCTTTAAGAACCCAGGTTACCTAGAAAGGGACTATCTGCCCTGGGGCAACTCCTACCCCTTTGGTGTCTCTCTCTCCCTCCCTCTCTCTCTCTCTCTCTCTCTCTCTCTCTCTCTCTCTCTCCCCCCTTCCATCTCTCCTCACTCCCTTCCACTCTCTCTAAAAATCAATGGAAAAAATGTCCTCGGGTGAGGATAACAAAACAAAAATATATCTTTTTTTTTTTTTTTTTTTGGGGGGGGGGGGAACCAATCCTTCAGATTTGGAAAACAGTAGATTCTCTCTTCTAAAGTACTTAGGCTCAGAACTCATTAGACACTTAGTAATTGTTAAGTATTGGGGTGAAGGGGGAGAGTTAAAATTTAAAGTCAAAGCTTGCCTTTTGATAACAAAATTAGAAAAAAATAAGCCTGTCACCAGTGGTGGGGTGGGGGGGGGGTTGGACTTTGGAGGTAACTGGGCGAGGTGATTGAGTTTTGGATCCCTCCTCCATCCCCTACAAAGCCGGCTGTCTCAGCTGTTGTGTCTGTGAATGGGGGGTGGGGGGTGGGGGGCGGGTGCAGGAAAGGGGAGTTTGCCTGTTAAGCAGGGAGGGCTTCACCTGGTCAGCCTACCTGAGCCCCAACTCTGTGATCTCCAAACAAGCTTCAGACGGCTCTTTGGGCTCCTCTCCTGATGCCAAGCAGGAAGGTGACCTGGGCTGGACGCAAACAAGTTAGTCACTAAAATGAGATTACCCCCACCTGCTCCGCCGCCGGGTTACTATTACTGCGTTACTAATACTCCGGCTCGGAACACAGAACGTGGTTTGAGGGGCTCCCAGTGCTCCCAAGGGTGCGCCATGACGAGTGCCATTCTCTCTCTTTTTTTTAAAAAATATATTTTATTGATTTTTTTACAGAGAGGAAGAGAGAGGGATAGAGAGTTAGAAACATCGATGAGAGAGAAACATCGATCAGCTGCCTCTTGCACACCCCCTACTGGGGATGTGCCCGCAACCAAGGCACATGCCCTTGACCGGAATCAAACCTGGGACCTTTCAGTCCGCAGGCCGACGCTCTATCCACTGAGCCAAACCGGTTTCGGCACGAGTGCCATTCTAAAGGCCTAGGAGAGCGTGAACCCGCTGCACAGCGTGGAGGTTAGGGATCAGGGCTTCAGCCTGCCATAGGACCGGGGTGAGAGTCCGTGACCTGGGCCAGCCTCCCCAGAGATGAGGCCGCTCTGTGACTGACAGGACTTCCCGGGCAGTCCCTCACTTTTGAAGGTTCTGTGCTTGGTGAGCCAGCTGTTCCCGGACACGTGGTGCTGGGGAGGAGCTGAAGTTCAGTCACTCGACTCTGCCTCATTTCTGCCCTCAGGGCCTATCAGTGTAGCAGTGAAACCATTAACTACAGTTCCTCATATCATGATCTAGCATTTTATTTATTTTTAAAATGTTTTCATTGCTTTTAAAAAATATACATATTTTTATTGATTTCAGAGAGGAAGGGAGAGGGAGAGAGAGAGAAAAACATCAATGATGAGAGAGAATCATTGATCAGCTGCCTCCTGCACATGCCCTACTGGGGATGGAACCTGCAACCCAGGCATGTGCCCTTGACTGGAATAGAACCTGGGACCTTTCAGTCCGCGGGCGGACGCTCTATCCACTGAGCGGTGCTAGAAACATCACCCCACTGGGTACAGCCACCCTGTGGGGCCCGTCGGGGCAGCCCCTGGCCATGCCTCCTCCCAGGGCCTCTCTCTATAGAAACTGAGCACCAGTCACTCTCAGCTTCGAACTTCCCTAAACTCCGAGGGCCTCCGTGTCCCTGGTGTATCCTTGACACTTTAGAGCGCTCCATCCAGGAGCCGCACAGGCCCCCGGTTTGCACTCCGCCCGAGCATCCCGCATGCCCTCGGGAATCGTTCACACGGGCAGAGCTGAGCTGGGGCGCTGCCCTCAGCGGGTGCCCTGCCCTTAGTGGGCGCCCACGCACAGATGGCAGCTTGCTTCCACATCCAGGCCTCAGCTCACACACGTAGGTTTTTGCTGTAGCAGAATCCTACATTATTGCGTTCTATGGACTTTTAGGGTTGCTTGGAAATATTAAAAGTGAGAGTTAAATCTGAAACCACCAAGGTCATGTGGATTTTTTCCCCTAAAATGGATGCTGTGTTGTTTATTTGGAAATTATTCCAGCTCCATGTCATCGCATTGCCTTGACACCTCTCCAGACCCCTCCTAACCCCTGCTCTGCCCCCTCCCCCACCAAACTCCATGCCCCAGATTTCTGCCCTGGGATCTCCTGTGCCTCTGGGTGTGACCCTCAGGGCCGGGGAGAGGACGCTGATGACCGTCCCCCTGTGAGGGCCCCCCTGTGGACCCACGGCGCTGACCATGCCTTCCCTGTGCTCGCAGGACACATTCAGCATCGCCGCCAAGAAAGCCTCCCTGGACATATTTCTGCCCGATGGAAGGAGCATTGAAGTTGAGATCCTCACCTCGGACACCGCCGAAAGGGTCCTGGAGGTAAACGTCACCCACACTGCAGCCCTGGAAGGAACAGGAGGTAGGGAGCACTGTTGGAAGGCAGGGACCAGGATACGGTCACCTTCTGGAAGCTTCCCGCCTACCCTTCCACGCTGGGTGACCGACCTGTAGAGATGCCGGGATTTTCTGGGAGACTGGCCAGGAACCCGAGCTCCAGCCTGCGCCCCAGGCCTCTGCTTTCACCCTCCCCGTGGGCACCGACTTTCCAGCGTCTCCTAGGGCCTTCCCAGGCCAGCTGTCAGTTCCCTGGCACTCGGCTGGGGATGTGCCCTGGGAACACGCCAAGCACTTCGTTACGGGGTGCTCCGTGGCTGGGGACAGAAAGGATAGTGGGGCCCAGATGAGGCTGAAACAGGACGCACCCAGGTGGGCTGCGACAGGTTCTGGGAGAGAGTGACTCAGGTTTCTCAAAGGCAAAACCAGTCGTCCCTCCTCCCTCACAGCGAAAACCCTGAAGCCAACAGCCCAGCAGGTCTGGTTCTGAGCCAGACCTGAGTCCTAGTTCGTTGAGGACTCCAGGGTGAGACCCAGAGAGCACTGGCCCCTCCGCCAGGCGTGGCCGTGCTCAGCTCTGCCCTGGGCCTGTCCTCCCTCTGAGCTGGGCTGGGGCGGGGACACCATCTCCTCACACCCACACTGTCCCAGGCACACCCCCCCCCCTTTCCTTTGGAGGGTTTTCATTCTAATCCTACAGGGAAACGTACACACAGAATATAAAGTTATCAGCAGGGGGAAGTGGGAAGTTTCTAGGACCAACCCGCCAAAGGCAGGACGTTCTTGTGCTGGGGTCACAGCATCTGATGCCTCCTGAGCTGAAGTGGACAGAAGTGCTCCCTGCTGGGCTCCCAGCTCTCAGGTGGCCTTCACCTAAGACCTGGAGCACGTGTGTGTGTGTGTGTGTGTGTGACGTTCTCCACATCGTGACTCTTCCTAGCCCAGAGATTTAAGCCTGCTCATGTCCTCCTGGCCTCAGAAGATCCTGGCTCCACCTGGCACCATCATTTTGGACATTTCTTCCTGCTAAAGTCACTGCACACACCCCACCCCACCCTTCTCATGGCACCCATCTAGTGGCTGAGGCCATCCATTGAGAAGTGACCCTCGGCTCCTCCTTCAGCCCCGAACCCTCCTGCACTGTATCCCACATCTCTCTCCTAGTCAACCCCCTCTCCTGTTTTCTCCTCTCTACCCCTACACTCCTAGTTCAAGTCCTCATCATCCTCATCATTCTCCAGCACCCCCCCCCCAAATAGTCTCCCTGCTCATCTGCTGCACAGATTTCCAGAACAATCTTCCCAAACAGCATCAAAGAACTTGATACTTAATGCTTGAGAGAATTGATACCAACCCCACACCACAGTTCCCTCCATTGCTCTCCCAGGAACTACAAAATGGGAGACAGATCCATAAATGAAGGGGGGTAATGGCGAGGGTAGGGACCGTGAATGCAGATACGCCTGCAGGTAACTCAGGCCCAGCCTCGGCTGTAAGATGATTTGGACGTGGTTGGGCCTTTGGAGCCCTGGAGAGCACTTGCCCTGCCTGCCAACGTGAATATGGACATGTTTTCACACGCTGGGCTCCCGGGCCACGCTCGACACACCGGCAGCTGGAGCTGGCTGCCGGGGGGCCTGCCGGGTCTCCCAGGTGCTGGGGTGAGGACAAGTCCTGGATTCAAATGGCAGTGGTGTCACGTCGGAGCTGTGTGAGTTTGGGGAAGTCACTGAACCTTTCAAGACAGTGTCTGAGTAATTCTAGAAATAGCTCATGCTCCATCAGCAGCGGTGGTCTTGGCTATGGATGATCATTGGTGTTAATGATAGTAGAGGTACCGTGAATAAGTATTGACTTGGGCAGTAAGACTAGGATTCCACAGTCTCATCTGTTTCGTCCAGTTCCCCTGGTAACGAATAGCAGACATTTAACTAGATACATTTGTGATCTCAGAAAAACGTACTTTCTCTCCAATCACATCGGCTTGGGAGGAAGTGCAATCCATGACACGGACATTTTAACTTCACCTGTAAGCCACCTCCCTACAGCCTCTTGAGGTGAAGTGAGCGCTTGGCCAGGCAGGAATGTGTCTTCTCTTCCTGGGGCTGGACACTCTCTCGCTGGAATGAAAGAGTCATTTAAATGTTGTCATTAGAAATCACAGTCTGTGTCTTCTCAAGAGCACTTGCCGCCACTCTGGCTCTGCTGTTGCCGATCACCTCGCCCTCGGCCTCCTGGGCCCTTTAAGGACCAGCAATAAGCTACGCATCTTTTTTTGTTGTTTATGCATTTGTGCTATTGTCATTTCATAGCTGGTGCTTGTGTTCTGGAGCATCGTTAACATTTGCCGAGATGGAAATAGGTGCCGCGCCAGCACGGCCAAGGGTGACCCTGCGAGGGGGCGGTGAAGGATTGAGAAAAGACAGACAAGAGAATGAAAGCTGGGTCTCAGTGGGATGCTGCCTTCTCTGGTGGAGAGACAGTGCCACGGACTACAAGCCGTGTCTTCATTTTATAGCCGATGCCACGAGGCAAAGTAAGAGCGTGATCAAGATGTTTACAACATTCTCGTGGGTTTCGATCCTACTCAATTGCATGCACCTGATCAAGCTTTGTTTACTGGCAGCCTGTATCACTCAGGCACATGGGGGCACGTGTTCAGACCACAGGTTCAAGCTTACAACTACAGCTGTTGGCTATAATTGTACAGGGAGGGCTCTGCCCTCCAAGCTGGGACTTGCACGTGGGCACGAGAGGACTGTGCCCTCTCATCAGTCCAAGGCTTGGACCTGTCCAAACACTGTAGCCGCTCTCCACAGAAATATTACTGTCTTTTTTTTCCTAGATGCTTGCTCCACTCAAAAAGATGCTTGTACTTAGGTCTCCGTCAGTTATAAAAGCTGCCCCGTTCTCCTTCCGCACTCCTCTGCGTTGGCATGTAAGCTTGTGTTTTCACCGAATGAGTCAGAGAAGAGAGAAAACTAATTCGAGTGGACATGGGTCATATTTACTTCAGGAGGAGATATAATCTGTTACCAGCACACTCTCCCCCTAGTAGAGGAGTCCTGTGTTTTTGGTTTTTGTTTTCTGCAAGGTCATGGGAAAGACAGTGAGGGAGAAAGGAGAATGGGAGAAGGGGTAAGCGTTGGGGAGAAGTTGTGAAAAGTGCCCAGGCTCTTTATTTGCAAGGCTACACGGAGAACACCCACTCATGCCGTCCCCCTCACAAGACTGCCGCCTGAGGGGATGTGTGGTGAGGAAAGTCCTCCTTTGAGCCTGGCATCTACCACTTCCACCGTGAGAACCGGGAGCCGTGGCTGAAGTGTCGGCTCACGCACGGTGCTGTGAAGACGTGTTAGAGAATGTTCCTGGGGTGTTAGAGGTGACCTGGGGAATTCAGGTGGGTGTGTAAAGAAATCACTCAGGAGCCAGTCCTATAGAGGCAGCGGGCGGGCTGGGTGGGTGGGGATGGAAGTTCCTGCGAAGGGAACGTTGCGGCCTTGTGACCCATTGGTAAAAACGCACCCATTGGTGTTGACATGAAAGCCCTTTGATGTTAAGGTCAAAAAGGAATATGAAATCCTCTTGCCTGGGATCTGAGGATTTCACTGGGCAAGCACCAAGCAAATTAGACTTGAACTTCACTGGAGACATCAGGGAGAAGCAGGCCTGGGGTATCAAAGACTCATAGCTCATAGACCTTTATGTGACAGCCAAGAAGTGGGGACTATCCCTTTTCCCAATATCTGGTAATTCAGCCCACAGGAAGGGAAATGTCCCAGGACAGATGTCCGTGGAGAATGAGTGCTGCCCTCCAGTGGACAATAAAGTCCAAAAAATGATCCGGGAGCACGCCCACGTCTGAGATGGGACAACCAGCCTCAGCTGAGGCCAGCTGGTGTCCATTGTGGTGGGACAGATTTATTTTTTTCTTCTTCACTCTATTTTTTTTTTTAATTTCTAAATTTTCTAAAACCAGTATATACCATTTTAGATTTAGGAAACATTTCTTTTAAGGTCTGCTAGCCCATTGAAGAGCTCTTTATTGTGTTTACAGGCAATTTCAAATTCTGCACATCACAGGAAACATGGTGGACAATTCTAACTTTTACCCCTTTTTCTTGTCTTTGGTTAAAGGTGGTGTCACACAAAATTGGACTGTGTCGGGAGCTCTTGGGCTACTTCGGCCTCTTTCTCATTCGGTTTTGCAAGGAGGGCAAGCTCTCTGGTAAGGGCAGAGGGAATGCCACGTGGGCAGGTGCTCAGCCCAGAGATGCAGGAGCACAGCTGAGGGGCGGGCACCCCTCAGGGGAAGTCCCAGTGTGTGGTCCTAATGCTGTTCTCCACTCCTGGATGGAAAGTTTGGGGGTGAGAGGTTGCGTCTGTGTTCAGGGTGAGCTGGAGTCACGTAGCCCTAGAGAGGTGGCATGGACAGGAGCAGGAAGTCGGGTCTTTCCAGTAACTGTACTTCCTCTTGTGCCTGCCCCAGACCCAATCCGATGTCTGTCTCACCTTTACCCATGCGCCCTGTGCTGACCTCAAGACACCCCAGAACCCCCTTCTGAATGGAGTGCAGGACTCCAGGCATCGGGATGTCTCATCACATCATCATTTCTCCTTGTTAAGGAATATTTGCTAAAAAGTCCAGCTGACATAACTAAGTTCTTAGATTTTTAAAAAAGATATAACAAGATAGTAAAAGATGACAGTCCCACTCATGTAGCTTTTGCTTTCTCTACAGTGCATTTCTAGATACTGCAAGTTTTTTAGTTGTGAAATGCTGTAGATTATCTCAGAGTTTTTTACATTTGTCCTCAAGAGGCTGTGGGGAGGTGTTTGCAGGTGAAGTTAAGGGCTTTGTGAGCTGGCTTGGCCGCTGGGATTGTGTGCCAGCCAACGCACCAGGCCTCTCTGGACCACAGTCTCTCCATCTGCATCCCAGTGTAACATATAGCTCACTCAAGATGCTGGTATTTTATGAAGATAAAATGTTATTTTTTGAATTAACTTTAGAAAGCTAAAAATTACATACAAATGCAAGAGAATATATTTATTATTATTATACTTTACTCTTTGCAATAGTAATGCTTTATGTTCTCATTTTAAAGCCCTGGATGTAAAACAAACTACCTGTGCTCTCTTAACCAATGAGATGCCCCTTCCCCTCTCTTTAGTCATGAAAAAATTAGCAGACTTTGAACTCCCTTATGTGAGTCTCCGAAGTTCCGAACTGGAAGACTGCAAGGTTGGACTCCGGAAGTGGTGAGTAAGCATTGTGACGGTGGGCATTCGAGGCTGTCTACCGCGGCTGATCAGAACTGGCCATCCTCCCCTGTCGACTCACAGTCCAACAGCTAGCCAGAGACCAGGAGGGAGCTTGGGGAAGGCGAAGAGGAAAACAGTGAAGAAGACAGAGAAGGGAATGACGAGACGATCTGTCCTCAAGGAAGGGTGTGGAGGATGATTTTCACTGGTTTCAAGTAAATACTCGAGGGGTATTATCATGAAGATGGTGACCTTGGAGGTCAAGCTTGAACAAGGGCCATTGGGTTGGGATTGAAAGAGGTAATGGTGAGAAATTACTGACTGTATTGATGGAAGGAATTTGTTGAGGATGGCAAGCAGATCACTTCATCTGTTGAACTGTGGTATTCCCTGAAGGCAAAGGGTGGACTCAGCCAACCTGCAGTGCATCTGAACTCTAAGTGGTCGGCTTACATTCCTAAAGGATTTCAACAATAGACGCATCTATGCCAGTACCAGCCATGTTCCTAAGATCAATAGGGCACCTGGCAGAAAATACTACCATTTCCCCCAGAAACAGAGGGCCCTACAGAGAGCGAACAAACAGGAAAAAAAAGAAGCAGGACGCTCCCCTAACCCACCCCCACACATAACCTATAACCTGTAGTCATTACCAAGGCTGTATTGGATTGCATCTTTGGTTCACTCTCTCCCAGCTCAGTTATTCTGTAATCTGAGCACAGAAGCTTGAAAGAAAGGCATTTTGAAATCTAGGAATAGCAGTTATCTTGACCTTGTGATGCCCTGTGAGAACTCTGGTCTGCGGTTTTGAATTTTGGAAACATATTCCCAGCAAGGCTAGAAGTTCATTTACAGTTATTCAGAAGTATTCTGAGAAACGGTCAAAATCTGGAACGCTGAGAAGGAAAAAGGAAAAACCCTTAGCAGTTCCATCTAAGGGTCTATAGAGTAGCTGTTCTTCTGGAAGCTGCTTAGTATAACGAGTGGCTGAGCACAGTTATTCCTGGGGTCACAGTATGGGAATCTAAGTCTCAACTCTCTCAGGATTTAGCCAAATAACCTTAGCCAAATTATTTAAGCTCTCTAAGACTCCGTTTCTCTATCTGTAAAATGGGAATAATAATAATAGAGTCTACCTCACAGGATTATTGTGAGGGTTAAATAAAGTGATCCCATATGCTCAATACATTTTGGCCTTGTTTATTATTGTCTTGAGCATAATAATGATGATAACAACAACAACCACCACAATCCCTGGGGCTTAGACTTGTTGCTCATGAGCTTTTCAGAGAGCATGAGATCAGAGGAGAGATGAGGATTCTGTTTCTCACCTTGAAGCTTGACTAGAACACTGGACTTTGCCTATGTCTTCATGAAACTGGTAAATTCTCGATCCTAAGTGCAAGATAAAATGTCTACCTACAAGCCAGCATCTCACACACGGGCAGATTGCCTTTGCTCCTGGGAACTGGGAGGAAAGAAGGTCTCACTTCAGCTGTTAGAGGCGAGGATCAGGTGACCAGCCCGGGGGAGCCTGGCACAGGATCCTGCAGGTGCCTGGTCCACTTGGGGGGTGAAGTCTTGCAGGATGGGGGCAGGGAGGCAATCCCTCCATTGCCACGAGCTGGGGGATTCCCAGCAATCATCTTAGTCTTATGGATTTTCCTCTGCCCATGAATTCCCTGGTGCACCTCTCCAAGGAGGATATGGGCCCTTCCAGACCAGAGGATGCCCGCCCTGGCCTCGCTGAGCCCCAATTTGGGAAGGGTCTGGGGGCTCTCTAACTCTCTGATGTAACAGTTGCCCCCGGGTTGCATGAGTGAAATAATAGCTTATAAGTAGGAATGCTTTAGCTGCTTGTCCCACACCCCAGAATGAAGTTGGTCTTCAACTAGAATTGTCATCCTTTTCCTAGTCTAAGCCAATTCCATCATCTATTCACCCTACACATCTGAGTGGTTCTGCTCACCTCTGCCTTCACCCTTTTCTGACTTTCTGTTGATTCTTAGCATATGACTGTGCTTGTACAGTGACTGTCATTTCCGTTCATCCTGCTGACTCTGGATCCGTTAGTCAGACATGGAGCCCTACTATTTGCAAGTCACTTTGCCAAGGCCCAGAGGGGCAACCCTGAAGAGGACCCAGGCCCTGGGCTCAAGGGTCCTCACACTTGGTATCAAGATCAGTTTGATCAGAGCAGTGCTCAGGATGAACTTGGGGTGCTGAGAAAGCACAGAGGAGGGGACGTGAGGACGAGGCTCACCTGGAGGAGCAGACAGGCCATGGATGGAGGTTGGTGAGGCAAGTGGCCTTCCAGGCAGAGGGAGAGGAGAGAAAAGGTGGTTGGGCTGGAGAGGGTTGGGGAGGGAAGTGGGGTAAGAGCTGGAGCTGGAAATGAAAGCAGGGGTCCTATGGAGGGCCTTGGAGGGGAACAGGACAGATGACCTGACTTCTGGCAAGGAGGGTCTGAAAGGTTACCCAGGAGAGACCACTCCTGTTAGAATGTGGAGCGTGAGATGAGGGAACGTGACTGAAGCAGAAGGTCTGGGGAGGAGGTTACCAGAGCAGCTCGGGCAAGAGAGGAGGTGGCCTGGGCACCGGGAGTCATTACGGGTGTGGGTACCGGCAAGTGAGAGCACCGGGTATTGTGGGGGTGGGGAACACTCACGCAGGACTTGGCGACCCACAGTGGGGCTGCGTGTGAACAGGGACGCGCACCATTCCCCTGAAGTTTTATAGTTTCGCACCTTCGCTCTCAGTGCCCACCAGGCAAGAGCTTGCAGAATTAAGAAAATAGGGGACAGAAGAGGTGGAGGGACAAACTAAAGGCCAGGCAAGTAGAGGGGTGGGGCTTTGCCAGAAAAGGGGCCTTGGTTCAGAAGGAAGAGGGCCATCAGTGCGGAGAGCACGCAGGCACCCTTCAGTCCGCAGGCCTGTGAGCCGTGTCCTATGAATTAACTAAATGCTCCTGAATCGGGCAGGTACATGGACCCATCCCTTGACTCCATGCTGATGGACTGCAGAGCAGCGGTGAATCTGATCTACACGCAGGTGAGGGTAACCAGGAGTCATCAGAACACCACATAGGATAGGCCCGTGGGGTTTAAACCATTAGAAAAAAAACTGTAGAGAAGAATTCTACCTCTCTACCTAGAATAGGCAAATTCACAGACAGGAAGTAGAACAGGGCTGGGGACAGGAGGGGAGGAGTGACTGCTTGAGGGTACAGGATTTTTGCTAGGGACCATGAAGTCATTTTAGGTGTAGGGAGTTGTGATGGTGACACAGCACTGTGAATGTCTTAGTGTCTCGGGATCATACACTTACAAGTGGTCCACGTGAAAAGTGTTATGTGTATTTTACCACGGGGTCGGGGAGGGGGAAGACTTTCTAGGGGAAAAAGAATCCTACCTCCATTTCCACCATCACGGTCCGAATTTGCAACTGACACTCATCATTCTAGCGCAGTGGTCGGCAAACTCATTAGTCAGCAGAGCCAAATACCAACAGTACAACGATTGAACTTTCTTTTGAGAGGCCAAATTTTTTAAACTGAAACTTCTTCTAACGCCACTTCTTCAAAATAGACTCGCCCAGGCCGTGGTATTTTGTGGAAGAGCCACACGCAAGGGGCCAAAGAGCCGCATGTGGCTCGCGAGCCACAGTTTGCCGACCACGGCTCTAGACTAATCTCCACGAGCCTGGGAATGGTATCCCTGATCATGTGCAGTCAGTGGTTCCTACATCTTGGCGTTTACTGTCTTTTTCCCAGAGCCAACAAGTAGCATAGCTGCCTGGCACTTCCGGCTTCGTGGGCAGGGGGCCTGAGGAACTGCACAGGCCTGGGCTCCGAAGGCCTCAGTCTTGTTTAACGCTCTGCTGTCTATGGTGGCACACTCTTTTTTTTTTTTTTTTTAATATATATATTTTTATTGATTTCAGAGAGGAAGGGAGAGGGAGAGAGATAGAAACATCAATGATGAGAATCATTGATCGGCTGCCTCCTGCACACCGCCCACTGGGAATCGAGCCTGCAACCCGGGCATGTGCCCTTGACTGGAATCGAACCCGGGACCCTTTAGTCTGCAGGTCATTGCTCTATCCATTGAGCCAAACCAGCGAGGGCTCGTCACATTCTTAATAATGTTTGAACAAGGGGTCCCCGCACTTCCATTTTGCACCGGGCCCTGCAAACTATGAAACTGGTCCAGCCTATCCCTCCTCCTCAACCCCCAGAAAAGTAACATAGAGTCTGGCCTCTTTTTCTTTCCCCAACTCACGGGGCAAAGGCTCTGCTAAGCAGCAGAGCGGTCAGCAGGTGCTGCCTGCAGGATGCACGTCCGTGCCCCCATCTCAGCTCTCCCTCGCGTCACCAGCTCCCCGCGAGTGTTCCCGCCACCAGGCCAGCATCCTGGGAGGCCTGTTCCTTCCCAAGGCCTGGCTTCCCGGTTCTGGGAGGGGGAGAGGGGCCGCTTCATTTCAGGAGTTCCATGCCAACATCCCACAATCTGCTCTCACACAGCAGCGGGTGGCCAGCCTGATTCTCACCCTGTTCAAACCCTCCCAACTCTTTTCCTCTCACTCAGACCAAATCCCAAATCTTGCCATACTTGATCTATTTTCTTCTTAGCTTTTCTACCATCACACACACACACACACACACACACACACACACGCACGCACGCACGCACGCACGTATATACGTGTTTATATATGTATTTAAAAATATTTGTTTACTATCTCTCTTCCAGCTAGAATGATTTCCCCATGAAAGCAGGCATTTGTTGGCTCACTGCTGTCCCCCCAGACTATAACTGTTCCTGGCATGACATTGGCATGAAGCCCTGTGATTGTTTTAAATGTGTTGTTTCATGGATGCTTCACAATAACTCTGCAAGGCAGTTGACAACCTCCACATTTGTAAGAAGGAGAGACATAAAGACAAAAGCTAGAGTAGGCGTGGATATAGAAGATGTAGAAAGGGAATTTAACCATACTTATTGCAGGCGACACTTACGCTGTGTGATTCTTAGCTGGTACACTCTGTAGCGTTTCTTTAACTGTTTCCCCTAACCCTTGTCAACCCTGAATATTACATATAGTTTAGTCTTTGCCAAGTTGAGAGGCAAAAAAAATTATTTGATTACTAGTGAGGTTAAATATATATTTGTCATTTTCTGTCAATTGCTGATCCTTATCTTCTGTCCATTTTCCTACTAAGGAGGTTTACATTGTTCTATAGCTTTCTATAAATAATATTAACTCTTTGCCTCATATGGTACACTCACTTTCCCTGGTTTGACATTTACTTGTTGGTTTTGTTTTAGGTGGTTTTTATAGGCAGAAGTTTTATATTTTCACATATGGCATATGTCTTCATTATGACATTTTGTCTTTGTATCTTAAAAAGCTATCCCCTAACTCAAGATCAGGTAGAAAATAGTCCCCTTTATTTATTTTTTCTGGTTTTTACACTTAGATCTTTAATGTACCTGGATTTATTTGATGGGTGGTGTGGGGAAAGAGCTAACTTTACTTTCTTTCCCAAGTGTGGCCAGTTGTCCCCAAACCACTTAACAACCTCTTTCTACTAATTTAAAAAGTAACTTTTAAAACATACTGGGTATAGCTGGGTCTGTTTTTCTAGGCTTTCATACATGAGTATGTTTTTGTCAGATGAATTCATTTCTTCTAAGTTTGCTAATTTTGCAGTTTATGTTGTGTTAAGGCCATCCAGGACATTCAGAGAGGATGGGCCAAACCCACCCAGGCCCAGAGGCAGAAACTAGAGGCTCTCCAGGAAGAAGACAAGCAAACAAAGGTGGATCAAATGGGGCACCCCCTGGGAGGGACGTAAAGAAACTGAGTGGAATGGGGCTGTTTCTATAATTTATAAACCCGCCAGCACTGAAAACAGCCTGACACAACGAGAACACTTTTTTTTTATTTTATTTTTATTTTTAAATATATTTTATTGACTTTTTACAGAGAGGAAGGGAGAGGGATAGAGTTAGAAACATCGATAAGAAACTTTGATCAGCTGCCTCCTGCATGCCCCCTACTGGGAATGTGCCTGCAATCAAGGTACATGCCCTTGACCAGAATCGAACCTGGGACCCTTCAGTCCGCAGGCCGACGCTCTATCTACTGAGCCAAACCGGTTAGGGCATGAGAACACTTTTATTGATTTTTCTGATTATAAAATTAATAAAGGCTTTTTGTTTAAAGATTTTGAAAAATACAGATAATATGCGGTGAGTCCTTTATCAAGTTAATTAATACAGACCCTCAACATTTAAAAAAATATATATTTTTATCGATTTTAGAGAGAGGGAGGGAGAGGGCCAGAGAGATAGAAACATTGATGAGAGAGAAATATCCATCAGCTGCCTCTTGCACGCCCCCTACTGGGGATTTAGAATCTGAAACCCAGGCATGTGGCCTGACTGGGAATCAAACCAGTGATCTCTTGGTGCCTGGATTGATGCTCAACTGAGCCACACCAGTGGAGCTAAATCTTTATTGTTGAAAGTATTACATGTATCCTTCCCCCCCCTCAACCCCTTCTAGCCCGCCCTCAAAAAGACGACATTTTAAATGTACATTTTTTGCTTATTTTGCTGAGATAGAATTATATCTTCTCAGTCGAGTCGCTCTTCCTCATTCACCATTGAGCCATCGAATATTTTCATTCCCACTATGACTGAGCACTGTGACGGGAGCAGGGACCCATGATGGATGAGGCAGAAGTGGTCCCTCCCCTGGCAGGACCCACCCATGACCTTCCCCAGCCTCGCTGTCAGCGAGCACACGGGGCATTGTCTTCCTTCCCATTGGGCAGAAGAAAAAGGCACCCTCCCGCCCCTCAGTGGCACGTGGCCTACTAGGGTGGCCGCCGCTTCTCACATGAGGCTTGCCTCTGTTTCAAGTGGTCTCTTGCTTCCTCCTCCCTCCCCACACCTCCCTCTGGAGCAGTTTTTGGAGCTGTCCCAGGAGGTGCGGCACTATGGCTACGTGCAGCTGGACCCTTGTACCTGTGACTACCCGGAACCGGGCTGCGGGGCTGTGCTTTCTGTTGGCAACAACGAGATCAGCTGCTGCGTCACCCTGCCCGACAGCCAGACCCAGCAGGTCGTCTTCCAGCTGAGCAGAGTGAAGTGCTGGCAGGTCACCTTCCTGGTGAGTATCTGGCACTGCCTCACCCATGACTTAACATTTCCACTCATGACTGAAGACCCTATTGTTTTATACACACACACACACACACACACACACACACACACACAAAGTGGCCAGATTATTATGATCTCTGAACGCATAATTGGCCACTCAGTGTATATCCTATATAATAAAAGGCTAATACGCAAATTATTCCCTCGACCAGGAGTTCGACTAGCAGGCAGGCCGGCCAACCGTCCATGTCCCCTCCCCCTGGCCAGGCTGGCCGGACCCCACCCATGCATGAATTCATGCACCGGGCCTCTAATATGTATATATATATATATACTGAGTGGCCAGATTATTATGTGTTCAGAGATAATAATAATCTGGCCACTCTGTGTGTGTGTGTGTGTGTGTGTGTGTGTGTGTGTGTGTGTGTGTATGTGTGTATATTATATATATTGTTAATCCTCACCCGAGGACATTTTTCCGTTGATTTTTAGAGAGAGAATGGAAGGGAGGGGGAGAGAGACAGAGAAGCATCGATGTGAGAGAGACACATCGATTGGTTGTCTCCCGCACGCATCTGGGCTAGAGGTATGTGCCCTTGACTGGAATTGAACCCAAGACCCTTCAATCCCCAGGCCAGCATTCTATCCACTGAGCCAAACCAGCTAGGGCCAAATCCTATTGTTTCTGGATGACACCATTGACATGGAGACAGGTCTGCCAATTGAATCAGTACCTCGAGTGGTCTTTTATAGTTACATCTTGCTTAACCCCTTGCAACCACTAATCTGTTTGCCATTTCCATAGTGTGTCATTTCAAGAACAGGACATGAAACTTTTGGAGGTGATGGATATATTCATTACCTTGATTGTGGGGATGGTTTCATGGATGTACTCATGTGTCCAAACTCATCGAATTGTATACATTAAATATGTGCAGCGTTTGCATATTATGCATCAATAAACTGTTTTTTAAAAATTGCACATAAAAAGAGGCTATGTATTTGATCAGTTGATAAAAATGGGATCCGAGGTTCTCAGGAACCTAAACCTGTATTTCCTCTGGGGCTATGCACGATTCAGTATTTAGTTTACAGTGACTTTATAGAACATGACTACCGTGAATAATAGAAATGGACTATTCTTAGGAGGTAAAAATGTATATAAAAGCTAAGAATGTTAGATGAATGGAATCCTACAGTGTGTAGCCTTTTGGGATTGGCTTTTCTTTACTCAGAATAATTCTTTGGAAATTCACCCAGGTTGTTGGGTTATATCGGTAGTTTGTTTCTTTTTATTGCTGAGTAGTAGTCCATGGTATGAAATGGCTAAAATTTGGTTAGCCATTCACCCAGTGAAAGGTTTTGGTTGTTTCCAGTTTTTAGCTGCTATGATAAAGCTCCTATAAATATTCCTGTACAGGTTATTGTCTGATCACAAATCTTTATTTCTCTCATATAAATGCCCAGGAGTGCAATTGCTGTGTCATATGCAAGTTGCATGTTTAGTTTCTTTAAGAAAGTGCCAAATTGTTTTCAAGAGTGGCTGGTTGTACCAATTTACATTCCCACCAGCAATGTGTAAGTAATGTAGTTTATCTGCATCCTCATCAACATTTGGCACTGTCACTATTGTTTATTTTAATTATTCTGATAAGTGTGTAATGGTATTTCATTGTGGTTTCAATTTGCATTTCCCTCAAGGCTAGTGATGTTGAATATCTCTTCATGTGGTTATTTGCCATCTGTGTTATCTTCTCTTCATATCTTTTTCCCATTTTCTAATTGGACTAGAGGCATGGTGCATGAATCTGTACACCAGTGGGGTCCCTCAGCCTGGCCTGCAGGATGGGGCCAAAACCTGCTCTCCGACATCCTCCAAGGGGTCCCGGATTGCGAGAGGGTACAGGCCAGGCCGAGGGACCCCACAGGGCCAGGGAGGGATGCGGGAGGTTGACCAGCCGGGAAGAAACCTCGAGAGGGCTCCAGGGCGTGTCCAGCCTGTCCTGATGAGCAGGACCCCAGCAGCAAGCTAACCTACCAGTCAGAGTGTCTGCCCCCTGGTGGTCAGTGCACATCATAGCAAGCGGTTGAGTGGCCTTAGCATACTATTAGCATATTATGCTTTGATTGGTTGAACAACCAACCAGATGACCTGACACTTAGCATGTTAGGCATTTATTATATAGGATTGTTTTACTGTTGAATATTGAGAGCACTTAATAAATTCTAGCTATTATTCCTTTGTTGGATATATGTGGTTTACAAATACTTTCTCTGTAGTTCTTTTCTGTCCTCTTAACAGGACTTTGGTGGAACAAAAGTTTTTAATTTTGATGAAGTCTGATTGATCAGTTTTTCTTTTTATAGATTGTGTTTTCAGTGTCAAGTCCAAGAACTCTGCCACACTCTAGATCCTGAAGTTTTTTTTCCTGGAGTTTATTCCTAAAAGTGTTGTAATTATAGGTTATACATTTAAGTCTGTGATCCATTTTGAGTTAATTTTTGTATAGGGTGTAGATCATAGAACAAGTTTCCTTTTCTTGCTGCTGGAAGTCCAGTTGCTCCAGGACCCTTTATCTTTCCTCGATTGAATTACTTTCATATCCTTGTCAAAAAACAGTTGGGCATATTTGTGTGGGTCTATTTCTGGGTTCTCTATTCTGTTCCACTGACCTATGTCTCTCTCCCTCCATCAATACCACACAACCATTCTCTCCCTTTGTAATAACTTTATTGAGATGTAAGTCACGCACTATACAGTTCACTCATATAAAATGTACAATTTAATGGCATTTCTCATATTCTCAGACTTGTACAACCATCACCACAATCAATTTTAGACCACTTTCATCCCCTCAAAAAGAAGCCCCACACCCTTTACCTGTTACCTCTCTATCCCCCCATTCCCACCAGCCCTGAGAGACCATTAATTTACTTTCTGTATCTATAGATTTGCTTGTTCTGAACATTTCATGTTAATGGAATCATATGAGGTCTTTTGTGTCTGGATCCTTTCACTTAACATGTTTCTAAGGTTCATCCTTGTTGTAGTGTGCATCAGCACTTTATTCCTTTTTATGGTCAAATAATATTTCATTGTATAAATATAACAAATGCGGTTTGTCCACTCATCCATTGAGGAACATCTGGGTTGTTTCTGCCTTGTGGTTGTTATGAATTATGCTACTATGAGCATGTGTGTACAACTCTTATGTGGACATACATTTTCATCTCTCTTGGGTTTATGCCTAGGAGTGGAAGTTCTGGTAACTTTGCCCTAGTGGTAACTCTATGGTTAGGTTTTGAGGAAGTTCCAAAACATTTGCTCCATTTTACATCCCCACCAGCAGCAGTACATGAGGGTTCTGGTTTCTCCACATCCTTGACAATATTTGTTATTGTCTGATTTTTAAAATAATAATCAGCCTAATGTATGTAAAGTGGTATCTCATTGTGGTTTTAGTTCAGTCTTTGTTCTTTCTGTGCTTCATTTTCAGTAGTTTCTGTTGCTATGGTTTTAAGGTTATTGATCTTTTATTTCTATTATTGTATTTTTCATCTCTAAAAGTTCCATATAGGTCATTTTCACATCTCCATTTTTTTTCTTGTCATTCTATGTTTTTCTCTAAATGCTTGAGTGTGTGGAATATATTCAAAGTAACTGTTTTAATATTGTTGTCTACTAATTCCATTATTTCTGTAATTTCTGAGTCTGTTTCTACTGATTGATTTTTCTCCTGTTTGCAGAGCACACTTTCTCCTATTTTGCAAGCCAGGTAATTTTTTCTGGTGTGCTGAACATTGTGAATTTGCATTGTTGAATGCTGGATTTTGTGGTATTCCTTTAAAGAGTAATTAGACTTTGTTCTGGCATGCAATTAAGTTCCTTGGGATTGGTTTTTAAATTAATTCATTATAGGCTTGCTTTTAAGCTCTCTTAAGGTAGGTCAAGAACAGTCTTGAGGGCTAATTTAATCCTTTACTCATTAGCTGTCATTCATTAGCCGTCGTTCTTCGGACTCTCCCAATGTTTTGTGTATTATGGTCTCTCTACTCTGGTTGATAGAAACACAAACCCATTTCCAGCCCAATTTGTGAGTTCCTGGATTTGTTCGACCTACAGCTTTTCAGTGGTTCTCTTCCCAGCCTCTCATGCACGTTATCATTATTCAGCCAAAGATTTGACATGAGCTCTCTGGAGCTTTTTCTCTGTATAAAGCCCTTGTCTTTGGTCGTCTGCTCCACAGACGCTAACCTGGACTTATTCAAATGTTTCTCTCTTCTCCTCAACTCAGCATGACCTCTGGGCTGTATTTGGGCTCCCCTCCTTGTGCCGCATGCTGGAAAGTCCTCCAGGTAGTAAGCTGGGTAATTGTAGAGCTCACCTCACTTGTTATTATTCTCCCTCACTTACCAGTTCTATATTATCTGTCATTCGACGTCAGAAAACAGCTGTTTCCAAGTTCAGTTTTTACATTGATGCTGTCAGACCAATATTTCTAAAATATAAATATAATTGTATTATTTTGTAGCTTTTAAAATCTTTTAATAAATGCCTATTGCCCTGAAGATCAAGTCCAGACTCCTTAATTTAGCTTATAAAACCTATAACACTAAGGGTTGTTGGGTGGCAAGCAATAGAAAACAACACTGTGGCTCTAGTGAAAAAAGGGATTTATTGGAGGGATATGGGGAACCCACTGACTTAAAGGAAAGGTTGAAACAGAGGCTTAGGAAAGTCAGGAACCACAGGAGCTCAGGGTTCCTAGGGATTCCTCATCAGGACCTCTTCCTTGGGTCTCTCTGCTGTGGAACTAAATGAGGGGCACAGGGAGTATTTGTTCAAGTGGTCTGAGTTTGGGTCATGTGACACCCTTCAGGGAGGCAGCGTTCCCTGATGATCCTATCTACATAGCCACAGTGGATGAGAGATGGCTTTCCCAAGGGAATATGAGACTCCATCACTAGGAGAAAGAAGGATGGATGCTGTAGAGCAAAAATCAGGGAGAATAATAACTAATGAGGTTGTACTGGACTTTCAGGATCTGCCCTCACCTTCCTCTCTAAGCCTCTTCTCTCACCCCCGCATGCCTTGCAGCCTGTGCCACTTAAACTTCTATCAAATCCTATATAATAAAAGGCTAATATGCAAATCGACCAAATAGCAGAACAACCGGTCGCTATGACACGCACTGACCACCAGGGGGCAGATGCTCAATGCAGGAGCTGTCCCCTGGTGGTCAGTGTGCTCCCACAGGGGAGCGCCCCTCAGCCAGAAGCAGGGCTCATGGCTGGCTAGCGCAGCAGCAGTGTTGGGAGCCTCTCCCAACTCCACGGCAGCACTAAGGATGTCCGACTGATGGCTTAGGCCCGCTTCCTAAGCCATCAGTCGGACATCCCCTGAGAACTCCCAGACCTCGAGAGGGTGCAGTCCAGGCTGAGGGAACCCCCCCTTCGAGTGCACGAATTTCGTGCACCGGGCCTCTAGTATGAAATAATGCCTTTTCCTCCGTAGGGGACTCTGCTGGATTTGGATGGGCCCCAGCAAACCCTCAACCAGAACCTGGAGCTCCGATTCCAGTACAGCGAGGACAGTCGCTGGCAGTGGTTTGTCCTTTACACCAAACAGGTGAGTTCTCGGGGAGATGCGTGAAACGTGGGCTGAGATGCCCTCTTGCGCGCTGGGGTGGACACAGCACATCACCCTAAGCCTTGCTAATTACCAGAGGATGCTGTGCACTCTCTCTTAGGGCTGTAGCACTCTTTTTTAAAAATTTTGTTTCCTTTTGCAGCCTTCGTATCCATTCGAAAGGAATTGAGTTGCCATATAGAGGTGGGGAACCTTTTTCCTGCCAAGGGCCATTTGGCTATTTATAACGTTATTCACGGGCCATACAAAATGATCCATTTAGCCTGCTATATTTGGTTAAACATCTAATTAACTCACCTCCAATGCCTTGGCAGGGCCAGTCGGCCTGCAGACCAGACATGCCTCGCCCCTGACTCACAGTGGCTTGAAGCAGGGGTCAGTGAGCTTTCTCTCAAAGGGCCAGATGGTAAATATTTTAGGTTTTAGAGGTTCCTCTGGTCTCCGTTGCAACTACTCAAAAATATGAAACACTCTCAGGGAAAAGATAGGGTGTTTGCTGGGGCAAGATTTGCAGTCACTTGGAGAGACAGAGAGATTCTGGTAGGGAAACCACCCTTCCTCTCCTAGAATGCTAAGTGCAATAGTTAAAATTTTTATGGCCTTTTAATCTGGGCTGTAGCAAATGAGCTTAAGCCACCCTAGAGAGGGGTAATAACCATTTAAAGGACTCCTAGCGAGGTCTTACTTCCTTTGGAGTGTGGGTCTATTGATGTGCACTCAGGGACTGCTTTTGCAAAAGGCAGAAATGTGGCTCGTGTGCCTCACCTGTAACTAACTACAAGTGAGGGTTTCAGTTCAAACCTCCTTTAGGTCCTTACACAAAAGCTCAGACCCTTGATATGTAATAAACCTTACCTAGTGTATAGCAGAGTCCTAACCTACATATCTATGTACATTGTATAGTAACATGGAATCAGTCCGGACCTGTGGGACTCCATGAAGCATCCTTCCTGGCTGCATCAGCTCAGGGGGTGTTGTTGAGCTATTCCATACCCCGATTTTGTGTAGGTTACATATGAGCACAGATAAACAGGGTTAGTCCTCACCAAACCAGGAGTGGTTTTCTTATTAGTGGCAGTGCCTTTCTTCCCTCTTCCCACATTTCTCTCCCTTTAAAATCAAATGAGTTCCCATCATGCTCCACAGTCCTGCAAGACTTTGGGTTGTTCCCTCTAAGTAGCCCACTCTCCTTCTAAGTATTTCTATGAACTATCCTCCCAGAGTTTTCTACAGGGGCTACTACCCTAACCCGAGTTTTCTTTCTCTTTCCTCCTCTCTATCACCCCTGACCACCACCCTAAGTAAAGTGACCATCCTTGAGCTCAAACTTATACTAAGGTCCTATAACCTCAAGCTTGGGGCTTCATTTGTCTCAGACCTTGGTAGGGCCAAAAGAAAAGAGAGCAAGCAGAGAACTGAGAGCAGGACAAGAGAGGAAAAAGATCAGTGGGAATGGAGCAAGTGGGAAAATCACAGGGAACCTTGCATTTGGCAAATGGGGGTGAGGATCCTGTAACCAGGAAACCCCGGCTTTTGTGCAACACGATATGTAACGTGTGTCTTGGACTAATCATGATAAGCCAACAGCAAAGCCCCAGGTGATATTGGGGACAGCTGTCCGTGTTGAAAGTAAATAATGAAAGATACCAGAAAAATAAGGAAGTGAAGAAAAACTAATTTTTTTTAGTTCAGTAAAAGCTATAAGGTGTTAATGTATTCTTTCAAAGAGACAGGTTGCTATTTATGCCTCCTACTATGCACACAGCTAACTATAAGATCGCCCAACTTCAACTCATTTGTTTACAATAAAAAGTAGTTTTTACTATTTGTTGATTGTCAAAACATGAGATGCTTACAAAGTAATAGGGGAAAAAATGGGATGTGAGGGGTAAGTTTTAAGAGGGAAAATGATTAGTAATGAGATCCTGGCCATTTTTCGCCTGTCTTTTAAAATATGTACTCTAAATATATCCACATATTGAGAAAATGTTTTGTTACGTGTTAATTATATCTTATGCAAATTCATGGAAGTTAAGAAAGAAATATAAATTCGTACTATTGAAGGGCAGAGCTCAAAATCTGCCCAGTGGTGTGAGGAGGGAAGGAAGAGGAGAAAGATCTCGTTCACTGAGAGACTCCTTTTTCTCTGGATTTCTTAGGCTTTTTTGCTGAGTAGCTGCTTGAAAAAAATGATCTCAGAAAAGATGGTAAAGCTAGCTGCGGAGAATCCCGAAATGGTAAGTGCTCTGATCTGGGTATATTTTTCACTTTAAGTTCCAACCATCTGCTGACTCTAAACGAGGCTGATCAACTCCCTGGGCTTGGAGAGAGGACTTGAGCAGTAAGCTCCTCTGCCTTCTGGTTGGCTCATGCTTTAGCATTCAAGCCATTTTCCTAACAAGAATCATTCTTGGGTTGCTGAGAACTCTCTAACCCTCTACACCAGGGGTGGGGAACCTTTTTTTCAGCCAAGGGCCATTTGGATATTTATAACATCATTCACGGGCCATACAAAATTATCCGCTTAAAAATGAGCCTGCTATATTTGGTCAAACACTTAATGAACTCACCCCTAATGCCTTGGCAGGGCCAGACCAAATGATTTGATGGCTCTTATGCAGGCCGGACAGTTCCCATCCCTGTTCTACACTGAACCCTTGCATTTCTGCCTTCTCCATAAAAGCTACATGATAACGTCAGGGTCTTGAGAGGTCTATAACACGGCAGCAATGATCCTAAATGAGTTCTACAGTTGTGTCCCTAGAAAGAACCCCAGCCTCCCAACACTTCCACGGCCAAGTTCAAATGCCTGCAGCTGTTGGGAGAAGACATCGAGTACACAAGCTCTCGAGCCCATCGTATTTCTCAATGTGAAATTAAACTTGGTTTTGCAAGTTTATTAAAGGCCTGACATCTCATTGCAAGGGCTGGTGGCCGGCTGTAAAAAAAGCTTACTGTGACAGTTACTCTTCTACTTGCTTTGTCACATTATGAGATAAGGATGCCCCTAATAAGACAGGATAGTTTGATTTTTTTTAAGTGTTCACAAATACCAATGCCTGGTTGACATTTATAAACAAAAGAAAATTCTTTTGTGGAATATTACCCCGACCTTTAAAAATACAACAGAGAGCATTTGGAAATGTTTTCTAATGTTTTCATTTCAATGTAGTCCTTTATGAGAGGGTGGATGACACCTTCAGTTTAATCTTGCTCGTTCTTGACTGAAGATTTTTTTCTAAGAAAATAGTTTCATTTTACCTTTATTTCTCTTTTGGAACTGAAAATGTTTTCCCAAGGAAAATAAAATGTACTTGCCTATTGGTGTTTAAACAATTCAAAATGTACTAGAGTAGCAAAGCGAAGGAATAAAAGAAACAAGGATGCTCTTTTTCAAAGAGTAATAAAATCGAGCCCTTCAGGCTCCAATTATTATGTATGTAAAAAGGAGACGAAGAAAGAGAAAAGTAATTAGCTGAAGTAGTCCCATTAAAAGGGACAAGTGCCCTCAAGTGTAGTTGAATAAAATGTAAGCTACTTGATGCCAAGGAAATACTTGTACAATGACTAGCTGAAGAGTTTGCTCAACAATAGGAGAAGGTAGTCAGTCATCTATTTAAAGTTTTCAAGAAAAGCAACCACACTAACTACATTCCTTAGAGCCGCACACAAATGGAAAGGTACAGTTTATCCCTATGGCTGATGGCAAAATCAGCATATTAGCCAGTATTTATATTGCTTTATCCAAATACTCAAGTTTTATTTCCACAGACTTTTAAATTTCTTGTTTTTGTTCTTAAAAAGACAGGTTAAGACCCTTCCTCTTGAAAATTGGGTTTTCAAGAGGATGCTGTAGGGGTAGTCCACATTTCAATCTGGAATTTCAGCTACAAATCCCTGGGAAGAATGGGACCCTGGTGGGGAAAAATCAGATTAGCTGTTTTAACTTCAACTGACTCTTGGCCTGCTCTCAAAGTACAATTGATGAGAACAAGTCATGTTGTGGCTTAAAGGAGCCATATAAATGTATGACTGCTGGGGTGGAGTGCGGACATGATGGAGGGGGGCAAACAGGTGGGGGAAGTGAGGGACAGCTATAATATTGTCAGCAATAAAAAAATAAAAAAAAACAATAAATGTATGACTGTGAAATTCACTTCCACATAAAGTTTAAACTGATGCATATCACCTAAAGAAGGTTCATATAGACCAGTGGTTCTCAACCTTTCTAATGCTGCGACCCTTTAATACAGTTCCTCATGTTGTGGTGACCCCCAACCATAAAATTATTTTCATTGCTACTTCATAACTGTAATTTTGCTACTGTTATGAATCGTAATGTAAATATCTGTGTTTTCCGATGGTCTTAGGCGACCCTGCTAGCGGTTCTCAACCCGTGGGGTCACGCATTAAAAAGGTTGAGAACCACTGATATAGACGAGGATACAGAGGTCTCTATTTTGCAAGGCAGAATAGATTCCAAGATTTTTAAAAAATCCTCACCCCAGGATATGTTTTTATTGATTGGAGAGAGGGGGGGGGGGGAGAGAGATAGAGAGACATTGATGTGAGAAAGAAACATCAATCGGTTGCCACCCATACGTGCCCCAACGGGGATCAAACTGGAAACCTAAGTATGTTCCCTAAAGGGGAATGGAACCAAATCCTTTTTGGTGGCAAATAAACGAGGCAGACAGCCTACCGGCCGGTGGGCCAGGCAAGTTTGACATGCTTGGGACACTCTAACCAACTGAGCCACCTGGGCAGGGTGATTCCAAGAGTTTGATAATCATGAAGAATCTGGGGAGGGACAGATAAACTGAGGAAACTATAACCAAACGAGCCCGTAAATAAAGCAGATGGTCCCTGGATGCATATTAAACGGTACTGTTTTATCCCAGTAAGAAGAAAGGGGAAAAGAAGAAATTTAGTGCCAACTTAAAGTTAATTGGCTTAGTTAGCTTTAGGCAGTGCTTTCCAAGGTAGATTTGAAACATTTATGAAGAGATCATTAAAATTTGAAGTCCAACAAATGTGCTAAAGAAAAAATGGAAACAGTCAATAATATAAAAGTCGTGTTAAACTCTTAAAGGCAATATTAACTGCAAACCAGAAGGAATAAAAAATGCAATTACACTAATGCCTAAAGAAATTTTGTTAATATTTGCTACTTTTAGCTAGAACAGAATTACAAGGATTATTTTATTTGAAAATAGAGTATATTAGGAATAGATTTGGCTACATATCACACACACACAAAAACACACCAAACAAGTATCCTTAGCAAAAGAAAAGTTTGTTTCTCTCTCATCCAAAAGAGGCTCAGAGGTAGGCAGTCCAGGCTGATATGGTGGCGCCATGATTTCACCAGAGACCTTTCTGCTCTGCCGTCTTCAGTGGCTTTCACCTCATGCTCAAAGATGGCTGCGTGAGCGCCAGTCATCACCTCCACATTCCAGGCAACAAGTCTGAGGAAAGTGTGAAGCAGGACCCATCTCTTCTCTTTAAGACTTCACCTTAGAAGCCCCCCACAAAATTCTGCTTACAGCTCATTGGCCCAGAGTTAGTCACACCACAGGCCCACACCTAGGTGCAAGGGAGCTGGGTTATTTAGTTATTTTGTAGGGTATGTTGTTGTTTCTCAAAATAAATTCAGGTGTTATTACCGTCAACAAAAGGTCACTGTCACCAATCGAATGCCAACAGGAATTCCCAACCTAGGGTGCAGAAAGAGGAGAAAGTTTATGTAGATGAACAGTGTGCAAACTAAGGAAATGGCAGGTTCTGGTGGAAACTGAAAGTGCTCTCCACCAAAGCAAAGGGGAGGCCAGTCCTGGTTCCTGTTGGTCCATTTTTATGCAAATGAGGGATCTAAATTTGCCCAGTGTGATTGGTCCAAATAGCACTGTTCTGATTGGCCAGAACTGGACATACAGATCGGTTATTATGGAGTCTCTCTGATCGGTTGTTAAAGATGCAAATGAGGATATAGCTGCACAGCTCCAATTGGACAGGGCAGGTCTCAAATCATTGGTCAAAATATGATTCCAGGAACTCCTTTGTAAACGTAGGCTCAGACTGCAGAAAATGCAGTGCAGGAGGAGACTTGGCGGCTCAGTCTGTGGCTTTTCCCTAATGTGCAGTATGTGTGTTAGCTTCTGTAAACAATGACTCCTAGACTCTGATTATGAATGTGAGCTCAATTAATCGCAAGGAGTCCTTCTCAGCAGATATATTCCTTCTGAATCCCACATTACTAAGAAAAAAGGACAGAATGGATAATGGAGTAAGCTACCAGCAAATATAAAATGTATGATGCCTTAACCGGTTTGGCTCAGTGGATAGAGCGTCGGCCTGCGGACTGAAAGGTCCCAGGTTCGATTCTGGTCAAGGGCATGTACCTTGGTTGCAGGTACATCCCCAGTAGGGGGTGTGCAGAAAGCAGCTGATCGATGTTTCTCTCTCATTGATGTTTCTAACTTTCTATCCCTCTCCCTTCCTCTCTGTAAAAAATCAATGAAATATATTAAAAAAACACACGTTATAAAGTGTATGAAAGACACCGAGAAAAGGAAACATGTATTTTTTGCAGTAGAAGTGATCCTAAGGAGTTTCTCAGTTTTGTATATTGAACCATAATGAATACATGAGCGGTATCAGGAATACACTGAAGAATAATTTTCTGAATTAAAAAACAGGCCCGGCTGCCATTGCTCTGTGGTTGGTTGAGCATCAACCTATGAACCAGGAGGTCCCAGTTCAATTCCTAACCAGGGCACATGCCTGGGTACGAGCTCGATCCCCAGTGTGGGGTGTGCAGGAGGCAGCCAATCAATGATTCTCTCTCATCATTGATGTTTCTATCTCTCTCTCCCTCTCCGAGATCAATAAAAATATATTTTAAAAAGAAATAAAAAACATTGCCCTGGCCAATGTGGCCCCGTTGTTTGGAGCCTCATCCTATACACCCACGAAAGGTAGCTGGTTCGATTCCTGGTCGGACACATACCTGGGTTACGGGTTAAATCCCCAGTCGTGGCCCCCGGGTGGCAGGCAACTGATGGATGTTTCTCTCATATGGATGTTCCTCTCTATCTCTCCCTTTCTCTCTCTAAAATCAACTTTTAAAAATCTCCCGAAAAACATTTTATATTTGTAATAATCCATACTTAGATTGTTTTATTAGTTTGTTCACTTTAAAGTGTGTCTGACTCTCTAAATTGATTTTCTGAGAAACGGCAGAGAATAAGATGGCCTTCTGCTTCCTGCTTGCCTCATACTTCTCACCCCCTCCCAGACTACCATCACATATATACTATTTTTCTCTCCACTTCTCTTTTATCTTGAGTAAGATCAGACCATGGAAAAGGCTGCCGGGCTGAGAGCTGGATGCTTTGAAGTGTGTTCCTGGCAGGTGGTAAGGAGGGAACGCACCAGGGGCAGTGCTGTCTGATGTCGCAGCAATGCCAGCCTTTGCATTGCTCGTCCAGTTCAGAAAACAGAAGTACAGACATGTTGCAGTGGTCATGAGAAGGGCCTGAACATACAGAGGACAAAGTTTTAGAGAGCCAGAGGGAAGAATGATGCGGGAGGAAGTGGCTAAATTGTTAATAGAAACTACGCTGTTGATGAAGGAGAAAGTGCAGGAATACTGCCTTATGAAAAAGAATTAGCTTTTCCCCCAACTTTATTCCTTCTAGGATGTAAGATATTTAAAGCCTTATTGAAATAAGGAAATAGATTATGTCAGAAATCGCTTAACATCTGTAGTGGGTTTTATTTCATTTATTTTTACCTAGGGAGGGGGAGGGGAATGAGACTAGGAGAGAGAACAATTCTGAGTTTCCCCCCAACTCTGTAGTTCTTTGCACAAGATTATTTACAAGCGATGATGTAATGTGGTAAAAGAATAATAATCATAATAGTAAAACACATTCAACGTCAGAGCATTAATTTCTCATTACTGAAACTTAATAACTGACTTTTTTAAATTGCTGAAATAGGCCTCAAATATATGAACTTTCTATTAGCAACACTGATCTAAGTCCTATGCATATTTCAAAGCAATATATTGTATAACAAAATTAAGTTAACCATAGTTAACAAATAATGTTCTTTTGTGGTGTCAATGTTATTTATCCCACTTAATTGGAAATGTCCCGCTCTGTACTCTCATGAATAATAAGCAATAACAAACAACTTAATTAAATCACCCCTCATTCTATCCTTTCTGAATGCCTGTGTTTGCCATGCGGTGGTTAGAAACTGGGGATTTATCATCAGCGAGTTTATTTGTTGGAGGAGAAAGGCAATTAGTAAAGAGACATTCACAGTTACAGAGGGATGAGCTGAGACATGCACATCATGGTTTCATAGTAATTCTCTTCTTTTCCTATGAGCCTAAGAACTCTTTCTCCCAAACCCTGGCTAGGTCAAGTATACTGGCTATGGCAGACCGTCTTTTTACCCTTCTGGGTTCATTCTTCACTCTTTTCCAACCTCTCCATGCCCTGGAGACTGACCTTTGTGTACTGTGACCTTGCCCTCTGATCTCCGACCTTGGATCATGCTCACCACTGGGGAAACCCAGGGAGCGTGGAGGGTGGGAGAAAAGTGAGATGGGGGGGTTTATTTCTCCACTCTGTCCCCGCTGGGTCTCCGCCGCTGGCACAGCCCTGGACAAGGGTCACTGACGCTCCTGGAGGGGGGGGGGGCTCTCCTCCCTGCTATTCCCCTTCCAGTACCACCTGCTCTCGTTGTCCCTTCTGGCCTAGAGGGGGGAAGAATCACCCCCACACCCTAGTCCCGGGGGACTCCAACACCCCTTCATTGATTCACTTTAATCCTGCCCACGCCTCCACTAAGTAGTTCCTTTTGAAAACTCTCCTCAATCACCCCAAGAGGGTGCCATCTGTATTCTGCTGGGACCCTGGCTATTACATTGAGTTTACCTTATGAACACGAGGCAGGTGCAAGTGTCTTGAACTTCAGTTTGATTCTTCCCTTGACTATGGTGCCTTTGGGTTAAAATCAGAGACACTTTTGGCTTTGATTCAGCATATGGATGGGAGCTCTGTGAATTACTCCAGGGTTAGAAGTTCATTTTATTTTGGGGGAAGACCCTTGAGAATCTGTGTTAACCCACAATGTCCGTAGGCAACTACCCATGTTAAACATTAAGCTTCACTCTACTTTTGGCAACTCAATTGCTGTATCGCTTAGACACTTGCAAATAAAGGGGGAATTTGCAGATAAGAAGTAGGCGTGCATGGCAGCCTTCGGGGGCTTTTAAGAGGATTATTGTGGGAGGGGGGGAATGTGCTAGTTAAATGGGTTATTTGTGTGCTTGCTTCTCCAGGCTGCACTGACCGACATTTTCCTAATCTCTTTAGCAGATTGAAGTTCCGGAACAAGGCAGAAGTAAAAAATACCACAGTCAACAAAGCCAGGTCTGTGAGTAAAATTATGTAACTGATACATTACCATTTTGATACATCTGCCATTTCCCCCCTTTCAATAACCAAAGTCATTCTACTTTTTTTTTTAAAAATATATTTTATTGCTTTTTTACAGAGAGGAAGGGAGAGGGACAGAGAGCTAGAAACATCGATGAGAGAGAAACATCGACCAGCTGCCTCCTGCACACCCCCCACCAGGGATGTGCCCACAACCAATGTACATGCCCTTGACCGGAATCGAACCTGGGACCCTTCAGTCCGCAGACCGACGCTCTATCCACTGAGCCAAACCGGCTTTGGCTAAAGTCATTCTACTTTTAATAATAAGCCAGAATTCTCCTTTTCAGAAGCTCTTCCATGTAGGTTAGGCCAAGAAGTATAGCCTGTTTATTGCTGGCGACCGCTGCTCCAAAGGTTTCCTTAAACCAGCAGTCGCCAACCTTTCAGACCTCACGGACCACCAGTGGTCTACGGACCACCAGTTGGCGACCGCTGGATTAGCGCATCCATCCTCCCCACCATCTTGTAAATCAGAGAGGTTAAATGGCTTGCCCCAGGTTGCACAGTAATCAGTGGTGGAAGGAAGCAGGCATCTGACTCCAGAGCTGTGCCCGTAACTACTTTTGCTAACTCTTTCTAAGTTCAAATCCTGGAGTAGATGAATGAAATAAAGGTGACCTCTTAGTGGCATTTGAATGGAATTTACTATTGGTCCAGCTCCTGTCACAAGGTCTGCTGTGTATATAAAAATTATTTTAGTATAGCTTGGCCGGCATGGCTCAGTGGTTGAGTGTCGACTTATGAACCAGGAGGTCACAGTTGGACTCCCATGCCCAATTGCAGGCTCGATCCCCAGTGGGTGGACGTGCAGGAGGCAGCCAATCAATTATTCAATTATTCTCTCTCATCATTGATGTTTCTATCTCTCCCTCTCCCTTCCTCACTGAAATCAATAAGAAGATATTTTAAAAAATACTTAGTATATAGGGATGGTATTTATAAGTATATAAGGTCCTTTCTTGAGTGAATAAGCCCAGAAAATTTAAAACAGATGAAATGCAAAGCTTCCTCTTTTATCATAACTAGAGGCCCAAATTTGTGCACGGGTAGAGTCCCTTGACCTGGCCAGTGATCGGGGCTGATCAGGGCTTCTCTCCCAGTCCCAGTTGGGGCTGGCCAGAGGGGAGTTGTGGGGAGGGGGTGTAGGGGCCACAGAGGTTGGCCAGCTGGCGGGGGGGGGGGGGGGGGGGGGCAGGCACAGGAGGTTGGGAGCACACGGACCACAAGGGGGCAGCTCCTGTGTTGAGCATCTGCCCCCTGGTGGTCAGTGCACGTCATAGCCACTGGTTGACCAGTCGTTCAGGTCGTTCCAGTATTTCGGTCATAACAGTCGCTTAGGCTTTTATATATATAGATTTCTGGCTGCTTAGACCAGAGACATGAGATGAGATGAGAACACCACTTACTGTGTGCCTCCAGGCAAAAAAAAAGACAAAAAAATGTGTATAGGGGCTCCAGAGGTACTTACTAAAGTGAAGACTCCTGGGCCTCACCCCAAAAGATTGATGCAATAGATCTGGGGTAGGGGCCCTGCATCAGAGTGAATAACAAGCACTGCAGTGGGGAACGCTGCAGCAAACTTCAATTCCTTTAACTGAAGAATGTACCGGTAATCCATTTCAGCACCATAGTAACAGTGTAGAGCCGTGGCTCTCAGCCTTGGCTGCACATTGGAATCACCAGGGGATACGTAAAAACCAACGAAGGCTGGCTGGGGCCTGGCAACAGGATTTTTAGAAGTTCACAGATGGTCTAAAGTACAGCCAGGACTGGAACCATCGCTTTAGGAGAGTGGTTCTCGAAGTGTGGTCCCTGGACCAGGGGCATCCCTTGGGAATTTACTAGAAATTCAAATTCTCAGGCCCCACACCTGCTGGATCCGAAACCCTGGGCCTGGGGACCAGCAACCTGAGTTTAGCAAACCCTCCAATTCAGTGGGACATGTTCAGATTTGAGAGCCACTGTCCTAGAACAACAGGCAACACCACACACAGCACAACTGCGATCAACATTGATGCTAATTCAGTTATCCTCTCAGATGAACAGTAGTGCCAACAGTCAAGCCTCCTTCACACTCTGGGCAGGGCCAGCATGCGGAAGGGGGCCTGGTGTCCCACCATACTGAGTTCCAACTTATTTTAGAAAACCTTTCTCTCTTCTTCTTCATTGTTATTGTTCATTTATTTATAAATTTTTATTAAAGTATAGTTGGCATGCAATAGTATATTACTCTCAGGACTATAGCATAGTGATTAGACACTTATATGCCTTATAGCAAACCTTTCTGTAGAGCTTATTCTGAGCCAGGCACTATTATAATTACTTTCCATATTTATTATTTAGTCATCATAACAGCCCAGATACTCTTATTATTATCCTTAGTTTTTAAAAATTGATTGATTGATTTTAGAGAGGGGGGAGGGAAGGAGAGAGAAAGAGAGAAAGATTTGTTGTTCCACTTATTTATGCATTCATTGGTTGATTCTTTTTAAAAAATATATATATATTTTATTGATTTTTTACAGAGAGGAAAGGAGAGGGAGAGAGAGTTAGAAACATCAATGAGAGAGAAACATCAATCAGCTGCCTCCTGCACACCCCCTACTGGGGATGTGCCCGCAACCAAGGTACATGCCCTTGACCGGAACTGAACCTGGGACCCTTGAGTCCACAGGCCAATGCTCTATCCACTGAGCCAAACCGGTTAGGGCTCATTGGTTGATTCTTGTATGTGCTCTGACCAGGGATCAAACCTGCCACTTTGGCATATTGGACGATGCTCTAACCAACTGAGCACCTGGCCAGGGCTTATTATCCTTGGTTTATAGCTGAGGGAACTGAAAACACACAGAAAGGTTAAGTAACTTGCCCAAGGTCACACAGTTGGTATGGTGAAGCCCATGTTCAAACCCAATGTCCAAACCCAAGTTTACTCCTTTAACCACTTGGCCTCATAGAAAACAAATTTCAGCGGATCTGCCATTGAGGTGCCAGTGTTTATTTCACCGGGGCCAAAGCATATTCCCCATGGCCCCTGTCTTTGAGATGTCATAAATAGCGAAGGCTGATTTCTCATTCACTAACGGTTTATAGCAATCAGAACCTCTTAAAATGTATAGTAAAGATTTGGGATGAAGTTAAAAGTTGAAAGTCACATGGCTCTAAGTGAGGGGGAAAAGACAAGAGAGGCAGATTCAAGTGTTTCCTGGAGACATCCCAGTGCCTGAGGTTGGTCTGGAAAGGGCTACCTCGGCATACCAGCAGGGGGCGCTCTCAGCCCTAAGTGTAGCTTCTAAAACCTTTTAGAATGACCATTGCTTTAAACTGTTCCGTGGTCAGCAAACTGCGGCTGGCGAGCCACATGTAGCTCTTTGACCCCTTGAGTGTGGCTCTTCCACAAAATACCACGGCCTGGGCGAGTCTATTTTGAAGAAGTGGCGTTAGAAGAAGTTTAAGTTTAAAACATTTGGCTCTCAAAAGGAATTTCAATCGTTGTACTGTTGATATTTGGCTCTCTTGACTAATGAGTTTGCTGACCACTGCTTAAACAGATGTAACTTTCTGTTGCCTTTTAAATATGAGAATCCTTGACTTTGTTATTGTTGTTATGGAAGTTATTTCCTCCCATATATATTTCTGACCTCTCTGTTTACTTCACAGCAGAAAGACTATTCTAGTTTTCTACCAAGGACAAGCAAGATTAAGGTAGCTGAAGGTGACTGTGTTTCGGGGACCACAGAGGAAGAAGGTCTTTGAAGAGAAAGTCTCACTCACTTTTTAAGATGTCCTCTAAGGCTGTGTTGACAGTGCTTAAGCGTTGAAAGTGAGCTTCCTACCATCAGTAAAAGAAATTTGACCCCTTCCTATTTTTGTGACATTAAGATGGACCCTCTTCATCAAGATGACTTCAGAACTTTGTTAAACTCAAGATGAAAAAGAAATGCGAGCCAAGGCTATCCTGTTTGTTTTAATGACTCATAAATGACAAGTGGCAAATCCAAATCAATTAGTAAGAAGCTTGTTCTTCCCTTCATTCCCCTAAAAGAGATGTTTACCTGGCTCCGTGATGTCTTTTATATGTTCTGACACGACACGAATGAAAGGCTCAGCATTAAGCACTATAAACGCATTTGGAATTAAGTTCTGAAGATGACTCATCAGCTGAGGAAAAGCTCTAAGAAATGGAATCATGGAAAAAGAAATTTGGACTTTACTGATGTGTCCACAGCAGCAGAGCAAGGAGCGGGGAGGAAATACTGATTTATTTCCTTACGTAATTCTGAGCCTACTGCTGTGGATGTACTCAAAGTAATACGGAGTTCTCCATTTCTCCACTCTTGTCATTGTATTCTGCCCTTAGAATACTAAATTCAGTTCAGTGGTCATCATGCTATTTTGATTATTTTTATTTTGGAAAGCAATGGGTATCAGTATCAGATACCTTGTAAGTCTCTTAGCTTTACAAATATGTATACATATTCACTAGATTTTTCCTTATCCAGTTTCAGTTTATGATGATAATTAATGTAATATATATAGAATTATGACCACAATAAGGGAGAAGGACAGAAGAATCTATGAACTATAATTAGATGAAGTGTCATATTCTGATATTCTTTTCTAACTGGGTTGTGTAACTTAATTATGCAATAAATATGAAATATATTCCAGTGAATATAGAATTTACTGATGGAAATTCTCCGAATAATAATTTTGAAATATAGAATCTATTAAAGCCCATAGTATTTACAAAGCAATGCCTCTAGCCATAACTTCTAGTACCACAAAGTTTTATATTTCTGTTTTAGACTGTAGTAGGGAATTTTGGCAGGGAGCATCATAAACACTCCACATGGTCCGTGGTAAGTGTATTACGGGTTTAGAATGCATTTTTAGATGAAAATGGAAACTTATCTACCATTTAGCTAATTTAAGAATAGTTGAAGCCTGTTTCTTCTTCTTTTTTAAAAATAATATATTTCTTTATTGATTTCAGAGAGGAAGGGAGAAGGAGAGAGAGATAGAAACATCAATGATGAGAGAGAATCATTGATCGGCTGCCTCCTGCACACCCCCTACTGGGGATTGAGCCCGCAACTCAGGCATATGCCCTTGGCCGGAATCGAACCTGGGATCCTTCAGTCCACAGGCTGTCGCTCTATTCACTGAGCAAACACCTACTCTGTGTAAGGAACTATTGTAGACACTGGGAATGTAAAGAAAAATTGTATGTGGGGTGAGGAGACGCATATATTAGGTTGAACTATATGCACTTGCTATTGTGGAGGTCAAAAATAGTTGAATGTTGTCAGTTTGTTATGTTTCAACTTGACACATAAGAGTGAGGAACCGCAGGCAGCGCGAAGTAGGGGTCCAATGTGGAGTACGGGCCTGTGTGTGAAGGGAGTTTGGGGACGGTCAAGAAAGCCCAAGGGGAACAGGGACTTTGAAGAAAGAGTGGAGCCACGTGGAGGCAGAGTTGGAGCACACACAGAACGGGAAAAGGTAGACACCAGTGGGAGAATGAGCCGCTCCGTGCTAGCAAAGTTTTAGATTCAGGGAGCAGTTTGGAGATGATGCTAAGAGGAAGAGGGATCAGTGTGCATGCACGAATGCAGCAGCCTCATCACATAAGTCAAGCAGTTTATCCCTTATTTGAGGGTGGCAAACACAGAAGCATGGTACTTGTTAATTTTTTTTAACACGTAGAGGTTATCATCAATATATATCAGAATATGAGAAGAAAAATACAAGTAATGAAGGGCATTCGCAGTATATTCTGTGAAGAATAAAGGAACTGGGATAGTAGAAAACAATTCAAAATTTACTTTGCAAAAATGGCACGTTCCTTAAGAGTTCTGTGAGAGAAGAAGGGCCGTTAGCGTCTTTCGGGATTACTGGACCTATTTTCATCTAGTTGGCGGGTTGGGATCACTTCTGGGCCAACACATACCATTGTTGGGGAAAAAGTCTGAACTCCAACTGCCAGAGTGGCCTTCCCCGCTGCAGGCCCTGGGAGAAGACGCCCATCACCCCTCCCAGCGAGGACCTCAGTCTCCAGGTGGTATGCTGGGGCGTGACCTTCCCAACAGCACGGAAGACAACAGGCAGCGCATGACCTTTATAAAGGTAGGCAACTCTGGCCCTAGCCGATTTGGCTCAGTGGGTAGAGCAACGGCCTGCGGACCAAAGAGTCCCAGGTTCCATTCTGGTCAAGGGCACGTACCTTGGTTGCAGGCTCCTCCCTGACCTGGGCCTTTGTCCTGGTGCGTGCAGGAGGTAACCAATTGATGTGTTACACTCACATTGATGTTTCTCTCTGTCTTTCCCTCTCTCTTCCACTCTCCCTAAAAATCAATGAAAAAATATCCTCAGTGGAAAAATAATTTAACAACAAAAAATTAAAATCCTATATAATAAAGATGTAATATGCAAATGGTCGTTACGCCGTGAAGCATAACGACCAACCGCCTAACGACCGGATCACGGGTCAGCAGGAGGGTGGGGCAGTGAGTTACAAGCGGGCAGCAGAGAGCTACAGGAGGGTGGCAGCGAGCTACTGGTGCACAGATTCATGTGCAGGGCTACTAGCAGTAATAATAAAAAGGTAGGTAACTCTTGAAATCCTTCAAGTCACTTCTAAGAGATGTGGCATGGCGTGGGAAATTACCAGTATATCCTTAAGTCTATAGATTCGCTCCTCATTATTCCTGCAAAATGGTCCCCAGTCAGCCAGATTTTCTCTGGATACATTTACATGCACCAGTATCACTTCTCTCACATCTTCCAGACATGCATCTTCGTTTCTACTGCTGCTCATACTCCTAAAATAAACTGGCACAAGCTCTCTGCCCATGGACAAACATACTTGAGTTTGAAAATTTCACAAGAACCATAATGAGAATAAAGGGCAGAGCTGATTAAACTGTGGTGAGGCCCAAGGCCTGAGCTCTTTGGGTTCTGTGGCAGGAGGCACATGCAGGCTTTGTCTGAGGATCTGACATGCTCGCCAAAGCTAGGTCAGTATGCAGTAAGCTTATGGCTTGCACACATCCCCACATGGATGATGGGGGATAAAATTTTATGTGAAATATCTAAGTTAGAAATCACCTTAATTTCACCCTCAAAGTAAATTTGAGAAGAGCTAAGTGATCTTAATTTGTGGAAAACCAAATAGGTTCCAAGCCTTGGTGAGAAAATAGTGGCCAAATTGATCCTAAAATACAAAACTCAGCAAAGGAGACCACTCTGCTTTTCCGGATGCTTCTCGGTCATCCCTCCTCCTGCAGTGTGTGGTCAGTGGTCCACCCGGCTGCTGAGGACTCGGGGTGGCAGGAAATGGAATGAAAAGAACTTCTCTCCTTTATTAGACTGATCTCAATCCTATCATCAGTGATCCCAGAAAAAAAAAGTTAAGAAATTAGGTGTAATTTTTTAAATATGTTTTTATTGATTTCAGAGGGAGGGAAAGAGATAGAAACATCTATGATGAGAGAGAATCATTAACTGGCTACCTCCTGAACACCCCCTACTGGAGATCAAGCCAACAACCTGGGCATGTGCCCTGACTCGGAATCAAAACAGTAACCTCCTGGTTCATAGGTTTGACACTTAACCACTGAGCCACACCAGTGGGGCAGAAATTAGGTGTATTTTGATGGCTCTCATCACCCCAAAATAAGATGTGCTGAGTTAACTTACAAAAAGTATGGGACGGGTAATTGATAATCCCTTATAAAATGGCTTTTAATCCTTATATTTGTAGTCCCCCCAACCCCACACACACATTTTATTTTTTTTCTGTGTTAATCTTTTATTGTTCAGTTGTTTGGGCATTCCTCACTAACCCCCCTGGCTGGCATTTCAGGCGTTCTCTGATCTGCCCCATATGCTGGTATCACAAAGCATTTTCATGCCCATTACGTCATTTGATGTTTACAGTACCCTCATACGAGTCAGAGGAGGAGGTACTATTTTCATTATATAGATAAACTAGAGACCCGGTGCATGAAATTCGTGCATGGGGGGTGAGGGTCCCCTCAGCCCAGCCTGCACTCTCTCCAATCCGGGACATCTCTCTCATAATCCTGGACTGCTGGTTCCTAATCACTCACCTGCCTGCCTGCCTAGTCACCCCTTACTGCCCTCCCTGCCAGCCTGGTCGCCCCCCCAACTGCCCCCCTCTGCCAGCCTAATTGCTCCCAACTGCCCTCCCCCTGCCGGCCTGGTCACCCCACGCAGCCTGCTTGTTCAGTCGTTTGGTCATCCCTCACTAACCCCCCTGCTGGCCTGGTCGTAGGCAGTCATCTTGTGAGGGCCTGAGGGTTAATTTGCCTATTACCTCTTTATTATATAGGATTATTTTTAAAATCTTTATTGTTAAAGTATTACATATCACACACTTTATTGAGGTATAATTGCACTTGGCATATAAGTTACTGTATAATAGTTATTTGTTGTATTCTTTGTTATTGTTGTTGTATTCTTAAGAAGTAAGTCATTTGTATAATGATTTTCAGGCAAGAAAAATTAGAGCTTTAGGAAAAGTACACGGTGAACTTGGGTCTTTGGTCTAGCCCTACCTAGCCCAGGCCCTGTTCTGTAGGGCAAAGTCTTTAGCTCACCATATGGGCTTTGCTTGTGTAATATCTTGGAAGAGGTTAGACATTCAGTTGATTTAAAGGCACCGACACTAGGGCTTTTGCACTGTTCTTGCGCCGAATGTGGTTTCTCTCCTGAAAATGTGGGAACACAGAGTTGGCTGTGTTTCCTAATGGGATTTCCATCTGTCCCCATGAGCACACACTGCGATGCAGCAGTTGTCTGGGGTGGAGACGCCGGAGCAGCAGGCTGAAAATGGTACGTGTGAGTTGGCTTTGCTGTGCACATGCGCGCTCTGATTCTCACTGGGAACTGGGCCTTGCAGAATTTCTGGGGCGCCCCAATCCTTTGGAACAGGGTCTAGTGTGCAGAGGAAGAGATGTTGCAAATCTGCTGTTTCTGGGTCCCAGTCAAGGGAAGTGCAGAAATTGATTTTCAGCAGAACAAAATGACGAGTAAAACGAGTGAAATGGCAGTTATTCAACATAAACGTTGCAAAAGGCAACCACTTGGGGACAAGTTCTAATCAAAACTCAGTCAACTATAGAGCTGATTTCCAGACTTTGCTCCACAATAGCTGGTGGATGGAGCGTGGGACGGGGCGGGGGGCGGGGGGGAGAGGGGGGTCCCCTCAGCTCAGCCTGTACCATGGTGGAGCATCATGCTTTCAGGAGGCACCAGGCCAACAAGTCCACCTCCTATGCAGAAGGAAAGCAGATCCGGCCCAGCCCCTGAATAGCACCAGGTTACGGAAGAAAATTAGAAGATTGTATTTCCGAGTTTATTTTCTTGTATCGACTGAATACCACATGATAGTGGTTAAACCCAAGATTCTTGCAGGTAACTGGATTTCCATCAATTATGTATATAAGCATTGCTAGTCTTTTGCAATGAACTATGGGTTGTTTCCCCTCTTTTTTACCTCATCTCCTCTTTTCCTCTTGTCAAAATTAAAGCTGGTGACATGTAGTCTGGGGTCACAATGAAGATGGGCTGAAACCTTAGACAGCGAATTAACTGTAGAAAAGTCCTAAAACCTTACAGCCCTATTGCAAACTCCCTTACCTTGGACTTGAAAAAAAAAAAATCCTACTGGGTTATTGACAAAACAAACAAACGACAAAAAACAAAACTAAAAGCAACCAACTCCATTTTTTTTAAAAATGTGCCTTGTACGCTTGGAAGATAGACTGTAAAATACATTTCTCAGGTTTTTCAAGAAACATGATCATCTGTAAGTCTTTTCTCATTCTGTGTGCCTTAGAACAAATGCACAGACTAAGAGCAATTTGCATTACTTACTCACTCCCCCACCCCCATAAAAATGTAAAAAATGTCTGTACTTGTTGGTCGGGAGTGTTAGGTTCAAAAGTTGGATTAGTCCCGTGTATTTGCAGACAATAGTTTCAGAGTGGCACAGCCTTGGCCTTTACCTTGACTTGGGCATCATAGTTTTGTAAAGGCTTCCCCGCCTGAACCCAGCCTCTCACTAGTCACCTGTAAAAGCTTTGCTTCAAACTTTGCAAAAAGTATCCCTTTACTACTGATCAGTTATTTAACTTTTAGAATGGAAGGTTAATCGGGGCTAGTCCCTATATACAATATTTTGTCTAATATACGTGTGAAAATCTGTGCGGTTCTGGCACAAGTGGACAAGTGCAGAGAAAAACAACAAATGGGTGTTGCAGTGAGGATCCAAGCTCTTTTCTTCTTTCCAGGGATCCAGCTGTTGTCTTGGTAACTCCACAAACGCAAGGCGATCTAAGATGCTTATTTTACAACTAGAGGCCCAGCGCGCGAGGAGGTGCCCTGCCTCCTGCCGTGCGAGGAGGCACCCCGCGGGGGGCCAGGACCCGCGACTGACTCGCAGTGTCCCCCGGTCCCCCTGCCTGTGTCCGCTCCTGGGCCGCGAGCTGCCGTGCCAACTCGGGCAGGCCCCCCTGCCTCTGTCACCGTCTCTGCTCTGGGCCTCACTTGCACGTGCAGCCTCCTCCTGTCTGGTCGTGACCCGTAACGGAGTCCCGGCCTAATTTGCTTATTACCTCTTTATATAGAGAGAGATTAACAAAGGGAGAGGGTTTTTGCTTGAATACCTAATTCCTAGTTGTGCTGGTTGCTGGAGGAAAATACGATTCTCTAAGTCTAAGTCTTCAAAGTTTCCCCTTCGTTTTGCAAATACAATGCTGGCACACATACACACTTCATCCTCCCCCCACCCTCCAACCCCCACCCCTTGTCCTCAGTGGTTTACTTGTTTAAACTGTTGGAGAACTGAAATGAATCTAACTCTGGTGCAGATAAATATATGCCACTGGCCTCATACCCTGAGACTTACTCATTGAATGGCTCTGCCTTGAGATCCCACGGCCTTAAGAAACGCCTGATTCACACTAGTTCTGTGGGAGATGGGGCACCCGTGGAAAACACTTTTCGGAGCATGTCTCCCTCTGATGGTCATTCATTAGTACTACCAAAAAACCAAAATGCCTTCGGGGCTGTAACTAGAGCTTAACAACAAGAAGTGCCCCTTCCTTTGCACGTCAGGTATGCTTTTTAAAAAAACATCCTCCCATTCCAACACAGGTTTTTTATGCAGCGACAACTGGTTACACTGAGATGATTGCTAGATCATTCTGAGTCTCTCCTGATGAGCATTTCATTATGTTTTTGAAAGTCTTTTCTGCATTTTCAGAAAATATAATCCAATATAGCCAAAATCCTCCTAAAAGAAAATCCTACCCCAAGCAAATGCTTTCTGTCATCCATCCATCCATCCATCCATCCATCCATCCATCCATCCATCCATTCACTCATTTACTTGTATCTAATAGAGTGATCCTAAACCCTGGCTGTGCACCAGAATTCCCCGAGAAGCTTTGAAAAATACAGATACTGGGCTGTATTGTACTTGCAAACAATTCTGACTCGGTCTTGACTAGGGCCTGGGTGTTGGTGTTTTTAAGCTCCTGTGTTGCTTGGAATGTGCTGCCTGAGTTGAGAACTACTAATCACCTACTGTGTGCCATTCATTGTGGTAAGTGCTAAGGATTTAATGGCCGGGATACAGCTTCGCTGCACTGACCTTCTGACATCCCCTTTCCCAGGCCACACAGCTTGCCCCCTCTGTCTGGAACATTTCCCTTGTCCACTGCATAATGAACTCCTCATCCTTTGCATCTCAGATGTATTCCTTTCTCAGAGACATTGCTGCCCTTCCATTTAAATTAGGTCCCGTATTTTGGAATATTGTTTACCTCCCTAGCATCTCTTCTCTTTTCCTCCATAGCACTCATCCCAGCTGTAATTACAGGTATTCCTTCCCATTGGGACTCCCGCAATCAGAACTCAGCACCAACTAGATTTTGGCAATGAGGAAGAAGAGGCAGGTTTACCTGAAGGGGATGGAGTTGAAGCTTCAGGGTCCTTGTGGTGGGCTGAATGACATCCCCTCCAAGATGACCATGTCCTAATCCCCCAGAGCCAGAGACTGTGTTATCTTGCACGATAAAAAGGACTTTGCCGATGTGATTAAGTTAAAGGCCTTGAGATGGAAATAGTATTCTGGATTATCCAGGTGTGTCCGATATAACCCAAGGGTACTTACAAGGAAGCAGGAGGGTCAAACTAAGGGAAGATGTAAGGCTAGAAGCAGAGGTCAGAGAGAAAGGGCTACGCTGCTGGCTTTGAAGACGGAGGAAGGCGTCCTGTGCCCGCGAGTGTGGGCAGCCTCCAGGAGCCGGAGAAGGCAAGGACATGGATCCCCCCCGGAGCTTCCGGAAGGAATGCCCCGCCGCCTACACTTCGGTTTTATCCCGGTGAGACTCCTTTGGACTTCTGACCTCCTGAACTGTCAGAGGATCAATTGGTGTTGTTTTCAGTCTCTAAGTTTGTGGTCGTTTGTTACAGGGACACGAGGGAACTAGGACAGCCTCCCTTATGCAAGCCCCTTCCAAGAGCCTGACAGGGGCCCTGGGAGTTTGTTCACAGGGTCCAATGAAATTGCAAAATTAAAATGTTTTTACTGCAGTTGATGAAGGTGGCTGTCTCTTCACTCAGACTTCTCAAAGACTCTCCTCGCCTTTGGTTGAGTAGTGTGGAGTAGCTGCAGCCATCCTGGAGCTCTGGCTGAGCATACATGCAGGTGGGGATACTTTGGTTTGCGGTTAGTGGGATAAGATTCTGTGGTTCGTGGTCGCTTCCACCAGGTGCTAACTTATTGCTGGGGTGTGGGAGTGGCTTCCGTAAATAGTCTTTAACGCCCATCCCATCGTGCTAAAGTCCCCAGGTGTGGTGATATGAAGGAGTCACAAACTATGTGTAGCATGCAATTCATTCCCTTAGTCTCATCAAGGAAAAAAAAGCTGTGTGCGTAGTCCCTACATTTTTCAGATCAAACAAAAACAGTACTTCATGAACAAGGAGAGGAGAGATACATTTAAACAGAAGTAGTGAATAGACTCTCAGGTTGTTTAACAGACCAATTAATGGAGAAGAGTGAATTGTTTGAACACTTTGGGAAAAGGTTGAAATTCTTGGCTGATTTGACATAATTAACAGGCATCAGTGAAAATATTATAAACTTAACACACAATCTCAAGGACACCCATGACAAATTGATTTACAAGTGTCATCAATTAGAAGAATAATATTTGTGATTAGTCACTCAGTGCACAAGAAAATGTGGAATACCCTGAAATCTTATAATTCTTACACGAAAGAAATTTGATAGAGGTTTTTCTCAAATTTGACAATAATCCTAAAGAGTTACATGACATTTTCAAGAACAAACTGTTAGACTGAATAACAGTCCTTGAATGGGTGGGCATGAGGGTGGCCTGGGTGGGCAAGTACGCCAGAATTCAGGGGAGGGATGACCACTGTGCAGAGGGAAGTCCTCTTGGCCGTAGGACTTGTTTTCAGTAAATGAACTCGCACCCCCCAGTCTCCCCATTTTTAGTTTTGGCTGTACACATGTATGTTGCATTTAGTCTGGAAGTCCTAAAAAAAAATGGGATGTAAATATTTATTTATTTATTTATTTTTTTTTTTTATTTTTTATTTTTATTTTTTTAATTTCTTTATTGATTAAGGTGTCACATATTTGTCCTCATCCCCCCATTCCCATCCCACACCCCTTCCCATGGATGCCCCAACCCCTTGTTGAACTTAACCATTGGTTAGGCTCATATGCATGCACACAAGTCCCTTGGTTGATCTCTCCCCCTCCCCCAACCCTCCCCTATCTTCCCTCTGAGGCCCGATAGTCCGATCGATGCCTCCCTGTTTCTGGTTCTGTTCTTGTTCATCAGTCTATGTTGTTCATCATTTCCCCTAGATGAGCAAGATCATGTGTCACTAGAGATATACTTATAAGAACTGAATGTGAGACGAGCAATAATAGTTATGCTGACAGGCAAATGAATCAGTCTGTAGTGAGTTTCTTTCTGGACCAACAGTTCTTTTGAGACCCCATATCAATGTCCACCAGTTCCTTATGTGTACATGTCAGTACTGACCCCTCAGCTCTGGATGGTGGACAAATGGTGGTAATGCAGGTCTGACACCCTCTGTTTTGGTCTTGGCCGGACCCAGGGGCATGGCTTCACCCGGACTCAGGGGCACGTGGCCTCACCCGGGCCCAGGGGGCACATGGCCTCACCTGGACCCGGGTGCGTGTGGCCTCACCCGGACCCGGGATGATCCAGCTTCACCCGGACCCAGGGGTGCGTGGGCTCACCCGGACCCAGGGGCACGTGGCCTCACCCAGACCCAGGGGGCGTGTGGCCTCACCTGGACCCAGGTGCGCGCGGCCTCACCCGGACCCGGGACCCAGCCTCGCCTGGATCCAGGGGCACACGGCCTCACCCGGACCCGGGATGCTCCAGCTTCACCCGGACCCAGGGGCGCGTGGCCTCACCCAGACCCAGTGGCGCGTGGCTTCACCCAGACCCAGGGGCGCGTGGCCCCACCCGGACCCAGGGGCGCGTGGCCTCTCCCAGACCCACGGGCACGTGGCCTCAACCGGACCCAGGGGCGCACAGACTCACCCGGACCCAGGATCCAGCTTCACCCGGACCCAGGAGTGCGCGTGGCCTCACCCGGACCCAGGGGCGCGTGGCCTCACCCAGACCCAGGGGCGTGTGTCCTCTCCCGGACCCAGGGGCGCGTGGCCTCACCCGGACCCAGGGGTGTGTGGCCTCTTCCAGACCCATGGTCGTGTGGCCTCACCCGGATCCAAGGGCGCACGGCCTCACACTGACCCAGGGGTGTGAGGCCTCACCTAGACCCAGGGGTGTGTGACCACACCCGAGCCCAGGGGTATGCAGCCTCGCCCGGACCCGGGACCCACCTCTCCCGGACCCAGGGGCGTATGGCCTCACCCGGACCTGGGATCCAGCTTCACCCGGACCCAGGGCCGCGTGGCCTCACCCGGACCCAGGGGCGTGTGGCCTCACTCGGACCCAGGGGCGCGTGGCCTCTCCCGGACCCAGGGGCGCGTGGCCTCACCCGGACCCAGGTGCGCGAGGCCTCACCCGGACCCAGGACCCAGCCTCTCCCGGATCCAGGGCACACCGCCTCACCCGGGCCCGGGATCCAGCTTCACCCGGACCCAGGGGCGCGTGGCCTCACCCAGACCCGGGATCCAGCTTCACCCGGACCCAGGGGCTCATGGCCTCACCCGGACCCAGGGGCGCACGGCCTCACCCAGACCCGAGATCCAGCTTCACCCGGACCCAGGGGCGCACGGCCTCACCCAGACCCGGGATCCAGCTTCACCCGGACCCAGGGGCGCACGGCCTCACCCAGACCCGGGATCCAGCTTCACCCGGACCCAGGGGCGCACGGCCTCACCCGGACCCGGGATCCAGCTTCACCCGGACCCAGGGGCACATGGATCACCCGGACCCAGGGGCGCACGGCCTCACCCAGACCCGGGATCCAGCTTCACCTGGACCCAGGGGCACACGGCCTCACCCGGACCCGGGATCCAGCTTCACCCAGACCCAGGGGCGCGTGGCCTCACCCGGACCCAGGGGTGCGTGGCCTCTCCCAGACCCATGGTCGTGTGGCCTCACCCGGATCCAGGGGCGCACGGCCTCACCCTGACCCAGGGGTGTGAGGCCTCACCTAGACCCAGGGGTGTGTGACCACACCTGAGCCCAGGGGTACGCAGCCTTGCCCGGACCCAGGACCCAGCATCTCCCGGACCCAGGGGCGTATGGCCTCACCTGGACCTGGGATCCAGCTTCACCCGGACCCAGGGGCGCGTGGCCTCACCCGGACCCAGGTGCGCGAGGCCTCACCCGGACCCGGGACCCAGCGGGGTTTCGTCTTCTTGATCCCAATTCCTGTTGGTCAATTCCCTCTCAGCGATTCCTTCGGCCATTTTCTCAGAGCTCCAGGGTGGCTCCCACAGAACTCGTTGGGCTGCGGGCTCGGCGAAGCTCTGGTGTGCCCGGTGCGCGGTGGCGGGCTGGTCCGGGGTCACTGCGTCGGCCCTTGGGTCTGCAGCGGTGGCCAGTCGCCGAGCGTGCGCACCTGGCCGCTTCTGGGGCGTTGAGATTCTTGAAGGACTCGGAGGTCAGCAAGCGCGGAGTCTCCCACCCCATGTCTCTCAGGGGCTCGTCTGTCCGTGCTCGGCAGCGAGTGGAGCCATCCCCTCAGCCGGAGACCGCTGGGGGAACTGCGCCGAGCACGTTCCAGGCTGCCATTGTGTCGCCTGAGCCGTAGTTCTTAAAGTGTGATCTTTGGGTCACCAGCATCAGCATCATCCCGCGTACCCCTCTTTTATTCTAGTTGTAGAGCATCTGCTCAGCCAGCCCTCCGGTGGTTCTGGATGGTGTCTGCTCTGCTCTCTCCGTCGTAGTCTCAAAATTGTTGTGGTAGGCAACAATCAGGCGTCCGCCCTATGCCTCCATCTTGGTCCTCCTTTGTATAGTTAAGTCTTGATTGTTGTTGGTGTCACTGGGAGGAATTGTCCTCCTGGCCAATTGTCCATGAGGACCCTCTGTGTCTATAAAGGAAGAGTTGCTGTGCAGGAGACACGTTTATGGGCCGGATCTTGTTGCAGCAAGGCTTTGGCGGTCACTGAGTCTGCCTCTTGAATGTGTCCCTTATGCGAGTGGTTGAAATCTGGTGTCATCTCACACCGACCACTAGATGCCCTCGTTTCTGGGTCTCCAGTGGGGTGCAGGTCAGCTACTGTCTGAGGCCACTCAGCAGGAGTTACAGTAAAAACTGGTTTCCTCCTCCTGTCTAAGCGGCCCAGGAGCAGTCCAACCAGAACCGCAGTTCATCTGGTCAAGCTGCCACAGGGCAGGCCACCCACATGCAAAAGCCGCTGCTAGGAGCCCAGGCGGGCCTGCAAAACGTGCGGGGCGGGTCTGCAAAACGTGCGGGGCGGGTCCCAGGGCGGGGTGGGTCTCAGGGCGGGGCGGGGTCTCAGGGCGCCACCAGGCCATGGCGTGGCAAACCGCAATGGCTGCAAGTCTGCTTTTTCTGCTCTCTACGTTTCTAAGCCCCCTCGTTCCGCACTCCAGCACAGCAAGCACTGATTGCTGGGCGCACCTCCGCAAGGAAGTTACTCCCACTCTCCGACATGAAGGCCGAGAGTCCAGCCTCTCCCCGCAGGCGTCTGGGTCTCCCGCGTGTCCCCAGAAGCTGGATTTCAGGGTGATGGGGAGCTAATCTCCCCTAGGGTTGGAAAATAAGCCGCACGACCCTTCCCCTGCCACCAGTCCGACCCACGCGCCTCCGCACCTTATCCCTTCCGAGTTCGCTCTGTCCTCTTCCCTCTTAGCTGTAAATCCACCCTTCAGCCAGCTCTCCTGTGGTTCTGGGTGGCAGACGCTCTGTCCTCCAGTTGTATTTTTGAAATTGCTGTGCGCGGCACAGTTCATTTGTTTAACTTTGCCGGCTTCTTGGTTCTCCTCTCTCAAAATGGCTAAAGGACTTGAATGTAAGACGGGAAATCCTAAAAATCCTCCAAGTCGGTGTCGGCGGCCTCCGGGGCCCCGAGGATCTCACTGGGCAGCTCGGCCAGGTCAGTGACGCGGATGGGCCCGTCCCGCAGAAAGATGGTCTCTTCCTTCACCGAGAGCCACTGCGCCGAGTCCGCGGCCGCCGCCATAGCAGCTGCCGCGGCCGCCCACGAGCTCATGGCCCCGGCTGAGGTGCTGACTGAGAGGAGCAGCCTCCTGGCCTGGGGAGACGCGAGCAGGAGTCGTCGCGCTCACCAGTCCATCTTTTAGTTGTATTTCCGAAACTGCCATGTGAGGCAACAGATCAGCCATTCAACTCCGCCGCCATCTTCCAGAGCCGTGGATTTTAAAGTGAGATCTTTGGCTCACCGGCATCAGCGTCATCCCGCGTCCCCCTCTCTTTTACTCTAGTTGTAGAGCATCTGCTCAGCCAGCCCTCCGGTGGTTCTGGATGGTGTCCATTCTGTTTTCTAGTTGTAGTTTCAAAATTGTTGTGGTAGGCAACAATCAGGCGTCCGCCCTATGCCGCCATCTTGGTCCTCTCTCGGGATGTAAATATTTAAACCGTTTTTGAAAAAAAATAAGAACTCAAGGTCCTATTTTAGAGTTAGAGCACTCCTCCATCAGTTACTAACACTAATATATCTATTTGGGTTATAGGGCCGACTTACCTAGCGGGCAGCAATTGTTCATTGATGCCTGTGGATCTTCATACAACTGTCCTTGCCTTGGAGGCCTTCATTGAGCTGAGAGGGTAGGGTGTATATTTAGGGAAGCACGTGAAAGTTGCAAAATGCTCCCGGGCTCAGATGGGAGAAAACGTTTTTAGGTCGCTTCCCCCTTCTCCCAAGCGGCAGTTTGGGTACTTTGCTTAATTCAGAGGAGACTGAATGAGTTTCTGATGGCGAGCCGTCCGAGCCGCCGTGCGCGCCGTCCGCCGCCAGGGGGCGCGCGGCCGCCGCAGCGTGAGGCCGCTCTGGCCCCGCCGGGCTCCGCTTGTCTCGGTGGCCGCCTCGCACCTCTGCCCGCCGTCCTCCTCGCCGCCGCCGGGAAGGTGCCGCCGCTGTCACATCTGCTCGCCGATTCCAAGGTACCTCGGGAGGGGGCCCTGGGCCGCCCAGGGCGGAAGCCACGGACACCTGCCCTGCCGGCCCCGAAGCACCGGAGAGAGGCGGCCCAGGGCCTGGCCGCGGGGCCTGAGGGGCGAGGCCGCCCGGGCTTCCCGCACCTACGCGGCAGCCGCAGGGCATCGGACCGGTCCTCGCGGGCCGGCGGTGCGGGGGCCGGGGGCGCTGGGGCGGCCGTGCGGCGGCCGGGGCCGGGGAAGGCCTGCGGGGGCCGGGGCGTCCTGTTTGCGCTTGCGGCGACGCTGTGGCCGTCCGGGAGGGAGTCAGCCTGCGTTCGCCGGCCGCGGAGGCGCGGGGACCCGGAGGGCCGGGCCGGCCGCCGCCTGGGGCCTGGGCCACGCGAGCGCTGTAGCCGCTGGGATGTAAGTGGATGGATGCCCAGAATGGCCCCTGGCCCCGGTGCCCCGGTTAAAAAAAACAACCAGCATTTGCCCCGTAATTAACATGCGATGCTGAGAGGCAGGTTGCTTTACTCCTCAGATTTTCCAACACGGTCTCTGCCTGGAGGACAAGTTCTCTCTCTCTCTCCACACACACACACACACACACACACACACGGACATATACATATAGTATGTGTATATATGTATATTGATTTCAGAGAGGAAGGGAGAAGGAGAGAGAGACAGAAACATCCATGCACACACACACACACACACACACACACTGGTACATACACATATAGTATGTGTATATAT